>CM031920.1:8606739-9074039 GCA_018703695.1 Prunus fruticosa | reverse complement strand
TATATTATGAAGAGTTGAAGGACGTTTAATTAAAAATTTTTAGTTGGTGAACCAAAATCAAACTGAACCCTATAATTCCGGTTGTAACCATTTAGGTCATTATAATTATTTACGTGCATATATAATATATTGTTGAAATGTTTAGTTACTGTGTATTTTAGCTTCGCACGTAAAGAAGAGGGAGAACAGACAGACAGTAAACAGTGTAAGCAACCTGTGAAGATGCTGGTAAATTCTATGATGATCGGAGCCTGACTGGGAATGGGGACCGATGTACTCCAATGCCCTTCATAGTCTCCTCCTCTACATGCGCCGTAAATTTCATCTTTCTTTTTCAAATTATCGTTTTTATCATTATTCATTCTCTGGGTCAATTTGATCATTAACCCTAAACCCAATTGTCCAATGATCCGATTCAGATCCTTGGGAGCACGTGCTGGGCATGGGATTGGGTGCGGCTTTGAGACCAGAGCTGTGAAATGGACGAACAGCTGAAAGAGGGCTTGATAAGATGCTTTACAAGGCCAAGGCCGAATGAGTGCCTATACATTGGTATATTCATCCAACCCAATATCAAAATCGCACAAATTCAATTCATTTCTCAATTTCTTATGCCTCATGATTTGTAGCAATTTCTATGACAACCCATCAATCCCATTTGTGTTTTGGTGTCTCAATTTTTAGTTCAGCTTTGCTAAGTGTCATTTTTGAGATGATTTGTGAAATTTTTGAAAACACGCTATAAGTAATCCTAAGAACCCATGTCTTTTTGAGTGATATGATGAATCAAAGTACTGTTCTTTAGCTAGTTATTGTTTGTAAGTTTGGTTTGGACATCCAGGGAACGCTGAGTGAAGAACTTTTGTATGTACAGAGGATATTATAGGGTGAAAATTTTAAAACATAACACATTGTCTCACTTTCTTCTACTGTTTTCTCCCTCCTTTCTCTCTCTAGCTCTAAACTCGGTTGTACCTCATAAGGTGGAATCCTTTATAGAAAATGTGAATTGCAATAGAGTATTTGATACTTCAATGAGGGAAAACCAATTCTTCCTGATATAGGGTCATCTGGACTCCGAATGTAATGCCAAGGTATTTTTGGCCTATTGGTCTACTTAAGATAATCTGACTAGATCACCTAGTCTGTGAATGGTTATTCTCTAATTACCTATACTGTCTTTGTTTTAATGCTGATGATTGTAGACAATAATTTTTTTTCCTTTATCATGTGACTTATTAATATGCTTGAAACACAAAGATTTAAGTATTTGTGCATGTGCTCACTGCACTAGGATCTTAGGGACTGTGAAAGGCCTAGTATAAATAGTCCTTTTACATTTGGAGATTTATTTTCTGTCCCTTGAACCCCTAATCAGCTTGCCTACTTAATTTTTTTTCTTTGTCAGCTGTTGCTGATATATTTTTCTTTTATTTAAGCTTTGTGTTTTCCTCTTAATTACCTATATTGTGTGAAATAATCTGAAATTTGGAGCCTTTTTCTCTATTAACTGATATGACATATGTAGATATTGTAAGTGAAAAAAAAAAATTCATTTTGTTGCCAGCCCGTCACCCTGCCCCCCCCCCAACTGGCAAAACCATGAGAAGGATAATAAGCATTTTACTTTTGCCATTTTCCAGAGTTATTAAAGTTGGTTATGGATCCAAAATAAATTTTGTGAGAGAATGTACTGATCCTTGGGATTATTTTATCTGATTATGGACGTTTCTATTGTTATGTTAATGGTTTGGATTTAGGTTGGGTCATTAACCTCAGCTAACTTGTGTTTGACTAGACTATGGTCTAATGCTAATGGGTCTTACTTGTACTGTAAGCCATTTTGGGCCTTGGGAGAACCAGGTTTAAGATTTTCCTTTAGTATTCTCATAATTGCTTTATTACCCTCTTGCTTCCTGTGCTTCCAAACAAGTTCAGTTTGCCTTTAAAAACATTGTGGAGGTTCATGAATAAGAATCCTCAACAACCCTACTCACAAAATTATGTCGTTTTGCCTTCCATGCTCTTCCACACCATTTATCGGTCACACATCCCTATCATCATATATGATTTTTGTTTAACCTGAAGCTTCTTGTAAAGTTTTGACCATATCCTTGTCCTTCCAGACTTTTCTTTCTTTGTGAAATGGTAGCGGGAACAATATAAAAGAGGTTCTCATCACTGAAATCAAGAGCACAGTGTAAATAACATTTGGAAGTGGCTTGCAACGAAAAAACTTTGTTACAAGTGTTTTACAAAACTAGTGATGAATTGTTTGTGGCAGAGTAGTGTTCTGGACATGCATTTATTTGTTTGTTTCTCTTTTGATGAGTAAAACTATATTAGAAAATGCCAATGACTTGTAACTTATTTAGATTTCATGTTTAGTGTAGCACTTGAGTAAAACGTAAGATTTAATTTACTGGGTTTAATGTGTGCAGGCTTATCTTTCATCGGACTTTGTCTTTTTTCCTGATTATATTTTCTTTTCATCTGCAATGAGATGATGATCAGCTTGCATCAGTGTGTTGTGGCATGCTCAGACAGGATCCATGTTTTAAGAGAGTGTTAGGCCTTCTAAGTTGCAGGCACTTTTTGTTTTTAATTTAATGTTGATATGTTTGCAAGGTTGTCAAAACTTTCCTATTTTTCTTGGTTCTCCCTTGCTATGCATGGCAGCTAAATGCTTTCATATTGCAAAGCTGAATGGGGCGTCTAGTGCGTTGTTACAAATGAAACTATTACAATAGTCTGTTTTGAGTGGCAGATATCTGAAAATTCAAGCCATTCTTTGGGGCAATGGGTGAGTGGTCACGCTTTCAATGATTGGTAAGCTCTAAATCAAAAGGTATTAGTATTACCATCGCGGCACTCTTACTGAATTCACAACTACCCACCTAGATCATTTTAGTGATAAATACAATCCATAACTGGTGTTTAATCAAGTTTCATGGATCTATTAGGGTTAGTTTCAGTATTCGATTAAATATGCATCTATTAGGGTTTAAGTTTTAGTATCTTTTGTTAAAGCTTTATTAACTGATTTCGCAATGCTACCTCTAGTTGATGGTGTTTTGGAAGAGTCAGTTGCAGTATTTCTAATGTAGAAAGCCAAATAAAATGGGATTCTTGGCCCCCAAATAGTATTCAATGAAAATTATGTATATAAAATGCATCCGTTTCTCAGTCGCCAACATGACATGGTTAGTGAGCTCGTTGTTGGTGAATTGATTACTATTACAGGTATTGTATTTGTAGGTTTAATACCCCAATGAAGAAACATCAACATTTCTGGTCGGTGAAGTGGTTTGGTCTGTGCAGAAGAGCTGAACCAATCTGCATGTCAAGTCTAGAAAAGTATGGTCAGCAAAAATATAACTCAAATATGGGTATAACTCTTAGTAAGAGCTTTCAGAAACAGTTGGACCAACTGTTCTGTTTGTTTTTGGGTTTTGGTTCTAAACTGCGAACTGTGATGAAAGATACTAGTTCCACAAGCCTTTCAATTTTGGTTTCTTGTGTATTGGCAAATTCCAGTGATTTGCAGCGACCGGTACTCTTGATTCAACATAACCGGTGTATTGAATACGAAGTTGTTGTCGTGACAATCTTATAGATTTCAATACCATCGACATTCGCCTCAAGCAAAACCCTATTCTCAATGCTGCACTATAGTTGCTAGCCCAAATGAAACCAGGTATATTTATGCCATGATCAAAGGATTTTGATCAAACCTCCGCAAACATGATTCTCATTAGTTATGTACGATAAGAATCTACATTGTTTTTTAAACTCCGCCATCCTACTACTGGAAAAAACATGTAATAGTTGTTGGCATGCTTGCTTGGGACTGAAGGCCTTGAGTTGGGCTGGTTTTTTGTGCACTGCAGCGCCATTTCAAGCACTTGGAGTACCTGGACATTCTTTCTCCAGATATGAGCGGTGTCCATGCAGAGTCTATCAACTCATCACGCTGAGAATCTTGCATTACAATATGCGTCTCGACCCAACTCGACCATGTCCATCTCCATGCCAAAAGATGCATCCGTCGGCATTCTCCCGCTTACAAGCTCCATCAGCACAGTCCCCATGCTGTAAGACATCACTTTTTGTCGCCTCTAGTGAATAAATATACTTGAAAGCATATGAAATGCAGTTAACAATCAATCACAGATAACATCTCAAAGCTAAATTCAAATGCTAAATCAGTATCCAAAGTAGTTAGAAGAATCAAATCAAAGCATAACCGTTTAGTACCTGGTGCTGACTTAACCCAAGGAGCGAGCAAACCACGTATCCATTCCTGTGTTAGTTAGACTGTAATTCTCATTAATCGCCTTGGCAAGGCCAAAATCCCCAAGATGTGCCTCCATGTTGGAATCTAGCAAGACATTGCTTGATTGGATGTCCCAGATGAACCACCTCTTTGGTAACAGCACAGTCATGGTGGAGATACTCCACTCCTTGCCAGCTAATCCAACTGCAATCTTCAGCCTGGCCTCCCAATCAAGGCTCTTCTTCTTGCTGGTGGCTGGTTGCTGGTGTATCCAATCCCACACGCTTCCGTTTTCCATGCCCACATATATCAACAGATCGGAGCCTGCTCCTTTGTTGTTGCTGCAATACCCCATCTCTACAACTTCACCAGATGCCTGTGGCTCATCCTAACAAGCGTCTTAGATCTCTTGCTGGGAAGTCTTTTATTTGCCATAAGGTCATCTTTATACAAATCTTCTTGACTGCCACAGTTTCTCCATGGGCAGCTCAGCTTTGTAGATTATCCCTACCCTCCTGAGCCAATTACGAACTCATTGCTGAGATTTTGTGGCTTCCATAATATCTTTCCATTTGAAATCTGGCTTGACAGAACCATTTGGGGGAAGAGCAGTCTTCGCTGAGCATGGGAAGAGCTCCATGAAGACAAGCAGTTCACTTCACTGGCTTCTTCGAAAATCTTTTGCTTGTGTTTCAAAGTAGAGAACAGTCTCGTTATATCAGTAGAGCAATTGCAGATAAAATACATATTGCAGCAATGACTACCACTGCTGATTTGCTCGGGCCCTACTGTTGCCTTCTGACACTGCATTTACCAAGAGGGCTTCCACATAGATGCAAGTTTCCTGCAAGGCCACAGCTGGCCAGTGCGTGAGAGTTGCTTGCTCAATTCTCCTTGCAGATTGGGGGAAGAATATATTAAGCTTTCCCAAATGTATCATCAAGGAAATGGGAAGGGACTACTAGGATAGTTGCATTGCCGCTATAGATCAGGTAACTTCAAAGTTTTGTCAGTGTCCCAATAGAGGCTGGGATCCGACCACTCAGATTGTTGTAACTGAGGTCTATATGCTCTGAAAGATTTTGGAGTTGTCCAAAATGGAAGGGTATGTCACCATCAAAGCCGTTCTGTGAGAGCCGAAGCTCATACAGCTTTCCTAGCTTACCAAGGGCTGGAGGGATTGATCCCGAAAATAGGTTATGGTTTAGGTTTAGGACATTAAGGGATTGAAGGTTACTAAATGCTCGAGCAGGAGTTCTATTTGAGAATTGTCATTCAGAGAAAGCACCAGCAGTTTAGAATAATTGAAGAATTGGGGGAGGGTGCCGGGTGAGAATCGATTCGAGGAACAGCTTGCAAAACTCTCCCAACTGAGGCAAACCCTCAAGCCACCGCGGAATGGTACCCGAAAGAAAGTTGTTATTCAAATCAATATGGGCCAGTTTCTTGCAGGATGAAAGCTGAGCTGGTATTGGTTGAGTGAGTGAATTTCCTGAGACATCTAACAGCCATAGTTTGTCTTGATGCTTTCCAGTGTCTCTGGGATTGGACCAGAAATTCGATTGTGGCCTAATCTCAACCTCTCAAGAGAGGGCGAGATTTCCCAGCTGGGAAGGAATCTCATGATCAAATGCATCGTCAGTCACATCAAAAGAAAAAGAATGAACTTGAGCTATATAACGAAGCAATGCTTCCATTCAGCTTGTTACTTGAAAGATTCACTCTGGTCAAATTTCTCATATTAGCTAATGTGTCAGGAGGTATTACCTTCAAGGGAATTTGTTGTAGAGCATATGAACTGTTCCATTGCTTGGCAGGGATTCGAAAATGTTATAGGAATGCCACCAGATAAACGGTTGTCTGCCAAGTCCAGAATAGTGTAAGTTTGATGACAGTTGCCTACGGTGGCGGAAGCTCAGCCACCCAGTTCATTCTGTCTGATATGAAGAAAGTTTTAACTCCTCTCAGCCTTCCCAATGGTGATTGGCAATCTGCCCAATGTAAACCTTTTACAAAGAATTAAATCATTGGCAGCTCTTACAATTGCCAATCTCAATCGGGATTTTCTCTGGAGAGCTGATTATCTGAGAGATAGATAAACACAAGCTTCCCAAGCATTCCAATCTCTCTGGCAGAGGACCTGCAAGTTGTTGTGATACAGGACAAGTGTCTGCAGGTTGCTCAGGTCTCCCAAGAAGGAGAAATTGAACCAACGCAAGCTGTTGTTGTGGAGCAAGAGAGAATCAGCTCACCCCACCAACTGATAAAGCTCAAATGGGTTGATCCATTGAGCAAAACCATCGGACAAATCAAGTTGCTTCATTGATTTGGCACTTGCTCACCTCTACTGGATTTCACCAAAAATTGCAGCATCTGATACCACGAAGTGCTCCAAAAACCTGGTTGTGTTGGAACAGAGAGTTTCTTGGCATCACACCAGAGAGATTGTTGTTTGATAAAACCAAGTAAAAGCAGTTGAGCCATGTTGCCCATTTCCTCTGGAATTCCTCCTGTGAGCTTATTCATGGACAAATCAAGATTTTGAGGATTACCCAGTTGAGCTAAGGACTTGGGTATTTAACCTTTGAGCTGGTTTCCCACCAAATTCAGGTACCCGAGTCGACCAGTCTGCCAGACTACCCGGAATCTCCGAGAGAGACTATTGTTGCCCAAATTCAAGTAGTCGAAGATTCTGGAGAAGACCCAATTCCTCAGGGACCGATCCATTGAGATGGTTTTGAGCAGCTGTGAAGACAGTGAGGCGAGACAGTTCCCCAACTCGGCTGGAATTGGTCCCTCGAGTCGATTGAGTTGTATGACGGAGTTCTCTAGTTGGCCGAGTCGGCCGAGTCGGGTGGTCTAAGACCGTCGAGACTGCATGAGGCCAAAACGAGAGTGAACCGCCGAATCTGAAAAGATTGCGACAGAGACGGGAATATGCCCAGTGAGTTCATCGCCACCCCATCTCATGACGAGGAGACTCACCAGCGAGCCAAGCTGAGTGGGGATGGGCCCACTGAATTGGTTTGAAAAGAGAAGCAAGATTCAAAGGAAGAGAGGTTAGAGAGGGCTGGTGGGATGGGACCCGTAAGGCCGTTAGAAGAGAGATCAAGGTGTAGCAGGTTTTGCAAACGAGCCAGTGAGGGCGACATTCACAAGGTGAGTGACGAGTCGCAGAGGTTGAGCCCCACCACTTGAACTGAGCCATTGCAAATCCTAGTCAAGCCCACAAGACACCCCTTCAAAGTACAGAAATTTGGGTCGCTTTCAGACCAAGCATTCAACACTTTTTCTGGGTCTTCCACAAACTACCTCTTCACCTCCAAAAGCACGCTTAAAGTTGTGTTGCCATCAAGCTTTGCCTCGGACAACACAAGACCAATGAAAAATGCACGAGCAGAACAAGTAAAAATGGCAGAGCAATATTTGTTGCTGCGGCAGCCATTTCTCTCTTCAACAAAGAAAAACAGAGCAGCTCAAGATATATACGAAATGCTATATGAACTTGAAACCAACTGTTCTCATTGATGGGCAAGTCGAAAGCTGTATCTTTCTAAAGAGAAGTGATCAATATATATGCGGTGGTTGTTGAAAGCCAGTTTGGCTCTGGGTTGAGAAGAGAAGCGTGGTTTTGAGCTGCCATGTGAGGGTGTGCATGTAGTATATGGTTGGAAGTGTACAAAGATTAAATTTTGCTGCAAATTGCATGCATTGAAAAGTTGGGTTTTTCCAGGCTGTGTTTATGATGCCTAAATGAGTGCACATCAGAGAGAGAGAGAGAGATAAGAGAGTTTCAACTTTTAAATAGACCACAGTTTTCTCAGCTATCAAGCTGCCAACAATTCCCATCAATGAGACCACCCTGTTTCCACTGTGCTCCTCACAAGTTTTGTGTTTAAATAATGGAAAAAGTTCGATTGTGAATTGAGAAAGTCAAATGGGTCAGAGAAACAACATAAATAATTAATAAAAAATAAGAGAATTTTTAGAATTCATAAATGAGAATGGATACACGAAAGGTTAGGGCATAAAAAAGGCACAAAGTTTAGTGAAAAATAGAAAACAGAGCGAAGAAAAACAGAGCGGGGTGTTTCTGTTTGATTGAATATGAAGTTGAAGAAGATATGGGTTTACATGGAGAAGAACAGTAGTTGGGTGAGACAACAAGGGACGTTGTTTGTGGGTTTTACAAATTGGTGTTTAGCTCAAAATGACTCAGTCCTGCTTTGAAAGTGAGCGGTTGAAGTCCTGCTAGCTGAGGGTTACATGTATCATATACCCTTTTAAAGTTCAACACAATATGGTTTATGTCATGCTAATTGGGTTTGAGATACACAAATCCTCATGTCTTCTTGTGGCCGTGCAAAGTTGTTTTGATAATTTTGATTGGTTTGAATGTAAACCCTATCTTTACTCCAAAATTGTATATCCTTTGTTTCTCCTTTCCCCACTCTTATTGTACCAAACTTTGCCATACTCTTTTCTCGACCTCCTGAATGCAAACAAATTAAATCCAACCTAGTTCTGGCAATTGTATCCGAAGATATGGTTTCATAATTCTTCTCCTCTTCAACATAGAGGTATAGCGTCATCATCACAGTAGGCACTGCCTCCAATTTACATCAATAATTATACATGTGGTTGAAATTAATTAAGAAAACGCAGTTATAACTTAGAAGTTAATAAAGACGTGAGGTCATTATTTGGTAAACAACCACGCTCTATACTTGCTCAAACCTTAATAAAGCTGTGTTGCTGTTCTGAAGGCTCAGATTCACATATCTCTTTAACTCCTTACCTAACTTCACCTTAACGTCCAACAAGACAACTAATTTAATTCAGCCCATTCAATAACCCATTGTACAATTTGGAGTCCAATTATCATAGAGAAATCTATTCTTTGTATAAAATATACGACCAAGCCTGTAAACCATGCATGTGGCCTTTTCCCTTACCCTAAGAAAAACATCTTTGGTGACTCGGTTTGACCTAATATTTTGGTAATTGTTTACTAAGCTTATAAATTCAGAAACTAAAGAGCTAGAGAGCTACGAATCATATGAACTCACTTAGCCTGGATTCACAATTATGTTAAAGATGAGCCATATATATACAAGAGACTTCCACTAAAATTGGGTAAATATATGTTAATTTTGTTGTTCAGACAATCTTATATGTTATATTGTAAGATTATGAAAATTCTGAAAATTGATTAGTATTGATTGATGTAAACTATGGATTAAATATTTGGTCCAAATTAACAACATTACTCAGCCTAAATGGGAAGTCCATCCCCAATTTATTGTCCTATAATTACATTCCCAATATCCCACTTATCTGAGGGAACATGGGTTAACGGATTTCAAACTCATTCCCCAGCTCTTAAAACTGAACTAATTTGGCCCCTTACTTAAACAATATAGCCTCTTTCTTTAGGATAAAACTATTATTTAGATAAATACAAAATTTTAAGGATTTTTTTTTCTTCCTTTATTTCTTGTTTAGTCTAATAGTGGGACTGATTGCTGATAAAAGTGTATGCTTGAGTTTCACAAAAGGTATATAGTCGTTTTGCTTGCTATTGCAACCCAACTAGCTACTTTGTCAATCAAATGAGTTTAGAGTCTAACCCTGTGAATAACATGCTGAAGGTAATAAGAGTACAAAAAGAATGCTTAGTTTATCCATCCTCTGTCCCAAAAAAACACAATATTACGTGAAGTTCAGAGGAATGTTAACTTTTCATGAATTAATTATCTCTAAAATTAAACAAGGCTCTGGATATGCATGCAAAGATTCCCCATAGAGGATTAATACTAAGCATTATAATTAGTTTAAGCAAAGTTATGCAATGAATGTGTATTCGGTAGGGTCATGACCCCACCAGGGTGAAGGCTAACTTGGAGGATTTCATGAGTGGTTAGAGACTTATTACAACATGGTTGAGATGATTTAATTGTAGAATTAAGAATGTATATGCTTTGTCCAAGAGAATACGACGTGGCTTGATGCTACTTAACGATAAAAAAAAGAAGTACTTAAGCCATGATCACCTGATTCCACAATATCCTCTCGTTTACCAATGGACATATAAATTGATTATCATAAAAATCATACAATAAGTTGACTTTCTTATATAATTCAAACATACATACATATATACATACATATTTATATATATAGCTAATCCGATTATATATGCAGATACATTTTTGTCAACAATGAGATTCAGTAACAGGTCGGTTTTTTTTTTAACTAAAAACCAAATTTCCGAGAGGATTTCAATTAATTGGTAAGAAGATAACGATAGCTATAGAAAAAAGTAGGGTAGGTGTAAGCCTGCTGCATGATGCAGGGAAAGCTAAGACCAACGCTTCTCGTTGTAATATCAATTCTTCCTTTAATGTCATTGTTTTGAACATATGAATAGACAGGCTTTGATATTGTCTATTTGTTCCACTTCCAAAGATACATAAACCTAGTTAATGAGGTGTTGGTTGAGTCAGAAGATGATTCCTTCTTCGCTATCCATGCTTAAGTTCAACTCCGCTTTGCTTAACTATCTTCGTGGGAAATTCTAAAAACCAAATAAAAAGCTAAAACCCCCCCTGTAAGTCATGAGAGAGGCTTTGATATGCCCTTATCCTGGGATGGGGTTTTGCCTCCGCTCCCCTAAACTTTTCTTCATAAAAAAAAAAAACAAAAAGATACATAAACCCCAAATCAATTACCATTTTAGTAGATAATTATATTTTCACATCACATGCATGGGAAATGTAATGAGACTACAAATATAAGGCAGGAGCGCCCACCATGGGGTGCGGAGTGTGGCGACGCAGGGGCCCCCAAATCTAAAGGCCCCAAATTTTTCTTAGTTAATGCATTTCAATTAATTAAAAATGAAAATAAAATTGAAATATTAAATATCACCCCACAACGCCACATGCAAAGCCCCAAAACCAAAACTAAAATTGAATTGAATATTAATTATCAACAACTTCCACCATTAGAAGTAGAGGCCCTGATTTAATTCGTTTTCCTCTTCCCAACTTCTCACGCTCGCAACTCTTCTTTTTTTATTTATCTATTATGGTTTGAACCTCTTTTTCCTTCTTCCGACTCTCGCTGCAAAACCATTATAATATTCTTTTCTCTTTCCGATGAGTCTCTACACTCATCCATGAAATAAATCTCTTATTCTTCGATGCCAGGTGCCCACCTCTTCCCATCAAATTTGGATTGTAAAAACCCAGCTTTAGCCCTTTCCCCAAAATCAGGTCCTTCTTTTCTCTCCTCCTCTATTTCACATGAGAATTCACCGAGCATTGAAATTGGAAAATCAATTTACCAGCTCTATGATTTGGAAAAGTAGCTCAAGAAACTTTTATGGGAAGCTCTTTTTGGGGGTCTTTGTCAGAAAATTTTGTCTTTATGGATTTTTTTCCTACTTGTATATGTAGGGCTTTTTACAGTGTTTTACAGACCTCTCGAATGAATGGACCGGCTCGCAATAACAGCTAGCCCAACTTGTGAGGTTGCTGTCGCCATCTGCCATTATGGAGCCGATTGACCAAAAGCATGATCTATGGTCTTTGGGAAAGAGCTTAACCAGAGCACCTTCACCAACCTCAACTTTGCCCATTTTCTTCTTTTTTTTTTTTCCTTATTAGTTAAAAAACTTCCTCCTATTTTATATTTTCCTACATATGAAAACTGTTCAGTTGGAGCACAATGATTTGGGATTTGGGTCAATCAAACCCTAATCTGTACTTGTTTACTCAGTCGTAATTGGGCTAGACTTGCTCACGAACGTATATGCAGCACAACTTATTCTTTTTGGGCCCAAGTGCAACCCAACTGATCGCCTACTTCTTCCAGGGCTTTTTCTATTTTCCATATCTACAAAATAAAAAAAGAGGTAGAAAGAAAAAAGCAATTTGACTGGATATCTTTTGTAGTTTCCACGACAAAAAAAGTACAATAATTATCTTTAAAAATTAATGCAAATCAAATGCTTGTACATTGGAATACGAAAGTCAATGTCGTTTTTTAAAAATAAATAAATAAAGCAGCAATATCATTCTCAAGCTCTCATGCTGGCATGTCTTCTCCATTTGCAGGGTGTTCCACGTAGTCTTCAGCTAATTAATAATTAACCTAACTAACATCCCAATTTACAAATTCTATTAATCAGCAACACCATGCGATATATATAAATCAAAGCTTTGTCAAACTCCTTCATTGGAAGGATAGCAGATATAGTCTTTCATTTTTGGGCAAGGCTGATAATTGCTGCACAAGAATCATGAACTACATAGTTTCCTTGCTCCTTGTTCTTGTTGTTGTGCAGTTAAATCCATCTTCATGTGAACCCAAACATTACCATAAAGACGAAACACATGAGTCTTGGGAGGAGCCACCACTCTAACACTTCCAGTTTGGTCAAGAACCAGCTTGGCCGTTTTCGGAGACTTTCTTTCCTTGGTTTCTACCGCAATAGTTGTCCTGACCTTAGGCATTATCAGTAGGAAGGTGAAGGAATGGCTTAGCAGGATTTCAGCCTTGCTGCTAGCCTCATGAGGTTCCTCCATGACTGTGCCATCAGGGTAAGAATATTATTGCTCGCATTATTTACCATGTTATACTTGCTTGCATATGTGTATGTCGCATGTGATTAAATAATAGTAGTTAGAAATTGCTTCATAACCCAATTCTTTCCTCGACTGTTTAACTAATCACATAAAGTGAGATCCATAGATACTAGGTTTTAACAACCCCCTCTATGTGACAAATTGGAAAGAGGAAAATAGTTTTGTTTCATTGCTTAAAAAACCAATTTCATGTAGTAATATTATATGCATGGTATATCACAACAACTATTACTATAATGAATTGATAGAGTATCTTAGGATTTGGTATTCATTTGATGGTTTGCATATATGTAGGGATGTGATGCCTCCATCTTATTATACCAAGAGGGAAGTGAGAGGACACCTGTCAGAGCAAGACACTTAGAGGGTTTGAACTGATAGATCACATTAAAGCAGAGGTTGAGAAGAAGTGCCCAAAGACAGTATCTTGTGCAGACATTTCCACTGCAGCTACCAGAGATGCTACTGTTCCAACTGGAGGTCCAACAGGACCGTCCCCTACGGAGGATGGGAAAGTTTCAATTGCCAAGGAAACTGAAATGGTGCCAATGGGTCACGAAAACACCACTGCTCTGGTTGAACTTTTCCAATCACAGGGCTTGAATGTACTTGACTTTGGTCGTTCTCAGGTGACCTTCTAGTCCACATGCATTGCTTGCATATTATATCGTCACACGGTCAATTTGGACTGCATGTCAAACATAAATCGACTTAATTATAGGGACAAATTGACGTGGGCCAATTAACAAAGTGTGTGACAACAACAAAAGTTGCTCAACTACAGTCACTAAAACACAATTTAACTGCTTTCGTTGCAATAAATGGTTTTGATCTGCAGGGCACACACCATAGGAAGGTCTTCATGTGGTTCTGTACAACACAGGCTCTATAACTTCAGTGGGAACTGGCAAGCCTGATCCATCCCTTGATCTCACAGTATTTGAACTACTTGGAAAGAAAATGCAGATGGGCATTGGACTATGTTGATCTTGATGCTGCAACTCCACATAAATTTGACATTGGATATTACACCAATCTGCAGAAGAAGATGGGACTTTTGTCCACAGACCAACTGTTGTATTCTGATCCAAGGACTTCACCTCTTATCAAGGCTTTTGCTTACCAGCCATCAGTCTTCTACCACCAGTTTGGAGTGTCCATGGCCAAATTAGGAATGTTGAAGTCCTCACCGAGCAAAAAGAAGGCGAAATTAAACCAATTGCAATTTTGTCAACTCTACTCAAGTGATATTTTAATTCTAATGACAAGCAGCCTCAGATCCCTTACCCTTGTTTCTTTTTTCTCTTCCTTAACCATATGATATCTTTGAAATTGTTGTTGTTTTTGAATGTTTATGTACCACCTTACAGCTAACAGAGCTGGCTTGATATGCAATATGGAATTTACTTGTTCACTCATGTTCAATGGACAGAAAATGGGCCTATGAGAAAGGAAACCTTCTCTCTCAAGCCCCTTCTCTCTTTTCCTTTTCCCTTCATCTGTTGGCTGGGTAGTGGTGAAAGGTCACTGTTGTGAGAAACTTTATGGATCTGAAAAATCATATAAGAAGGGCCTGATATTAATTGAAACACCATGGTAGACCTAAAATGATATATGAAAAGAATATTTGAGACCTTTATCTGCCTCAAGCATTAGCATCTGTGACTCATACTCGGTGGGCTCTATTTTGTCTTCTTTTCAAGGAACTATGGGTTTTTCCAAAGCGCGCCCTCACTGTGTCAAAAAGGTCAAACCAAGCGAACTGTCACTTTATGGCCTGCCCCAAAAAGAAAAAGAGCAAACTCTCTCTTTAAATCTAATCTTACTTATTCACACTGTTATGAGACATCAAATATCTAATAAAATTGCAAAGAAAGTGTAGTAGTTTGGATAATTGCTCATTCAGGTAACATTTTGGGTTTGAGTTTAGCGTCGTAATAAATGCAATCTGCATTTAGTATATTATCGCCCCTTCAATAAAAAATATCCTAAAATATATATATCTTCATAAAATTAATATGTTTCAATCATATTAACATCTAATTTTTGTAAGTTTATCAAAAAATTCATAAAAGTGATTACCTGTTAATGAGTTTTTGTGAATTTAATACACAAGCTTACAATTTTTTTTTTAAATAGTTTAAAGAACACAGGAGTTGATTTGGTTTTTTTTGGGGGGGGGGGGGGGGGGGGGGGGGGGGGTTTGTTTTATTTTATTTATATACTTGTTTAATGAATCATCCCCAACGACATGTAAAAGTAGTCCACAAACACCTTTCTTTCCCCTTTTTCATTTTCAGACCTCTCTCTCTCTCTCTCCCTCTCTCCCTCTTCTCTCTCTCATTTGAACTTTGATCATATAAACCCCTACAAGGTATTTCAAGTCTTGTGGCATCTCTCTTTTACTTTTCCATCTTGAGCTATGAGCAGCCTTAGTTTGCAAAGCCAGGCCTTCATTTCAGCACCTACCAACCTAGTTGTTGTTGCATGATTATCAACTAGAACTTGTTGAATGATTTGAATATTAAAAAGAAACAAAATCATTTTGCATGGCTTGTAATGCAAAATCATCTCCTACCACTTTAGCAACCCTCTTCTTTCTTCCCTCCTTATGATATTCCACATCTCCATGGCTAGACATCATAGCTTCCCAATCCCATCTGCTACTTCTTCCTCTACCTCTAGATCACATGGAGTTGGAGCCATAGGAAAATGTCATGGAACTTGGTACAAGAAGATCATCATCACATGGCGCCAGATATTCAAAGGCTGATGAATCTGCAGGCGAATCGAGTGGAAGGAGAGGGCTAGGGTTTCGGGTTCGTCCGGGGAGGCAGCCATTCCCATGGCAAGAAAATATGTTTCAATGCTGGTGCACATGAAGTTCCAAGTGGTCCAAATCCCATTTCAAATAGGTGAGGAGTATTGTGGCAGCTAGCAAAAGAAAGTGATCGAAGTAGATATATGATAAGAAAGGAAAAGAAAAAAACATATAGTCTCTGATTTTCTCCTTCTTTGTGGTTTGTGTTTTCTGCCATTTGATTTATATAGTGCAGTAATATCACTACAGCTTAATTATATGTTATTTTTAATTTTTATTATTATAATTTTCTAGACAGAACCTTCAGACAATCAGATTTTGCAATTATAACCAGGATGTACATGATATTTAAGTAGTAATGTTCTTCATGGTCATCATTATGCTATTATTCATTTTTGTAGTTTGCTTCTCTCTTGCACCCAATATTTCTTTTTGGATATACATAGGCAATGAATATGATCAATTAGATAATACTATTTTGCTCTTTTCCATTAGTGTTCTTCACGGTCATCGTTATGCTATTATAATCAGACATTGGCATATTATTACCGTGAATGCCATTATCCATGATAAAAATAATTATTTTAATATTTGGAACAAATGTGGCATAATTTATTACATGAGCAGCTTAATTGCTTCAAGAATGGAAGTGGAAGTTCTAAATATTTTCTTATTGAAGGTTTTTTTTCTTCCTGTTTTTTAAGAGAGAGAAAACAAGCATGTTCTAGTTAAGGTAGCTGATGGTGGACTGCTTTTTTCATCAGTTGTCAAAAGAGAAAAAAGCAATTGGATTTTGGGAATGTTTATGCAAGTGGGATTATTTGCCAGAGAGCACATAGCTATTTTTGTTCCCTTGGCTTTTGGATAAACAAGAGTAGGGACATAATGATTCGCAAATTGTTATATCGTTTTTGAGGCTTTGAGGCAATAATTAAAGAGAAAATTGAAAGCCATTGTTTTGCGTGTAAAGTTAAACAGGCCTGCCATGGCATCCAAAGCAATGGTGAAGAAGGGTCTCTTTAGAATTTAATTTCCTAAATAGCCCTTGTTCCTTTATTGGAACTTCATTCACACCCTTTATCTGTCTCTCTCTCCCTTTTAAAAGCTGAAGCTGCCCTGTCTTGCACAGTTGCACTGCACCAGACCATAGAACAATGGTCTTCTTCCTCACGTGCCTCATACCAGTGTTTTTACCTCTTCTTACTTCATGCTCTTCTTCCTCACGTGCCTCATATCAGTGGAATCTTCTTGTTCAAATTTTTATGAAATTTGGTCATGTGGTGCATGTTTTATTATGTAGCTTCACTCTCCATACTCCTTTTTATATTTCAGGGCTAGTTTAGGTATTTCACATGTCGATTATTTGTTAGCCCACTGAGTTGCTTGCACAATGAGAGGGTGCAGTCTTAGATCATGAATGATGGATGATAAGAGATGAACAATGCAAGTGATGTCTCTTCTCATTTTGTTGAGTAGATATCTTCATCAATAAAATATTAGAGGAAAGTGATATATGAAACTGTATACTCCATCACCCTAAAAAATACCTCTCAGAAAGCATGTTTAAGTCAAAACAGAGACACAAAAGATTTCCTAATGATATTCCCCATTCTCTCTATGAGAGAGAGAGAGATGGTGTTATTGCCAGAGGAGGAGGGTTAGGTGGTTAGCTTTTGGCAATCAAAGCATCATTCTGTCTTCACTTTCTATTTTGAGTGAGTTTTTATCACTTAAGAAACTTTTGTGCCAAAGACTCAAACAAGCCTATATGGTCTGCCTGCCCTATGAAAAACTCTTGGTATATTTCCCAAAGATTTAAAAAAAAGAAAAAACCCTTGAAAACACCAGCAGTCAAGTCATCCAGTAAAGATTAAAGAGATCAAAAGAATGGCTTGTCTCCTTTGATCAAAGTTATCAAGCGATCAAAGTCTTTTACAGCTTGCTTTATCATAAGTGGCCCCACCAATCAAGGTCCTCTCCAGAGATAAAGAGTAGAACTATAAACACATGACATGCATGCATGCATACTGGATATTTGCAGTTCATTATAGAATATCTTCAACTTTTATTTCTGTTCTAACCCAAAAAATATAAAAAAAATTCAGATGTATCATTTAAAACAATCACAAGTACCATCCCATTCGCAGCTCAAGGTTTAATTCTTCGGTTTTTGAAATAGACAAGTTAGAAAAATTAGGCAATGAGAAATTGAAGTTGTAATATTTTCACTTTACTGAATTTCACAATATCATTTTACAAAGTACCATTTTGATGTTACATGGGGGAGAGAGAGGATTTGAACTTTGGTATTGAGAGAGGATAAATGCTCTCAACCACCGAAAGCTACAAGCCCCCACATAAATACCACTTTCAGACTCACTATGTACCAGCTTTTATCTTTACAATGGAAACCAAAAAAAAATTGGTAAGCAGCTTCCGCTACTATCGCCATCTAGAAAATTTTGCGGTGGTCTTCCTCAAGGCCAACAGTTTCGAAGTCTGAGTTGAAAAAAAATCATAACTTGTACCTTGTTCATATCTCCTCACACCAGCATTGCCACGTGTTTCAGCTCAGAAATGCGTTCCTGTATGGTGAGCATTCAGATTGCTGCACTCAAGCATCAGTACAAAAAGAAAGGCCAAGCTTTGCACATTGTAAAAGCATTCTTGAGAACGCTCTTTCACACCTTCAAGCGATCCAATCCATGCCCAACACTCTTGCACACCTCACACTTGCCAGTGCATGTAAAATAGTCCTTCACGGGATCCAATCCATGCCCCCAAACCATAAGTTTTGGCATCAAGGTATTCATAGCTTCGCCTTTCATCCTGCTCTCCCTTAAACCCTACGGAGAAGTAGAAAACTGAAGGTCAATAAAATGGAGAAAATGACAATAAGAATGAGGAGAGCACAGAGAAATAGAGGGTACCTTTAGCGTTCCGCCAGCACACAGTTGAGGGGACTGTTTTAGAGAATTTATCCTCAAAAAGCAGTTCACCAGACTTGATACTCCAAATTCGTAAATTGCAGTCCTCTCCACCTAAAAGAAATATTTATAAGAGAAACTCAAAGGATAGAACTTGCCAAAATAAATGGCATGCACAATAATGATATTCACCTGACATAAAAAATCTCTCGGATGGGTCAACTCCAAGCTGCATACGAGTATGGGAGTTCACATGCCCCTCATAAGATTGTACAGCTCTCTTTGGATTATCCGTTGGTCATAAAGCTTCACCTGCAAAAACAAGAAATCGTCAGAGTGACATTGACCAAAATCGTTGCAGCAACCACAGCAATAATAACCAGATTTGAGATTTTTTTTTACTCTTTTTGCTTTTCCTTAAGGATATATGTAATGAATTAGCTAGTACCTACTACCTAGACATTATCCCAGTTTTTTTCCTTTGAGAAAATTGGCTCTCTATAATTTTAGTTGATTGCTAGATATCTGTTGTGTTGAGAGGTACATGGGAATATGTCTATGAAGATCAGTACTATGTAAAAATTTCATATTCTTATGGATGCTTTTCAAGTGTTACATATCTAAAGACCAGTGCTGTGGATCATACAAACAAACACACTGAATAAGTTAGTATCTACAAAAAGCTTGAAATAAACATTAACTGTTCCATCCATGGAGCTTGCCAAGAAGTACTGGTCATCAAACCGAAGCGATACCAAACTGGAGTATCAAAACAAACAGAGTGAGCAGAAGATGAAAAACATTAAAGAACAAAATCATCTTATGAGATGATAAAGCCTATAACCTTGCAATAGATGAAGGCATTTTAGTGCTATGAGAAGGATTCATATTTCCGGAAAGCTGCACAACAACAAAAAGAATTAAAAAAACTGGATAACTATTTGCAGTTTTAACTTTTACCTAGAAGAGAAAATATTCATTAAAAGAACAATAAGCTGCTTGATGGGACAGACACATCCCTGATGGGCAAAGACATCAATAAACAGCTCCACATTAAACCAAAATAATATGTTAGAAAAAATTTCCACCTGGACAAAAAGAACAAGATGTTATGTCAAGAAAAGAATTGAAAAAATTTTGAGTTACAGAAGCTCCTGCTATAACTACACCTTTTTTATGCTAAACATACTTGCGAAATTTAAAGCAATGATTTATGGAAATTGCTTGTGTTGTAAAGTCATCGTCCTTAAGAAAAAGAAAAGAAAAGAAAGAAACAAAAAGAAACTGCAGTTTGTTATGCCAACAATGAGCATTATACCTTAAATGATTGTTTACTAGATTTTCCAAGAGTGTTATCCAAAGGTGAGGGCGCATTCTATGTCTAACTTGTCTTGCAGGAAATGCTTCCTGTTTCTGACGAACATCAACTGTTACAATTGCTCCATTTCTGAGTCCACATAATACAGCATTTCCCTACAATAATAAACAAAGATGAGTTTAAAAAACCATATAAAAGAAGTTACTATACAAAAAAGTTAAGATAGTCAAAACGATTCAGCAAACCTCTGGATACTTTAAAATATGAATCTTTCTATCCTGAACCATGCATATTTGCACAGCACCTCCAGAATGGGAACATTATTTTAAAAGCAGTGAGCCTATTTAACTTATAAAAACCATAGTGTTTAGTTAACAGTCTGAAATAATTAAGCTTTATAATCCGTGTAAATACCATAGGAAGGACCATAGAGGGCAGTGGCAACATACCCCATGGACTTGAAAATTTTCCCTCAATAACCTAGACATTAAGGTAAAATTTCTAAGAGTTTCCACAAACTTGACCAGAGTGTAGCATCTGATTCCTTGACCATTAGCTGACATTGCTACTAGAACTGGCTTATGAAAAGCCAATTGATTTCAACCAATTTTGAATTATTGCTTCGAGCTGCAACTAAAAGCTAACTGGATGCCTGTGTACCTAACTACTGTTCCACAGCAGACCAGCTGACTTCCAGCAACGCATTTTCCAAATATGTAGATATCTTCTAAAAGTAGTAAAGATAGGGAAAGGTGGTATAGAATAGTTAGATACTTCTGAATTATCAAAGAAGAATAATAACTTACCAATAATTATTTATCCAAGAACAACACGAATACAATAATCCTAGTATTAATTATTAATAGTAGAAACAAGACTAATAAATTACCGAGTGAACGGTTGTTGTGCCAAAACATCACTTTTACTGCGCAACAGCCATGATGCCCTCCCAGTTTCCAAATCCACCAAAGCAGCTCCCAGGTTGGTTCCTATAACAAACAAAATAAATTTTCTTAACAATACCATTTACACTTCTGAAAAACTGTTGCCTTCAAGCATATTATGCATACTAGCAGCATTAGCAACACCAAAGCAGGAAAGAAAGCAAATTACTCCAGTCTAAGTTCAAACCAGCAAGGGGAACAGTTGATTATCGAAATGTCTTTATGTCACAATGATCAGAGTGTGCGCTAAATTTTTCGAACCAGAGTGTGCTAGTATTGAATTTTGGGTATCATATCCAAGAACTCTGTGTGTGTGCATGCACTAAATTTTTTCAAGCCAGAGGATCATATTGTATTAGAAAGTCTCCTATCAAATAACCCGCAGATAAGAGAACATTAAAGCTACCATGAACCATGACTAACACAGTTTAAAAATATAATGATATAAAAAGGAAATAGTACTTACCAATCACAGCACGAACTCCCATCAGGTTCACAATCTGCAGTCCAAATAGTGCAGTTGAAAGTTGCAATCTCATAAATGTTTCGCCTTAAAACAACCCTATTTGGATTAAAATTTAGTAGTTCAGCAAGGTTAATGACCACAAGACTCCCACCAGCCCTCTCACATCCCAACGTTGATACCCTGTTTTTTTTTGTGTTAAGGCTTTGCAGAAGTAAAGATTAGTTTTTTTTTCAATAAGATACATACTGGAAACTTTTTTGGATAAGGTAAGAAGATCTAGAAAGTATTGTAAGAGTTTTAAGTCCAAAAAATACATGTGTGAGTGCACAAGCATCAAACTTGTATTCTATATTAAACACTAAGAAGAACAAGTCTGATAATATATGAAAGGATACAACATATGCTGGGTGTGTGAACTTTCATCTTCTGTGCCAGGAGACTGCTTTCCAAACAATTTTATACGGAGATATTCGACGGCATTCGTGGCGTAGCTTGAGCTGGTCTCCATATGTGCCCAGGCACTTCACTACACTCTTGTTGACTTTTGTTCAACAGTGGCCAGACACGATCTGCCTTACATTTCATCCCGTACTCAAGACCCTGCCCAACTTTCCCAACTTCAAAAATACTGCAAGAGCATCATATTTCAGAGAAAGATTAGTAATAACTTTTTTGGAAATAGAGATGCCAAGAACCATAGGATAAGAATTCCAAAAGACACGTGTAATACAAATAAACACCAATACTCATATCATAGTAACAAGCAGATTAGGACAGAAATTGAAACTACATCATTGCAAAAAATCAAAAAAACTAGAAATAAATATATAAACCACTCTAAAACATGATGCACATAAAGAGAATTTGAGATGGTTCTTTTCAAAACAGCACAAAGAAGAACTTAGAGTGTGTGGCATTTCCACACTATATGTACTAAAAACAGTAGCATTGATCAATCTCACAGTCTAGGAGACATTAGGGCCATAAATCAGCAAGAGCACTGCAAGTAAGGAGCACGGATTTTGAGGGGTCAAAGTGCTCAGCAGGGCCTGATCTCACAATGGAAAATTGTGCTCAGCAAGAGCACTGCATGTTACAATTTGGGTGGATTCATATCCTCACAAAGAAAAATTTCTCTAAAGAAGGGGCCAATTGCTGGAATGCTATGAGCTTTGGTTTGCAGCTTTTTAAGAAGTCTTTACAAGTAGTATCAGAGCCAGCCAAGTCAAAGCATTTCCCATATGTCCCTTAAAGACTAGTTATCACAACTGCTCCTTATGGTGAGGGAAAGGGCGCTGCCCTTCTCACTACCTGATAGTATGTATTATGAGCAGGTAAATGCTTGTGTTCTGCATTACTAAGGCCCATCATTTATTCCTCTTTCAGAGAGGATGCCATGGCATAAAGGAAAGGAGATTGTCATATATCTAGGTCCCACAACAGCCACTAGTTGGGGAGATCTAGGATACTTAAGTAAGACTTCCAAATCCAAATTCCAACTGAAGCTAATACTTCCAAACAAAACTGGGAGGGAAAGGAAAGGAGAAACTCTCTTGAACCTTTCCATCAAAGGAACCATTCCAGATTGACGTGTGAACTGTCATATTGAAACTAGATATGTGAATCTCAAAAATCTCTCACCCATCATACATGCTCAGACATGCTTAAATACCGTATACAATAAGACACACTATGTTAATTCTTCAATACCTCAAACAACATGTATTAGAAAATCTGCTTAAATAAAGGCCCCAATCAACACTTTGTGTTTATCACTTGATACATGGATTGCAGGCTGTTTAGAGAAATAATGACATCTGACAATTTCCTACAGTTCGCTCCCATACAAAAGGTGGAGCGGTTTCTACATTGTTCTGTTGTTTCATATATCTCCAAAATGAAACAAAACCACTTCCTTCCGTTTTTATTCTACAGTAGGAAAGTAATAGAATTAATATTTGTACATGCATGGTTCTTTTTGGCTTCAATACATGCGTACCTGAATACATGTCTTAAAGCAACCCCCACTATGCAGTAGCCATAGCACATTAATACTATTAGCACTAAAAAACTAAATACTGCAAAGTTCTCATACTATTCTGACAGAACAGATCCATTTTCAAAGTCTAGAAACCCTATACACAATCACTTATTCATGCTACCATACCTTATTCCAAAACTATTATCAATTTATCACAAATTTTAACATATCAAACATTATTAAAACAAGAAAATATGCATGCAAAATTACATTAGACTGCAACTTTATTCTACCTTAAAGAGCCATCAGCGCCACCTGCTAATACAAAGTCCGTATCAGTTAGTCCCTCTCCTGTCTGTACATCCATGCGAATCCGCTCCAAAGCACCATCACCTAACTGATTTGTTCCCTGATACCTCCAAACCTGCAATTCAAAGAACACTGAGATAAAAATAAAATTATAAATTTCCTGCAGAATATAAATTACAACCTGCAATATTGGATATGGGTCATAAACAATCAAGCAGAAAGTAAAACCCGAAAACAAATTGCTGGAATCATAATGGGCTAAATTTGAACATAACTGGAAAACTTAACTTAAAATCCTAGAATGAAGCCTTATAGTAAATCAACATACCACAGGACGGATTACCTGCGCCTTTTGGAATTCCTCATAAAAGTTACACCTTCCTTTACCAGAAGCGATGAGATTACCACATAACTCCCTGTCATGAAGCAGCTTAGAAGTTTTTACTCTGGTTCTCCTACATGAATTGGTCACCTATAACAAGATGAATCAGAACCAGCATTAAAGTCCTATTGAAAATATAGTAACCAGCCTAACTAAAAGCATTTAAAAAATACCAAGAATAAGCAGCAGCTATAAATCTGGAGGGATTTAAGATGCAGATTAACCCAGGAAGAAACAGCTGCTGTAAATCTATGTGAATAATAAGTAATAGCGATACGAAAATACATACAACAGAAAGGCTTAGGGATTCACTAGATTCTTTACAACACCGGACGCAAATCAATGTGAAAGAAAAAGTTGCACTACGAGTATCTGATCACCATGAGATTTTACACTGCTTACCACTCCATACATTAAAAAGATAACGACTTTAATGTGTAACACAGAGAAAATTCTCAGCATGCCAAATTTTTTTCAAGGAATGAGATTAGATCGATTCTAATCATCAATTGTCAGGAAAATACCGTCAGTGTGACATGAAAAACTCACCATAAGAAACTAAAGAACATCACCAGAGCAAGTGGAACACAACATTTTACTCCCAATCCACCCCCAAACCAAAAAATAAGTTGCAGTAAAATACAAATTCAAGCAGAACCCATATACCATAGAAACAATTCTGAGCTCATTTAAGCTGAGAAGCATAAAAAATAACATAGATACAAACTTTGAAATAGGCAAAACTCTGGGGAAAAATACAAAATTTGGGTTCAAATGTAGAACAACTAGTGTACCTGGGCTGGTGTTTGAGCGCTGGAAGAAGAAGCAGCAGTAGTCACACGACGGGAGCCGGGTATAGGACCTTTGGTGGGGAAGTACCTGTTCTTTTCCGCATCATAGTAAAACCCAGGGAGTTCTGCACCCGAATTCATATTGTTATCAGCAGTGTGAAAAGAACCCACAAAAATTAAACCTACAAAAGCTGAAGGGATAATATATATACCTCCTGCCATAGCTTTTGCACAGACAGAGTGAGAAACGTTGAAAAACTTCTGTGTTTGTGTTGTTGTTTAGTGCAGAGAAGAAGGGAGTAGAAGTAAGACTGTTGAAACTTGAAACGGTGGAGGGATTCATGAAAAACGGTCACGAGTCCCGGCCATAACCTGCCAGTTGGTGCCCAGCGCTGAGATGGCGGGAGCAGAGAGATGTACGTTGAGCCCGCATTGCCCTGAAAATCTTAGGGCTACATTGTATTAGGTTTTGGGCCTTCTGTCCAGCCTAGGTTTTTTGGCTGAAAAGGTTGGGCTACGACCACAAATTGTTGGTTTAGGTCCACCCAAATCCAAATGGGTCGGATCTGTCAACCAGCCCATTGTGTTATCCAAATTCGAATTATGATTATTATTAGATGATATTTTAGTTTTTAGTTCTTACATGTTCGTCTTCATGAAATTTGTACTTCATCAAAAGTGAACTTGTTGAGATTAATCTAGTAAAACTTGTGTATAATCTTTTGGATGGAATAAGTGAGCGAGAGGATAATGTATATATGTATAGAACATTTACATTATCTTGACGTGAAAAGATAATGTTGTTACATCTAATGATTAAGCGCTTTGACTTTTGGTGAAGTGGACTAATTTTTCCTTAAATGAGGTGGACTAATTTTCACTAACGTTATATTTTTCTAAATATTTGCATAGGACTGGAGCCCACCCTAGTATGAAAGAGTGACTATATCCTTAGTTGCATTATCATGATAATTGATCAAACACAAATACACTCTAGAAAAGGTGTTGGTATAAAAAGTGACCATGTCATTAGTTGCATTGTCATGATAATCGATCACGAATGAATACACTCTAGAAAAGGTGTTTAGAGCGATGAAACATGTGGCAAGGAAAATGGCTTAGTAACCAAAAATGACCACAACCGCAAATTCCATACCACAAACATAATATGATAATAGTGACGATTGTTGAATTGGCAGCGAGACGCCAAAAGATTGGCACACATTTGGTACATAATTGCACAACGACTTCTTCTAAAAGGTTTTTTTTTTAAAAATAAAGAAAGAAGGATAAAATCATATTCTAAGCTCCTAAATTAAAATTTGACAATTGTTATGTGTGTCAAAATCACTGTCACTCCTTTGAAATTAATATTTGCAGAGGAGAGTCTCAAAATTACAAAAGCAAAACCAAATGTTAAAAGCCCCCAACCCCAAAAGGAAAGTGCTAAAGTTGCTAACCATTCCATTGAAGTTGATCCATCATTGGGCTCAGATGGTAATTATACAATCCATAAGGCAATTGTGTAGACTCCACAAAATCAAAGTCAGAGTTAGAGCTCCCAAATGAAGCATCCATATTGGTCTGCTCATCAATCAACATATTGGCCTTTTCGATTCCCACTTCACAAGCCTTCTCCTCCTGCGGTTGCATAAACATTTCTTGATCAGGTTTTGAGGGTTCAAAGTTACCAGTGCCCCATTTGCAACTCTCATTTACAATCTCAAGCTCTGATAGTGGATATGAGTGACAAGAGGAGGTTGGGACACTAGCTCCAGCTGAGGGTTGATTCATGGCCTCCATGAAAGCATTTGAATTAAGTTTTTCTTGGAGAGTCCAAGCCGTATTATGGTTTCGGTATTCGTAGACTGATGATAGGGTTGAGCTTCCGTGCAATGAGTGGTCAGGGTTGATATGATTAGTATCAGGAGAGGAGGAAATAGAAGATAATGCTTGAAAATGTGCTTTCAATATGTCTATGGAAGTATCTGAGACATGTGAATTTACAGGGAAAAAATAAGAGGGTTTAGGCAGAGTTGGATAAAATGAGCATTCACTAATGTTGTTGTTGTTGGTGCTATGGTTAGTTTTGGAAGAAGGGGAGAAGATTGTGCGTGTTGGGATCTAAACCTTGTGCAATGAGCTTCTTCTTGATGCATGAGTTCCAGAAATTCTTGACTTCATTATCTGTTCTACCAGGCAAATGCTTGGCTATCTGAGCCCATTTGTTGCCCAAAATCCTATGAACTTCTATGATGGTTCTCTCTTCTTGCTCAGAAAATGAACCCCTCTTGAGATCTGGTCTCAAATAGTTTATCCACCTTAATCTGCAACTCTTTCCACACCTCTGCAAACCTGCAATATTACTGAGGAAATTAAAACCATACAAAGAACAAGCTCACGAAATCGAAATCGTTGAAATTAAGGGAGAGATTTATATAAATTTAAAAGAAAGAATCAATTGAGAAAGGGATACCAGCTAGTTTTGGGATAGAGCTCCATGAACCATGGCCATAGGTGTTTATGTGATTGATTAGCATTTCATCTTCTTCAGGGGACCATAGTCCTCTCTTGACTTTCTGTTTGCTGCAACATTTATGGCCCATATCCTTAGCTATATTGATCCCTCCAAGTTCCAACCCTTTGTATAGTATAGTGCACTTGTTATTATCTTCTATTGTGGATGTGGCAAGTTTTCCTTATATATGTTTCTTGAAATCTCCAATTTTAGAAAAAAAAGGTGCATATCTGCTTTAATAAAGTATATATGTTTCATTCAATTTGGCTTTATACGTATGATGCAGATGGGTGGAGAGAGAGAGAGAGGAGAACCTTTAATTAACTTTGGGTTCACTCATTTAGCTTCCTAGCCTGTCTCATCAACTATTGCTCTCTCAACTGATTACCACATTTTTCTTTGGTTACATTTTGAATCTTACTTGAGTAAGAGTTAGTGTATAATGCACAAAGCATGATGATTCTCAACGTAAGATCATCCTTCAATTACTGTTTGATTGAGGATTAATTCATAATATATGGATCATATTTAGTATATACTTGGTAACATAGAGCTCCAGTTGAGGGATCTTATTTGAGGGACACCCTTGTAATGTCAGCCACCCATTGTATTTCAATTATCTGAATCGTACTAGTTTTTAGATATTTCATAAAAAATCATCTTCTCCAAAAAAATCACTTGAATCCGAAACAATCTGACCACTCAATTTGATTATTATTATTATAGTCTTTTCTTAAAACACCGTGTTAAATCTATTTTTGTTGGTCCCAACTAGATGCCTTAATGATTTTCAATTTGCATGATTTTTGGCAATGATGATGATTAATGAACTTAAAAAATAAATGGTTTGGATCATTAATAATAATAAAAAATCATAAAAGACCCTAAAAGGTGTCCATCAAATAAAATTATTTGAAGGATCCTCAATATAATATACGGGGAATATAACATATGTAAACACTTGGTATATATATATATATATATATATATATATGCATGAATTAGGCTGCATGAGAAGCTTAGTTAATCATAGGTATAGTAAGCATAAACTGCTGGTTTAGCAACAGTGCATAATGTAAGTAACAATTAGTTTACCCTAAGTATAATTAAAAGTTGATTTTGATCTTTTTGTTTTACTTAATAATTAAATTCTCTCTCTCTCTTTAATGATGTGACGTGTTACATATCCTTAGCAAACACATATTTAAATATAAAAATCATATATCTAAGAGGAAAATATTTGGGTGTGATCGGATAATGTTCTTACTTTACGTGTTGCAATATGAGTAGTCAATAATTTATATTTTAAAAAATATTATTAATAAACATAATATTTATTATATTATGAGTGGGGTACTATTATACATCATGTTACAGTGTAACGGACACATCAAAGAATTCATATACAGTTGATTCATATATCAAGGATGAATGATAATGTCCATATGCGGGAAGGCCGAAGAGGGAAGGCCTAATGATTTAAAGGTAACCCCATCATTTGTTGGACATAATTTCTACATTTCTATGTTTGATGCCAGTTATATTCAGAATAGGCGGCATTTTGCCCTTTTCTTCACTCAACCGTTGCTTGAGGTTGTCAATCATATTTTCTTGGTGTCAACGAAGAAGATGGTGATTGGATATCCTTGCTTTCATGATTTTCTTCCCTGCCCCTTCTTGCATTTCCTTATTCATCTGTCTTAATTAATCCTTTTTTTTCCTCATAGATTAATATTTCTGAGGAGAAAATCACGTGGAAAAGCAAAGCAGACAAATCAGAGAGGAGAGAAAGCACACACATTCTCCATATCGAATGAAACCAACTTGTTTATCTTTCCACCATTCCCACCTTTCACGTACAATTGTAAAAATTGTCTCTCCTGGCCCCGCTTTAAACATCATTGTTGATGGTCTGTTAGTTATTTTCTCGCATTAAAGAGAAAAAACATCATTGATGCACCGAGAGATCAGTTATAATTTTTTCTCGTTTTCTTCAAGAAGTCCCTTTGTCTTTTTCTTTTGTTTTGGTCGAAAAGTCCATTTTTCTTGTGGAGCATGAAGAAATTTTGCGTGCATTCTTTACATACGATTTTTTAGTGTTTATCAGATGCAACGCAAGTCCGAATTTATAGCTTGCCCTGTTCAAGTGATACATCAGGTTACTCAGACAAGCTAAGATTAGATAGCTCCCTACGCAGAATAAGATAGTACTAAGAAGGCGTTTGGTTTGCGGGAAAAAAAGGTGTTTGGGAATGGAAAATCATTTCCTTTTTCATATTTGGTAAGTCTAGATCGGAAAAATGAGGGAAAATGATTGCCTATTCCCAAGTCTTTTTTCCCACGAACCAACGCCTTAGATCATCCACAATTATGCTTTCTATTTTTTAGTTAAATGTAGTTAAAAACATATAAAAGTTATTTTAAGAGCTCTCTATAAAATTTAAACTTCAATCATGCTCTCTAGTTTAGAGAGTCATAAATATTATAACTCTTTTTAAATTGATCAATCTCTATTAAAAAATAATATAAAAAATAATTAACATTAATTAAAGATTTGATATACTCATTAAATAAAGCAGCATTAAATTATAGGGAGCCACTACTAGGAGTCATTTCTCTATTTTTGGATTTAAGAGCTTATAGAGGTCTCTCTATTTTAGGAAGTGAATAAGGAGGCATGGTTGGAGTTGTATTTTTCCAATTCCTCCCTAAAATTTGTCTAAAAAAGTGATTTAGGAAGCCCATTACGAATGCTCTTAAAGTTAATAGTTATCCACATGGGTCTCTTGAATTCGACCTTTGTTCTTCACTTCTTAATTTGTTGGTTTGCAAGTGCAAAAGTGGGGTTGCACCTATATGTATTGTTGTATGTCACTCTACTTGTCTATCTAGGATATGCCTACACGGGGAGGAATATATAAGCTTGATATGCATTGTTCGCTAGTGGAAGCTAATGGGAAAGGGCTTAAGTACCTCAATATACCAACTTACGTCAGTAACAGCATTTCATCCCCAATTTTTTCAAAGGTATAATGAATAAGTGTATATTAATCCAAAACCAAATATTTATAAGATCTGCATGTTTCCCATGGCTGAACAGAACAGACAGCAGCATGCCCCTCATCACAAGTTCACAAGTTAAATCATCCCAACTTTTTTAAAACCCTTTTCTTCTTTTGTTGTTTTGTATGAGTCATCAGTTTACTGTTCACTGTCTTTCTTTTGGGGTTTTATACACAAATGATGCTCAAGCCTTGGCAAATTAATTAAGTAGGTTTATGCAAAGACCCGCTAGTGTAATGGTTTAGAGTAATTGTTCTCTTAAGAAAGGTCGTGAGCTAAAAGTCCTAGTATCTGTGTAGTATGTGTGAGTTTAGTATGTTATCGCCTTCAAAATAGAAAGTTCTTAACAAGAGAAAGAGAGTATGTTTAGAATTTTTAATTCCTATGCTCAAGGGGGGCAAAATCATAATCCGGGCTTTCTATGCAGTAAAGGGTCAACTAAATTTTCCATGATCATCATTAATATGTAATTAGAATGATGGACCACCAGTCCATTATAAATTTCACTGTATATAGTAATGTTACCGACAGTTTCTATAATCATCCTTCCTTCTTCTTTTGGCCCTGATCAATTTTCATGATCATCACATCGAAGAAATTTTATGTGCAAAAGCCAAAACAAGCTTGATTAACCCCACTACTAAAAAAATATCAATCTACTTACTGTTCATGGATCAAATTATTATTATTAATTAGTTTCCCTAATAACCCCCACTCCTTTTCATAACTTTTCTTCCTCAACATTTTCTTTCTGCTGTTACTTGTCTCACTGCATGTCTCTATTCCGGAGACTTTTCTTTGATATATTGCAAGGGGTCATTGACCATCATTGCCCCCCCTTGTGTGCTACATCAGCTGCGAAAATTCACAGATCAGAAATCTAAATTCAAAATCCAATCATAGGATCCAAACGGGCCTAATTTCCTTCTAGGGTTATATCGACGTACCAGTGTCATGTGACCATTTCCATCTACGCATTCATAAAACATTCCGGTCAATGTCGACAGCTTATTTCGTGTCAACTTTTAGTATTACTAGTCTTCAAGAGTACTACCCAGGTTATTATTAGGTAAGAACTTCTGATCTTTAATCTCTATGATTGTTGTTTTTGGGATATGCGAGCTGAGTTTTGATAGATTTCTTAAGCTTGTCAATGTCTTGTAAACATGATCAATAAAAATTCCAAGTATAAACATAACAGCTCATGGCCCCAAGCAGCAGCAATATTACACAAATAATGGTACCTGTGGATAAATCTTCTACACACCAATTGGGTTTTGGAAAGAAGGATCTGAGAAGTGGCAGATACAACTACTGAAAAGACAGAAATAAATAAATAGTAGTTCCATCCAGCTTTTGGAGCAACTGGGGGAAAAAAAGGATAAGGAGAGATGAAGTGTTCAAGTGATAATCAAAGTTTACACTTCAATTATATGCTGTCTAATTTGATCAGCAGCCAATGATTTCTTGACATCTATGAAATCCATTAACATTATAAACTTTTAATTACAATTAATCTGTCTCTAGATTTTGTGTCTTGTTCCATGTAGTGACCAACGCACTTGGAAAAGGTCAAAAAAAGTAGTGACCATCGCATCAAGTCATTATTTTATGGTGCTGCAATGCAAAAATTATGTTTCAATTGAATCGAAAAGCCCATGTTCTGTTCCCTGAAAGCCCATTTCTGCTATGGATATTTGTATAAGTCTGGCTGCTTTCAGTTTATGTCATGCTAATTCTCAATTAGGTATGTGAGAAAATTGATGGACCATAAAATTCCATTTGAATTATTAAGCTCGGTCGCAAGTATTCTCAACTTGGCATTTGAAAATTTGATGGACTAGTTCATCGCTTTCGTTTTTTAAGTGAAGTTCTTTTCGGAAGATTATGCATGCTATCAGCTCTTTTAGAACATAGAAATATCATGGAGATAGCAACTGTTTTAGTAGATTCTTTTACATTTCTCAATAATCAAAATTACACTGCTCAAACACATGACGACATAGAACTAGACTTGGTATTTAGGCCTCGTTTGTTAGGGAAGACTAGAGCTCAACCAGATTGGTAAAATGTCTACATTTATGTGCAATCGAGGCATAATATGGATATTTCACTCGTTCCGTCAAGGTTTTGTAAAAAAAAAAAAAAGTCATAATATGAATATTATTGTCTAATTTGAAGGAAAAATGAAGACTATGAATAAGAGGTTGATGACTAAAACTTATCTCTCATAATCCCACCAATTTCAAGGGGATTAGGGAGAATAAATTTAGTCATTAACCTCTTATAAATAATCCTCATTCTTCCTCTAAGTTAGGCAACATATTCACATTATGCCTTCAATACACATGAAATGTAGGCATTTTTCTAGTATAGTCTAGACCGGCCTCCCTACCAGACAAGCCCTTAGGGGACTAACATCTTAAAAACTTACTAAGAATCACAGACCTTTTTAAGTTTTACACAAACTTTAAAGGAATTTTTGGAGTTTGGGTCACATAATTTGTGCCACTCTTATATTTTTCATTTATACACACTTCGGATCCCGACCCTCTATCATTAAACATATATTACAAAATTGTAGCCTCAAACATGTGGTTCTAAACTCGTGAGACTTCCTTTAATATAAAATTATTGGTAACATTTGACAAATAAGTAATAGCTCAGGTTAAGCTTTTTATATCCTACAATTGATTTGATACTCCACGCTTTTTATATCGAAGTAATATTCCCTTTGTGTTTTATATCGAAGTAACATGTGGTTCTAAACTTGTGAGAATTCTATATGCTCAACACAAATATGAAAAGCTGTAAATTACAAAAGAAATGCACACAATGATTTATGCAAAACTCATTCTCCTAGTCAGCCAGAGACCCACGAGTCCCCCAGCACTCTTCAATTGTAATTCTCCTATATGTGCACAAGGTCACAGACGTCAAATAACAAGGAGACCCTAATCCTATTTCATTCGTCATCTTATGCAAGGATTGTTATTCAAGATAACAACCTTTATCAAAGTGACCAATTAGGTATTAATTAAAAGTGCTCCTAAAGATGATGAAAATAATAATATTTTAACTTAAATTAAAATAGAGTCCAACTAGGACAGGATTTTAGAGATAAAATCTAATCCTATTAAAAATAGGATTAACATAAAAATACTTGATTGAAAATAACTCCAACTAGGAATCCTACAATGAATGCATGATTATGTCATGATTTATCTGAAATCAAATTTCTCATATGGTCAAATCATGCCTTGGAAGTATGTGATTGAATGAGTTGTGCCAAAACGTCCAGTAACAATTCTTCACACACTAAGTTTCAACCTATGCTACAATCTAGGAAATGACAATATAATTTTCATACTAATACATCTTAAAAACTTACTAAGAATCACACATGGCTTTGTAAGTTTTACACAAACTTTTAAGGAATTTTTGGAGTTTGGGTCACATAATTTGTGCCACTCTTATATTTTTCATTTATACACACTTCGGATCTCGACCCTCTACCATTAAACTTATATTACAAAATTGTAGCCTCAAACATGTGGTTCTAAACTCATGAGATATTACTAATATGAAATTATTGGTAACATTTAACCAATAAGTGATAGCTTAGTAGGTTTAGCTTTTTATATCCTACAATTCATTAGATACTCCAAGCTATTTATATCGAAGTAATATTCCCTTTTAGTGTTTTGTTTTCTATTTTGGTTTATTTTTTAAAATGAGTGTTACATGGGAATGGGAGGAAAGAAAGGAGAGCAATGTATGTAAAGCGTTATACATAGGGCAGCTCTAATTTTCCTATGAAACTAAACAAACAATGCAATCCTTGGTCAATCTGTCTAACCATCTGATCAAACCCAGAAACCATGCCTCTTGTTGGTTTGTCCAAAATTTCAATTCATGGGTTAAAGCTATACGAAATGCTCCTTCCCCCCATGAAGCTTTGGGTATCTACTGTCAAATGCAACGTCAATCTGCTCCTTTCGATAGCTTCTCCATGCTCCTTACGCTGAAATCATGCACCCAATTGAAGAACGATGCAGTCATTCAACATCTCCATGCCCACATCCTTAAACTTGGCTTTAGGTCTGATCTATATGTGGCCAGTGCACTCCTCAATGCGCACTCTATTGCCTCGCTTGAAGATGCCTGTGTACTGTTCGATGAAATGCCTGACAAGAACACGGTTACCTGGAATATAATGATTTCTGGGTATTTGAGATCTGGGGATGTAAAGAGAGCGCGTTTGGTTTTTGAGGAAATGCCATTGAGAGATATTGCTTCATTTTCTGCCATGATCAGTGGGTACGTGCAAAATGGCAATCATAAGCATGCCTTATTGCTCTTTCGGAGTATGGTAATGAATGAGAACGAAGGTTTAAGACCTGACGGAGGGATTGCAGTCTCAGTTTTATCCTCTTGTGCCCACATGGGTACCCATGGGCTGTTGTTGGGGAAATCAGTTCACGGGTTTATGGTCAAGAATCACTGGGAGTTGAATGTGGAACTTGGCACCACATTGGTTGACATGTACGCTAAGTGTAGGTCTTTGAAAGGAGCTGCAAGGGTTTTTGAATTGATGCAAGAAAGAAGTGTCACGTCTTGGACTGCATTGATTTGTGGATCAGCACAACATGGCTGCAGCAGAGCAGCATTTTCCTTGTTCGGGAAGATGCAACAAGCCGGTGTGAGACCTAGTGAACAGACTTTCACAGGAATTCTTAGTGCTTGTATGCATAAAGGACTAGTAGAGGAGGGCCGCAAATACTTCAAGTTGATGGAAGAAAGTGGCTTGGAGCCTACAATTCAGCATTATGGATGCATGGTCCATTTGTATTGTAAGGCAGGACTGTTAGAAGAAGCTTATGAGGTAATTAAGAAAATGAGACTTGAACCCGATATTTATGTCTGGGAATCTTTTTTGTATGCTTGTATGAAGCATAAACGGTACGAGATGGCGGAAAGAGTAGCTGAGCAAGCCATGAAGATGGTAAAACCAGGAAACAATGATCGGCTTTATTCTCTTATCTCGGATTTGTATGCTTTGGGTGGAAAGTGGGATGATGCTGACAGAGTGAGGAACTTAATGGTCAAGCAAAATGTGAGGACGGTTAAGGGCTCTAGGTTTGTTAGAACGGATAGTAGAATGTTACCGTTCCATCTGTCCTCGGGCAACTCATGAGATTTACCTGGATGATATTAACTTGGGTTGAGCTTTCAATTTGTTAAGATGTCTCATTTGTTTTGTTAGATTGATCTCAATAATTACATTCTTTGCTTTGATTGTCATAGGATTTTATTGGAATTGGGGCCAACAGTTGGATGCTCCAATCTGATTGAGGAGTAGTTCTGAGTTGCAATCTGACTTTTCTGTAGCTTCCTCTAAAGCTTGATATCAATTCCTAAGATGGCTCATCCACTTCAATTTGCCAAGCAACTGCCATACCCTAGCTTCAACCCTTTTTTAAAAGCAGGTGCTTTTCAAAAAAAGATTTCAATTAGTTTAAAATAGGTTTTTTTTTTAAAGGGTGAAATACCTTTTTGATCCCTGTTGTACTCGGATTTTCAATTGGATCACTAATCATTTTGGTCTTTTCCATTTAATTTAATTTAATTTAATTTTTTCACTTTTTAATATTTACTGAAAGATTAATTTGAATTTATAAATGGAAAATGATTTTCCCACTCCCCTTTATCCACCTACACTCCTTTTTGTTTAGAAAAATGGATTGTAAGTGGATAAAAAAGAAGTGGGAAAATCAGTCCCTTATAAAATTTCCAAACAGCTAAAACGTTATACACAGAGCGCGCCAACTACTGTTTTTTCAAATGAAACTATACAAGGCTTACAAGCAATGCAATCCATCGTTGTCTCGCTCTCCAACCATCTAATAAGACCCACTAACCACGCCTTTTATTTTTTCTTCAAAAGCATCAATTCTTGGGCTTCGGCTATACAAAATGCTTCTTCCCCCCAAAAAGCTTTGCACATCTACTCTCAAATGCACCGTCAGTCTGTTCCTTTTGATAGTTTTTCCATGCTCTATACGCTAAAATCATGTACCCAGTTAAGGAATCAAGAAATCATTCAACACCTCCATGCCCATATCATGAAACTTGGCTTTGGCAATCATGTATATGTGGCCACTTCACTTCTCCATGCGTACGTTGTTGTCTCGTTCGTGGATGCCTGTGTACTGTTCGATGAAATGCCTGAGAAGAACACGGTCACGTGGAACACGATGATTGCAGGGTATTCGAGGTCGGGGGATGTAGAAAAAGCACGTTTGGTTTTTGAGGAAATGCCACTGAGAGATGTTGCATCATGGTCTGCCCTGATCACTGCGTATGTGAACAATGGCAATCAAGAGTGTGGGATGTCAGTCTTTCGGGATATGGTAACGGATGGAGATTTAAAACCTGACCAAGTGACTGCAGGATCAGTTTTATCCGGTTGTGCCCACCTGGGTCATCTTGGGTTGCTTGTGGGGAAATCAGTTCATGGGTTTATGGTCAAGAATGGATGGGAGTTGAATGTGGAGATTGGTACAGTTTTGGTTGACATGTATGCTAAGTGTGGGTTTTTGAAGGGAGCTGCAGGGGTTTTTGAATTGATGCAAGAAAGGAATGTCATGTCTTGGACTGCATTGATTTGTGGATCGGCACAACATGGCCACAGCAAAGCAGCGTTGTCTTTGTTTGAGATGATGCGAAAAGCTGGTGTAAAACCTAATGAATTGACTTTCACAGGAATTCTTAGTGCTTGTGTGCATACAGGACTAGTTGAGGAGGGCCGAAAATATTTCAAGTTGATTGAAGAAAGTGGCTTGGAGCCTCAAATTCATCATTATGGATGCATGGTTGATTTGTATGGCAAGGCAGGACTGTTAGAGGAAGCTTATGAGGTTATTAAGGAAATGAGATTTGAACCCAACGTTGTTGTCTGGAGTGCTTTTTTATGTGCTTGTAAGGAGCATAAACAGTTTGAGATGGCCGAACGAGTGGTTGAGCAGGTCATGAAGATGGTAAAACCAGATAACGATGGTGGGGTTTATTCTCTTATCTCAGATTTGTATGCTTTGGGTGGGAAGTGGGATGATGCAGAAAGAGTGAGGAATTTAATGGTCAACCAACATGTGAGGAAGGTCAGGGGCTCTAGTTTTGTTAGAAGTGGATAGTAGTCTAGTAGAAAATTTCCATTCCGTCTGTCGTTGGGGAACTTATGAAATTTACATGGATGATACTAACTTGGGGTGAGTTTTCAATGTGTTGAGATGGTTTACTTGTTTACGAGCGAGAATAATGCATTGATCCGGTTAATAACATTAGCTGGTTTGGTTGTTATGAGGTTTTGAAGACTAACAAGATTGAGGAGCAAAAAGCAGAGTAGTTTCTTCATGCTCTGCAGCTGTGCTCAAAGGGCTCTATTGGTACTTTTCGGAAAACATATCACATATATTTATTTTTCTGCCACAAGTAGGTTTCTAAGTTTGGCAAAGCAACTACTAAGTCGATCAAATACTCATGAGATGGAGGCTAGAATCTGACTGATGTGGATACATTTCCAGTTAAATGAGCATTGACATCGGGACATGGATCAAGTTTCAGGTGTCTGTATCAACTGCAAACGGTTACATATTCATGTTAAAATGCATTGACATCGGGATACATTTCTTGTTGTTGGTATTTCTAATGGTGCTAACATCTAAATTAATAACAATATTGCATATGGTTACTTGCTTAAGATGCTGCGGCGACCTTTAGATGAGGGGTAAATAAATAAGAATAGTATGACATGAATTAGCATATCTTTAGAATGAAAATATGTAATATAGATTTTCTTAAATGATAAGATTGAATAAAAAAAAAGGTGTAGAGAAAGTGCAAATAGAAGAAACGGTGGTACATTACATTCGAATCTAAATTGAATTATGATTGTCTACGAATGCCACATGGTTGCACAATTGCACCAATGTAAGATATTGGAGGAAATTAAGGCCCCATTCGTTTATGTTTTGAGAGCCCATTTTCATTTTGAGAGAACAAAAACAACCAAAAAACCTGTTCGGTGGGCAAAAACAAAAAACACAGAGAACGTTTTAAGAAAACAAGAACAACTTCACGTCTACTTGTAGGAAAAGGAGCTGGGAAGCTCCTGGAAGGTGAGGTTGAAGTGAGAGAGAGACAGAGAGAGGGTGCAACAGCATGAAGAGAAAGTGGAAAAGAGGGGGGTTGGTCTGATTCTTCAATTTTGGAGAGAGAGAGAGAGAGAGAGAGAGAGGTGATAGAATTGGGGTGGGTTTGCAGAGAGTGAAAGAGAAGATTGGGATCCTACTGCTGGCCTGGTTAGTAATTGCAAGAGAATCATGAACCAGTTTAGAATGGTTGACATTCAACACATTTATAGAGAGAGGAATTCTGTTGCAGATGGTTTAGCTACTTGGAGTCACAACCTTGACATGGGGTATTGGTACCTTGATGATAGTCCTGTTTGGATTGGCAACCTGTTGAACTGATGATTTGATTGGGGGTTGCTAAGACCCGTTTGATAAATGTTGTGTAATCTGTGTGTTTTTTTTCCTTTGGGGTTCTTTAACCCCCATTTCTCATAAAAAAAAAAAAGAAAGATCGGGTTGAGGTTTCATTTTAATTTTTTTAAAAGATAATTCTAGTTTTATACTTTAGAATTTTATTCTATTTTTTAAATGATATTCTTTTAGATGATTAAAAAAAATACTTTTTAAAAATAATATATGTACTATTTTTTTTAAAAACTCACATATTGATTACATAATGTTGTATTAAATAAAACATAAGGCATTTTAATTAAAGTTACATATTCACTGTTTTTGTCATTTTCACATATTCCTACCAAACGCGTTTTCACTGTTTTTGTTCTTTGAAAATACTTTTCAACAAAGCTACCAGACAAGTTTTTTTCTTCTTCTCGAAAATGCATTTTCATTCTATGAAAACATTATCTGAAAATACTATCTAAAAACATTACCAGACGGACCCTAACATATTGAATCTGAATCTCTGACCCACCAAAATAGGTTTGAGTTTTGCTTTTGCAGATTGTTAGTGAATTGGTTTATGGTTCAGAGGTTTGTAGGGAGCAGGGTTGCTGCAAGCCCACTAAGGATTAAGACATAACCTTGGTTTGAAGGGAGAAGGGTTGTTGTTGCAATGCCACTAAGGATTAAGACATCAGAGGTTATGTGTGGTTCTTTTTGGGGTGGTGGGGTATATGGTTGTTTTGGGGTGGTTGTTGATTCTGTAATTGGAGGTATGGGAGGTTTTGTATTGGGAGGGGATTGGCTAGCTCTAGATTTAGATTCAACGATTTGAATTAGGGTTTGAATGTGGAGAGAAAAGAGAGGATGGGTCAATTCTAATTTGGTATCATTTGATTTCACTCGTAAGGCATATTTGTCCTCATCCTCTCAATTTTTACATTTAGATACCCCCGTTTTTCCAATTGTTGCAATGTGATTCCGTCATTAGGGTTTCCGGTAGATCTATTTTCAATGTTGGGGTACTTTATTGTTAAAATTAAGAGGACATGACAAACATGTCTTACAAGTGAAACCACGGAGTACCTAACTATAATTGACAAAAAAAATAAAATAAAATAGAAACACGGTGAATTTAAGTAAGACTCTTCTATTTTAAGACTCATAGATGTGGGAATTAGATTCATAGAATCAGAAAATTCCTTGAGCAGAGTTTAGCACATTAAACAAGCTACATTTTCTGTTTGCAGAAGATATCAAATATATTTCTCGCAAGGCTTTTTTTCAAATAACTTTGATATAAAATAGATCAATCAACCTCTCGATTTATGTAAAGATTAGATACATAATCAGACTTCTAATCATTTGCTATGTTTTGTGAAAGGACACACTTTGCTAAAGAATGGTATGATTATGTATTTATTTGGAAAGATCGTGAGTTTGAGTCAATAGTATCTGTGTAGTGTGTGAGAGTTTAATCCCTTCCTAAAATCAACACCCAGAAAAGCCAAAAATGAAATGAAAGTTCACTTTTTTTTTCTTTTATCTTTTTGAAAAATACTGTAGTACACAGGCTACCTTAAGTGGGCTTCCAGTTGGTCATTACCAAAGCCCATATAAGTTCGTGGGTTGGTCCATATAGCATTCAACCAGAGTCCCAAGAACACGAAATTTTTGTTGCAGAAGCCAATCTTGATTTATCTCTATCACATTAGTGGTTGGTTGAAAATTGAAATGAGTTCGTTGGCATCTTCACTTGGCACTTGCAATCCCAGAAAGTTGAGAACACAAAACATTTTGCTCCAGAGGGATGTCACAACATCAGAAACATCAAGAGTCAAAATCTTAAGCCATCCACAGAGAAGAAGCTCATCTTCTTCTTCTGAACAAGTACTGCAGCTAAATGAGAACCCAAATTTGCTTAAGAGAAGAGAAGCAATTGGCTTTGGCTTCTGTCTTGGCCTTCTTGATGTACTCTTGGCACCTCAACCCGCTCAAGCAGCTGCAGAGGGCACTTGCGAGCTAACTGTATCTCCTTCTGGCCTCGCTTTCTGTGACAAAGTTGTGGGATATGGCCCTGAGGCTGTTCAAGGACAGCTGATTAAGGTATTAAAGATATATATATACCATGGGTTCTGTTGCAAAAAATTAAACATGGGTTTTGTTGTATTTGCTGAAAACAAACAAAATTGTTAAGAAGTCTAATAGTTGTTGAGTTGAATTAATTTTAGGACCTAGTGGGCAAATCAGGGTCTAATGTATCTGGGTTCTGTTCTGATCAATTTTGTAATGCAAATGCAGGCACATTATGTTGGGAAATTGGAGAATGGGAAGGTGTTTGATAGCAGCTACAATCGTGGGAAGCCCCTTACCTTTCGTGTTGGTGTTGGTGAGGTATGCATATCACTATTTGAATATGTTCATAATTTGCAGCAACTCGTGTTTGCCTAGACCAAAATTTTCCTTATTTGTGCTCTGGACTTCCCAAAATTGGGTGGTGTCTCTTGCTTTCAAAATATTGATATGGTTGCTCAAGAACCTTACTTGAGGTCTTTAGGGGATTTGTTTGTGATCCATGTTTGAAACTCTTGTCCACTAAACATAAAAACTGTTGCCTGAAAAAAGGCAATGCCCTTCTCGAATGAAATCACCCAACATTTTCAGTGTTAATATTTTACGCCGAATAGAACTATTTGTACCACATTGCTAAATACGTTGCTAATCACCTCACTGCATGTAGCACACATAAGCAATACTCTTTTAGCCCTCTCTATCTAAATTGAAGTATTGTTAATTTGCATTCTTCGAAATCTCACAGGTTATCAAAGGGTGGGATCAAGGTATTCTAGGTGGTGATGGAATTCCTCCAATGCTTGCTGGTATAGTAAAAATCCATGAACGCTATGTTTACCCTTATTAATCCCACTACCCTTATCAAATCCATGACAACAAGAAGTTGATTAGTCTTTATAACTTTGATTAGGGGGAAAACGCTCCTTGAAGCTTCCTCCAGAACTCGCGTACGGCGTAAGAGGAGCTGGATGCAGAGGAGGTAAGCTAAGCAGTCACATTTTGTTCCCTTGCTTTGTAGAACCAGATGAAGTGCAAGATAGTCTCATTTGGTTACTTACTACTATATATGCCATGGTGCAGGCTCATGCATTATTCCTCCAGATTCAGTTCTTCTGTTTGAGGTGGAATTCATTGGCAAGGCATGAGAAGTGGCCCAAGAGCCAGCCAGCAGCAGTGTTTCTTGTGAATTGTTTGCCTAGTGGTAAAATGGAGGGATGATATAATATGTGTATGTTTGGCTGCCTTTGGATATGTCAGCATATTGTTATGAGAAGAAGAAACATCCCTGCCTATGAGCATATTAGACTCTTTTAGCAATTGAGCTGTCTTTCTGATGAGTCATTGATAAAAGTTTAAACCAAGCTATTTCCAACTTTAACCTTTGAGTGTACTAATCAAATAATTAAAAGAAAATTAATGAGGGCCTCAAGCTTAATTTCTTAATTTTCCTGAGTTGAACAGAAATTAATTTTACAAATTAAGATGGGTGGATTAGATTTTTAAGAGAAAATTTATTTGTAAATACATTTGGGGCTAAATTTGGAAATTCCAATCCGCCCTAAATCATAATAATCCAAGTAACCGAACAGAGCCGAACCGGCCGAGCCGGACCGGCTGTATGAATCTCCAAACTCCGAAGCTATAAATACCTAAACTAAATCGTTATTCGGGTCTCTTTTGTTTCGCAAAACCCTAAACCCAAAATCAAGAGGCAAAAGGCGGTGACAATGGCGAAGTCGATGAGATGTAAGAGAGAGAAGAGGCTGAGAGCCATTCGGAGAGAGATGGTGGAGCCCTACTACGACAAGAAAGACGAAGCTAAGCTCGCTGCCCAGGAAGCTGCCCTCGCTGCCCCTAAGCTGCCTGTACGGCCCCCTCCTAAATCCGCGTCTGCTATGGAGGTCACTACAACTGACAGCACTACGGCCTCAACAAGAAACATGGGTATGCTCTAATTTATCTTTTGTGCTAAATTCACGTTCCCATGTGCTATTTTTTACTTAATTTGTTGGAAATTATGTATTTAGTCCCCCTGTTTGTTGCTAGTTTTGTATACACCCACTTGGTTTTTGTGATGCTCTTTGATGATTGGAAACGGTCCTCTTTGCTAGCTCTTAACATATTCAAAGAAGGACAGATGTACATGTTTTGTGATGGATTATTCTCTTTACAAATTATTGGAGTTATTGTAGAAAAATGATCTTTTGGTCGTAAAAATAACTAGAGTAGGTTTGTATTTCAGAAAGATACTATTCAAGAAGTGAGTTGTGTACCCGGGATTCTCGTTGTTTACCGGCGTAAACACTATCTAGAAGGTTTTAGTATGGATTTGATTTCAGCTTAAAGCATGATCCGTATGCTTGGTTTATACAGGTAGTCTGAATTTAGAGTTGATTATGTAAAATGGCCAAGTACACAAACAAACAAGGGAACAAACAAATAGAATTAGATGGGCTGGAGGCCTTGTTTCAGTAATTTATCTCCGAACAACGTAGATTTTTAGTTTCTGTATCCCTTGGTGTTTTATATCTGATGTTTTCATAAAATGTCTTCCCTATTGTTAAGCAAGATATAAGAGTATTCATTTGGCGGGAATCAGTGGCACCACAGGTTTGTTGGATAATAAATAATGTATTATGTTGAATATACACTTGGTGCTTTTCATTAATGTTTAGGTTGTATTCTAGCATTCTTATGCATAATTGCAATTACATGATGCCTGCCTTTTGGATGATTATATATTACAGGCAAGCGTGTGATTTACGAAATTTGAGTTTTCTTAATGACCTGTAGCATTTTCTTGCCAATCAGCATCAATTAATTTATCTGCTGGCTATTTTCAAGTTTACTGATCTGGATGATGTCTTTTTTCCTTTAACAGATGTGGAGATGTTTGGTGGCAATCAAAGAATGAACTTTTTGAAGCCTGGTGGTGGGATAGGCAAGAAATCCAAGAGGGTATTTAAGGTGGGTAAAAGAAGGCGTCAAGGCAAGGGGGGCAAGGTTAAGAAGCGTCATATTTAACTCTCTGAGCAGATGAATGCCCAATTGTAGCCACAATGGGATATGAGTATCTTTAAGGCTGTCTTGTATTCTGGTTTTATTTTATAGATACTTGAGAGTTATCCTCCGAAAATTGAAATCGAGAGCACCTGTCATATGTTAACTTTGAATTTAAGCAGGATTTATGGATGGTTTTCTGTTGAAACTGCAAGTTCCATTTTGTTCTGATGCTAATTTGGCAGACGAGTATGCTCTTCTTCCCTGTTAGTTTTTGTTCTTGGTTTTTCGGCTATACGGTCACAATCAACTACAGATTGCTATGAATTGAAGCGAGTGATATGCATTTGGTGTTGGGATGTTTCTTCTGTTAAAGTTTGTTTCTAGCCGTTTCATGGTCATGTTTGTTAATTTTATATTGATCCAATGTGGGGCATGTGTTCTCACTATTTTAGTTGCATCCAAAGGAAATGGAAGTAGTCCAATGTAAGCAATGAACAAATTAGTTCACCACTTGAAATTGGATTATAAATTGTCATGCTTGTAGCCAATTAGCTGAAACATGTGGCGTGGATTCATTTGTAACCAACCAATTGCGATTAGAAGGAAAAACTAGAGGATCAATGAGCTCACAAATGAAGTTGACCCATGATTCTTCTGTCCAATGAGATGCAGTGGGTGAGCAGATTAAATTCCTGCAGTGGCGTGGCATATTATAATTGCTTGACCCTTCAAACACTCCAAAAAACTTGTCTTGCAAGGTCAGCAATTTTATCTTTGACTATCTTAGAGACGACTTGAGATATTATAGAAATTTTATGGTCAAGTCCTCCCCTTATTCTTTTTCTTTTGGTTTTTTTCACTTTCTTCTCCTAATACAATTGACCTATTCTGTCCTTTCCAACATGCCATTATGTCTGATTGGTTGTATGGCGTAGGAGTAGGGTGGACATCTCATTCAAATTATCCGTGTTCCCATAGTTCAATTTAGTTTATTTAAATAATTATTTTTTATTTTTAATTATTCTGCTTTGATCCATATCGAAACGTTGGGTTAAAATGATGTAGAAAAGTGAGTATTGGAAATCAACCTAATTAATCATAATTAGATATCATTTTTGCTTGAATTCGGAGAAACCCTTGTTTCTTTACTATAAAGATGTAGAAAAGTCAGTATTGGAAGTCGGGTTTGGATTAGTCAATGTGATGGGAAATCACTTTCAAATTTGTGAAAAAGAAAGAAAACCATGATAGAAAGAAGCAAGAGTAAATATATGTATTATGACAGCAATTTATTTCAAAAATTGACATATCAAAACTTTTTTTTTTTAAGGACTTAATCTCCATCTGTCAATCCTTAATCAATAGTTTAAGGCATGAAACATGACCTAGATAGGCTGATCTTAAAATTTTTAAGTAAATTTGGAATCAGATCAAAACATGATGCAAAGCATGAATGCAGCTATACCTAAACATTTTAAAACTTAATCTGCTTGCATCATTCTGCTTTTTTATATCAATATGCTAAAAGTCCAACATTGATTATCTCACAAATAATAGTAGTTTAATAATTAATGGGGAAGTCTCTTAGATATTGCTTAGCTTGGTGTACTTTCATTGTTGAATCTTCAAATCACCAAAGCATGTAGGAGAAAGTTCAATCAGAAAGTTCAGATTGAAAAGGACAGACTTTATAGTTTAAAAAGCTATAATCACTTTAAAATATAGTGCTTGTATTTCTCAGAATATAGCTACACCAAATGAAACTTTATAATTAAGTGCTTGTATAAAAATAACATTGATTTTGGCAGTCAAAATTGGTCCATAGCAGAAAAGTCATAGTCCCTATGAATTCTACCTACACTAATTAATTCTGTCACCAAATAAATTTTAAGAAGCAAAACTCTGTTTCCTTCAAAATGAAGAAATACATAAATAACAACTTAAGCATTAATAAAAAAACACACATGTTTGTCCAATCAATGAATTTAAAAATTTGTATGACTTCTTCTTCTCTCTCTCCCTCTCTCCTCTGCCAAGAGATTCCTAGTAGAAGTGGTTCCAATGACTCCGTCTACCACCCTTCTTCTCTCTCACCCGTCCCGTTTCCTTTACGTTACAGCTCGAAAGAGAAAGCCAAACCCTTCTTATACGACAAACAAACCTCTCTCTCTCTCTCTCTCTCTCTCTCAACCAACCTCTCTTATTTCACCACCCTCCAACCGTAGACTGTTGCAAAGTCCATACAGACACGTCCTCATTTGCCTCCACCTCTTCTCAGACCCCAAAACACACAGAAGACAAAAACCCATTACCCCAAAAACACAGAGGAGCCTCGCCATAGCAGGTGATCAAAGCCTCTGCTTGCATGGCTTTTCTCCCAAAGCTCACAGCTTTGCTTGTGGTATTAGCAATTCTCCAGAGCCATGTTCATGCACGGTTTGTGGTGGAGACGGGCAGTATTAGTGTTCTGTATCCAATGAATCTTAGTTCTAAGCATGATGGTGCTATAGGCAACTTTGGTCTGCCAGACTATGGAGGCTCTTTGGTGGGTGCTGTTGTTTATCCTGAGAAAGGGTCTCATGGGTGTGAAGCTTTTGAGGGTGATAAGCCTTTCAAGTCTCGGAATTATCGCTCCTCCATTGTTGTTCTTGATCGTGGAGGTAAATCAATTCATTCTAATTATCTCTGCAATTCGTAAATCTCAGAATCTTCTTATGCTTTCTCTCCTAATATGTCTCAGTGAGTTGACTTGAGAATCGAGATCATTTCCCCCATTGCTATGCTTGTTAAGAGTTTGATTGATGATATAGTTATAATTTGTTATGTTTGTTTTTACAATTGGTTTTTTATTTTATTTTATAATATAGTTATAATTTCTTTTTTTGTTGTGTGTTTTGAATTCCTTTAAAAAACAAACAGATTGGGAGAAGGGTGAGCTTTAAGTTTGCTGGTTTGAATTGAATTTGTTTCAATTTAGTGACTGCTGCAGCTAGTATGAGATGTTTTCAAAAATGGTTTCCTTTTTTGGATTTGTTATTGGAGGTTGTGAATTTAGGCATGTTTTCATGTAGTTGCTCTGCTTTTCCCCTGTTCTCCGACTTTTCCTTCTATTTGAGTAACATCGACTTATCAAAAGTCTCTTCTCAGTCTTCTATTCTATGGCCTTTTAGTTTTACCTTTCTAACTGTCCAATTCAGATGCTCTTTTTATTTTTATTTCTGGGGCCAAAGCAGCATGAGCTCTCGTTTCTTTACGCTATGGTTGTTGCTATTTAAATCCTGAATTGGATGAAATGAATCAGAACAATAATTCCAATAGCCTTTTACATTGTCTAATCATAAGTAATTGAACCTTGTTGTGAGTCTTATGTTACAGAACCATGCTACTTGGATTCTACTTAGAGAACTTTATTATATTGCCCTTGTAGGTTGCTACTTTGCTTTGAAGGTCTGGAATGCTCAAGAGGCTGGAGCTACAGCTGTTTTAGTGGCTGACAATGTTGAAGAGCCTCTAATAACAATGGATTCTCCAGAGGAGAGCACTGATGCAGATGGTTACATAGAGAAGATAAGAATTCCATCTGCTTTGATAGAGAAATCCTTTGGTGATCTCTTGAAGGAAACTTTAAAGAACAGCAACGGTGTTGTGGTGAAACTTGACTGGAGAGAGTCAGTCCCCCACCCCGATCAAAGAGTTGAATACGAGTTCTGGACAAACAGCAATGATGAGTGCGGGGCTCGATGCGATGAACAAATGACTTTTGTGAAAAATTTCAAGGGCCATGCTCAGATTCTTGAGAGAGGGGGTTACACTCTCTTCACTCCACATTATATAACTTGGTATTGCCCTCAGGCTTTCACCTTTACAACTCAATGCAAGTCGCAGTGCATAAACCACGGGAGATACTGTGCACCAGATCCAGAGAAAGATTTAGGGGAAGGTTATCAAGGGAAGGATGTTGTATATGAGAACTTGAGGCAGCTTTGTGTGCATAGAGTTGCGAATGAGAGCAACCGGTCATGGGTTTGGTGGGATTATGTGACAGACTTCCATATCAGATGTTCCATGAAAGAAAAGAAGTACAGCAAAGAATGCGCCGAGGATGTCATGAAATCACTTGGTAAATGCATGTTTTGTTATTGCTGTGTATGGAATAATGCTTGTTTTGTGTTTTTAATAGATTTAATCTGATTGCTGCAGATCTACCTGTTGACAAGATTAAAAAATGTATGGGCAATCCTGAAGATGATGTGGAGAATGCAGTGCTAAAAGCAGAACAAGAAAACCAGGTCATACTTGCTTCTTTTTCTCCATTTCCCTATGTTCTTTACCTCTTTTTGTTGAGACCCACCACTGTTCTTGGATCAATGTACATGTAACCACAATATTCAACAGATTATCTTATTATTGCTTTCCTTTTTATCTTTGTTATATTTAGGTTGGGCGAGGATCTCGTGGTGATGTTACCATCTTGCCGACATTGGTTATTAATAATGTTCAGTATCGAGGTTTGTTACAGCTTCCTTGGTACCTCTATTGATTATACTTCAACTGAATGCTAAAGTTTTTGTTTTTATTGATCTGAAGGAAAATTGGAGAGAACTTCTGTGCTAAAGGCTATATGTGCTGGATTTAAGGAGACATCTGATCCTCCAATTTGTTTGAGTGGAGGTTGGTGTGCTTGTTTCATTTTTCCAGTCTATACTGATGTCTGTTTCTTGGTGTTTGGATAATGTACTGATGTCCTTTTCCTTTCCTCTCCTTCCCTTTCCCCCTCCCAATCCTCTGTGTTACTTCAACAGATCTCTGAGACAAATGAGTGTCTTATGAGGAATGGTGGGTGTTGGCAGGACAACAAATCTAATTTAACTGCTTGCAAGGTATACAGAAAATTTTACATTTGACTTTTATAGTTTATGCCACCTATGACAATGTTCCTATATGAATTACAGATTCTAAGTGCATGTTAATTGGTTCCTTTTGTCAGGACACATTCAGGGGAAGAGTTTGTGAGTGCCCTGTAGTGAGCGGTGTTCAGTATCGAGGCGATGGTTATACATCTTGTCATGGTAAACCTTCTCTTAATAACAAAAAAAGAAGAAGCAAATATTCCTTTTGATTAATTTGTGGAAGAGAGTTATTCCTAAAATATTTACTCCTTTCTTGACAGCTTTTGGACCTGCAAGGTGTGCAATAAACAATGGAGGGTGCTGGTCAGACTCTAGAAATGGATTAGTTTTCTCGGCTTGCTCAGTTCAGTGATGTTTATCATAATCTTTCACTTTATTAGTGGTTCTCTGTGCTTCTGGGACAGATTTCTCATTTTTTGTTTTGTTTTTAAAAGTATTTATTATAGAGAGTTCTGTTGCAGTTTCATGAGATTAGACCTCCAAACTTCATGTTTTTCCTTCTTTATTTTTTTTTCTTTCTCTAAATTCTTTTAATTTTCCCTTTGTTATACAAACAGAATTCTGAGTTATCTGGCTGCAAATGTCCACAAGGCTTTCAAGGGGATGGTCTTAAATGTGAAGGTGATTTTGAGTTCCAATGTGACTAATCTATTGAAGAATAATTTTCTTCTTGTGGAATAAATATTCAATTTTTCAAGGCTTTTTGAAACCTAATATCCATAAAACATCATCTTCATTTTTGTTTTCTCACCGTGCATCAGATATCAACGAATGCAAGGAGCGTACTGCTTGTCAGTGTGATGGTTGCAGCTGTAAGAACACTTGGGGTGGGTACTACTGCAAATGTAAGGGAGGACAGTTGTATATGAAGGATCAAGATACTTGTATTGGTAAGACAGCACATTTGACTCATAACCACTAATTCATTTCAAACTGATGGGGATGTTGGCCATCCTGCAAGATATATGTCTTGATGTTTGTTTATCCATTTAAATGCAGAGCGGCACGGGTCGAGATTTGCCTGGTTTTTAACTTTCTTGGTCCTTGCGGGTGTCGTGGGAGTTGGCCTAGCTGGTTATATCTTCTACAAATACAGGCTTCGAGTATGTCTAAAGATGCTCCTTTGACCAGTTCTATATCCATCTTAGTTAATTTGTATACTAGACTAGGAACTGTGCCCTTGTTAAAAAATTTTACTTTCACTTGCAGTCTTACATGGACTCGGAGATCATGGCTATCATGTCCCAATACATGCCTTTGGACAGTCAGCAAGCCAATCAAGTCCATACCGCCGAGGCAGAACCTCTACGACATGGCTCAGCGTAAGGTAACTAAATCTTTGACTTTGTGAGCAGTCTTCCTTCCAGTTAGCATGTTGTCAACAATTGTCTCTAAAAATGTTGCTGCTATATGCAGAAACAAAAGCTAAAGAAATCAATTCCGAGGAAAGGCATCCTTAAGCCGGACAGTTTTCATGCAAAAGATTCCTGTGGATACTCATCTCCATTTATTAGCTAGCTCTTAGGCAAAGCAGGGATAGGACCACTTCGATTACGCGAAACCAGTTTAGGATGAATTTGGGAGATATCTGTATACATGAGATTTTCTTCACATAACACTCTTTTCTGTGGGTAGATAAAAGTGCTCAGATGTAAATTTTGGTTTGAAGAAAATCAAGGATCGATGTAATGATAACAACACACATAAAAGAAAATAAGACAAAAACAAAAGGATTGTGAAACAAGTTTTGCTTGCCTTGTGTCTACAATAAGGAAGATGTTTCAAAATAACGTCCATGTTGCATGCGTATTGTGATAGGATTATTAGACATCCAATGCATTTCACTTTTATACTTGTATAGGTGGGATATTGGAAGCAACTAAACATATAAGTTGGCTATTTTGACAAAAAATAATTTCCGTGAATGAGAAAATGTGTCACAAATTCATATTTATTTTATTAAAACTTTTTAACAAGCTGGTCAAGGAGAAAACCTTTCATATTTCTCCGATGGTATAGACATTATTGAATGAGTATGAAGCATGTTACATGAAAGTTTTACTCATAAATCGTAAATTTAAACTCCTAATCAATGGAAAAAGTTCACATAAGTTTCAACCATTAACTGGACATTCATAAGTTCAATAATATGCAAGAAATCTCATGTAAAATCGCTATGCGATGCAAGGGTGCATATTAACACTTTAGAAGGCACGATTCTTCTGTTAGTCATCATAGAAGTCGTAGAAAGGTACATGATCACATTTGTTGCACTACACAACTCGTTCGATAGTTTAAATGAAAGGAATAGGTGTGAAATTCAAGTCTATTTCCCCATTAACAAAGAAGTGAAAAAAAAGGTATTCAATTTGCACTAGTGTCAAACAAATGATATCATGTGTTTCACTCAATTTGCAGCCCTTTTTCTGTTTTCTATTTCATGTCACATTCGTCCTACCAACCACCAGCAGGTTCGTTAACATGATCAGCCACCATTTGAAAAGATAAGAAAAACTAGAAAAATCTCTGCGCACATTCATATAAGTTAGACATGAAAATTCCTGTCACAAGCAGAGTTTTGACAAATTGGCATGCCACAAAAATTTCCTAGCTTTTGTAAACTGGCAAGTTTTATCAGAATAACATCCGCTCTTGGTATATATCCAGCGCTTGCATGACCTTCTCTACGAACAACTTCCAGTGCAACCTATACCTGCATAAGTCCAGATCAGAAATTAAATAATTCAGAATGGTTTTAGTTTGCCCTACAGACCAAAAAGCTCTGGGATGAATAATGGGATGATTACATACTTGATTGCAGCTTCAAGCGTCCTACTAGCATCTGACATCGAATCTGTAGAGAGTAAGATGGGAAGAAACATGAATTTCCAATGCCAAGATGGAGTTGGTTTTATCCATAAGTTACCACAGAAACCAAAACAAGAAAAATATAATGGCCACGATGTTTCCCCAAATATTTGAGGATCTGCATGGCAACCTCACCTAGAATTTTTTGGTCTTGCTTAGAGTTAGTAGGATACGCTGCAAGCATCTGTCGGCATTCTTCCTGTAACTCCTTTACAGATCTTCTTTCCATGCTTGGGATTGGAGGCACATCCCCATCTGACCAAGTGGGCAATGTTCTTGCCGCTGCTATGATTGCTCCATCAACAAAAGTATCTCCATCATTAGATAGGCGACCTGCTATAAATTTTATACAAACCTTTCAAACTATGATGCTGCTTGGTTTAAAATTTATATGACAACAAATATAGAACAAGGCACAGAGAGATCTCATACTGTTATGATAGTACTCTTCAGGAAGTCCAGATATATTGAATACTGACAAGAAGGAATCCAAATGAATACGTGCATTTCCGGAGAACTGAATCACATCCCAAGGATTCTGCAATCCAAGCCAGAATAAGAGCATTCAATTTTAGAAAAGTACAAATATCACCACAATTACGGAACATGCTCAACTGAAGTAGAAAGAAGAAAAATAATCTCTTTCTTTTACCATGTTACTCTCTAACTTGACTAGATTCACAATTCAAATCAGTAAAAGAATAGGATGAAAGAAAAATAAAAGGTACATAGTATTTCTTTTTAGTAGAATATGGCCAAGAGCATATTACCACAGGTGAAGAGAAACCATATCTTTGCATCAACATGTCATTCTGTTGTCCACTCATGTAATTGACAGTCATCTGTAAATATTCCTCCAAATTAGTAGCAGATCATCTTCATATATGTAAACTAAAAGCCTTAGCATAAGACTCCTTGCAAGCATTTACCTATGAAAGGAAATTATCAACATCAATTGATAAAACAGAATAGGCATTACCTCGTCACCTTTCTTAATCCGTTTTCCAGCATTTATCATCACTTCAAGCATGCGATCCTTAAAACGCCAATGGAAAAAACAATTTGGCTCGAAGGAATGGTTTAGCATATCTGCAGAATTTAGCAAATTGATTAGACAGCCTTCTAATAACAAAATGGGGAATATAAATAGTAAGTGAACGCAGATAGTTTAAGGAAACCATTTGCTTCGAAATCCCAACAAGTGAAAACAGAAATAGTATACGTACATAATACAACTAATGCAAAAAGAAAATGAATTTCATACACAAAGTTGTGTCTTCATCAACATCTTACCAATTTCAAATGGACAAAGATGTCTAAGAGCAAAACTAAATTGTATTAAGAACATAATATATAACTCATTAGGACAAAGATAAGTTCTTGATTCCCCCCTCCAAATTGCGATTACTCATCTAATTTTATAATATATTTACGAGAAATTTTTTTTAATCAAAACTAGAAGAGTATAGGTGGATACAAGCTTACCTGCATACGGAATTAGCATGTTTGCATCTTGAACAAGTGCACCAATTCTCATTTGCATGCCAATGCATCGTGATTGTGCCATACTCAATGCCCATATGAATCTCTCAGGATCACGAGCAAGACGTTTAATTTTTAGTGGTACACCAGAGTGCTGATTCAGGTTAGCACACATACAACATATGCACAATCAGTTAAAAGTTAGGGTAAGCAATTTATTCTGCACAATAATAATGATAACAAGAATGCTTTCTGAGATACAAGATACAGAGGCTGCTAAATACCCAGTTTTTTTCCCAAAATTCCAAGGCTCGACGTTGCTGTTCTCTCATAGTTGAAGCAAGATTGGAATTCTGCAGTTCTGAAAGCTCCTCCTATAGCATATTATCACTCGTGAATGAAGCCAAAAGAAATAAACGGTACTAAACTATGCAAGTTTTTTTTTAAAAAAAAAAAAAACTATAAATAAAGATTTATGTTCTGTAAATACATCTACCTCACTAGCTAGAAGCAAGCTGGGGCATTCATCTGCACTGGGTAAAAAATCACCATATAACTGCCAAAAGTTATCTTCCCGATCAAATGCGTACAAAAGAAGGCATGCTAACCTCAGATCCCAATCTGTCTGCCACAAAAAGGAAGGCAATAGAAATTGAATGTCAATTCATAATTTGAACAAAATGCTATTTCCATGAAGAAATACTAGAATAATTGACAAATTTTTTTTCCTGGTAAATGAATGATTATACAAATCAGCTATCAATCCTTGATAACTGAAATTAAGTAAAACACATTTACCTCTGGATCAGTTGAGTTAATGATATCAAATATTGGATGACCCACTGGTACTATATCTGGAAAAAACATCCATGGGAGCTTTTGGCTTACGGTTAACATCAGTTCTAGTGGAATTTCCATTATTACCTGTGAAATTGAGAACAAAGAAACATTAATACCAAAAACTAGCCATTGGAACTCAACACTTCATCATAAACCAAGGGCTGTCAAAACCATCACAGACACTGACACTTAAGGTGGCATTATGCATGGAGCTGTACTCACACACACTCTATAGTAAGTGCAACAGATTAGTATAATCGGATAAAAACAACTCACTCTAGCCCGGCGAAGTGGTTCAACATCCTTGGAAGCATAAACTCCAAACCCATCTGGCCCTTCTTTAAATTCAATTCCATAAGCTCTCATACTTCTAACATATCCTATCTTGTAGAAATCAGGGTCCGCTGGCTCCAACTGTAGGCATTACAAAATAAAGGTGTGAATGTTGCAGTGAAGTTAAACCAAGTATGGCTCTCTCCCCTATTGGTTGAATACTACATATATGCTCTTCTGGTTTCTTATGGACATAATTGTGTGGTTACCACCAAACACTTCGAAGATACTAACTTTCTTTCATTCAAAAGATGCAATTTTCAGTTAAGAGGCCACAAAACAAAGTGGATACAACTTAATTGTTAGCAAAATGGTATCTTAAATTTTGAAAATTGTTTCAGTGTTCTAAATTCAATTTCCCTACATTTTCTGAGGAATCAAACAGAGCATAAAGGAGAACAAGAAATGGGTATTACCTCAGAGGCAGACCCTTCAGCTTCAGGAGGCTGAAACAAAGAAAACGGAGGAGCTTCGGTGGCTGCTTTTGCTTTAATGGGTTGAATTCGAATGCCTTTTACTGCGTCTTTAGTAGGGACAATATATCTGGGTCGTGGTGACCATCCATAGTTGGAACCTTTCAACTGCTTCACACACACATCAAAATTAATCAGACAGAGATTAAAAAAATAAAGAAAATGAGAGAGAGAAAGAGATGGAACCTGAGGATTGGAGATGAGGCAATGGGAGGGGTGATGCAGAGGAAGAGAAGAAGAGGCCATTGGAGAGAAGAGACGGTATTAGAATTGAAACTCCAACAACATATTTGATGGCAGCAAAGCAACCAAAGCAGCAGCAACAAGTGTTAGAAGTGAGTGACGAACTGGGAAACGTTATCCACTTTGACAGTGTCAGTCTCCTCCCCTGTTTCAGTGTTTTAAACTCGAATGAATGAGTACGAGAAAAGACATGTTTTTGTGCTCTTTTTTTAATATATATATATATTTTAATAACTTTGGTTCTTCTACCGTAATCATCTTGTTTCATTCCAAAAATGTTTTCAAGTTTAAAGATGTACTTCTCTTTTATTTTTTATTTTTTTATTATTTTATTTTCCAATTAGAAAAGGAAAATATTATAGATGAATTGAAATGCCAGTGTCCTCTTGGAGTGACCATTCCTACTTACATTATGTCATTCACAATTTATGGGTGTGCAAAAATTTTCCTCTTTGTATTTTCGATGAGTTGTTTTTGTGTATGTGCCAAATTTGTAAGACGGAAGTAATGTCTTTTTTATATCAAGAGTGAGAGGAGATTTAATTTTGAAATCATTCCCACATTAAGAAGAGAAATAAGAGGGAAGAAATTCAAATTTATAATTGATAAGAGAAATAACTTTGTATGAACAAAGCCCATAAAAATCCTCTGAGGACTCTTGAATATTGACATAAAATGTAGCATCTTTTCCGGTTATGGAATCCAAGTGCCCTCTCAAGTGATGGAGTTGAACATTGCATTCACATTCTGTCTCAGTCAAAATTTACATACCAATATCAGTTGATATAACTTGGCATATTTGGCAATGTCACAAATACACCATTACAATATCCAGTTTGAGGGATCAGGGGAAAAACAGACAACATTTTTCATGCCTTGACATCCTAGGACCTAGGAAGTTCTCTGAGGCTTTTCTTCTTTTTCGGTTACAATTGATTGTAGAAAGACTCAGCCACAGGTCCACTCAAACAGAGGCCTCCGTCAAAGAATGGGAGCACAACAAAACCCAATGTGCCATAGGCATGATGCTATCTGTGATTTCTTCACGTCTCAGTGCCATGCTTCTACCCTGCTGGTACTCAGCAACAATCACCATTTCACAAACGCACTAAGGCAATCTTTTCTGCTCAACTGCCTCTAAAAAAGAAGATGAAAATGGCATACGAAAGCACAGACACTGTACAGAATGCACGATTATAACAGCCAGACCCTATGCAGAATGCAGGACTATAACGGCCAGACCCTGTGCAGAATGCAGGACTTTGTTTACAGCTCTGAAGCCCTTAGCTATGGAACATGTAATAGCAACAGCAGATCCCCAAACATCATGCAGTAGTAAACAGCAATCTTCACAAAAGTGCGGCACCTTACACCTTTCCAAGAGCCAGTTACAGAAATACTAGCATCAATGAAAAGATCAAACAAACACAATTAAACAGGCTCAAGTAGTGCATGAGACTTGCTGACTTACAACTTAGTAAACAATTTAAAATACAACTCACAATTGCATACCCACTAAAAGAGATTGGCCATATTTTTTAATTTAGTATGACCTAAATATAATGCTTACTACATAGAAGAAGGCCAGTGATGATACAGACCTAGAGTTTAAGAATGCATGAATCATGTTACCAATTTAAAGAAAACACCTGTTCTCTGTAGAAAGCTACTCTCTTTAACAGTAATAACAGTGGTCTTTACTTGAAAATTGAAATCAAGCAAGATGTTTGACCCAAAAAAAAAACATCAAGCAAAATGGTATCAAGTCTACTAGAGATAGAGAAAGTAATCAGAATTGAATTCAACCTGACAGAGGCAATAGCTGGTAGTCTTTGCAACTATTACGGAGCACAAATGGATCACATGATGGATTGCATACACGCACAGCATGGTAAAATACTGTTCACAGTTTGGTATGTAAAATTAGTTAGCCGGATGGAAAAGATATAATCCCTTCTGGAAGGCTAAGGCCGATTATCAAACTTTATATAAGAAATATGAACAATATACTGAACAATTGAAGGAGGAGAACTTAATTCTAAGCCACACTACAATTCAAAACCAAACATGTAGTTGAGTACCATATCATGTAAGAAAGAAAATTCTTCATCTTGAGTTATTAAGTCGAGACAGTAGATACCATCACAATCAACATTGTTCTAAAGATACCTACTCCGGTACATACGAAAAGGAATTATGTTTACATCGAGACAGTACCTGAAATCACACAGAAATGGCCCCCTGTTGGTAAGTGAATATGTAGTTCTATCATAGCATCATCCTACCAAACGGAAGACTGAACAAAAGAAACACTCCAAGAAAGCACTTAAGGTGAGTACTAGCTTGCTAAGACATTCGTTTCAGAAAATCTCATTTTCTGAAAACACACTAAAGCAGAACATTCCTATCAGCTGAGAATGCTATTTATTGGCTATTTTAGTTCATGAAAAAAATTCAGTTCAAATTTTGGCCATATCAATGCAAATATTACAAACTTAGGGTCAAGAAAAAAAAAATTGTTCTTCAATTGACAACTAATACAAAAAGTTTCAATACCACAGAGATATATTGTCTGCATCTTATAAAAAAGATAAGTAATTTGTAAAAGGTATTCATAAAAGGATCTCTAATTGAAAGCAAAGATAAGTCATTTGTAACCAATCGTCCAGAAACCTATACCTGCTCTATTCTGCCCAATTGCCAATCATGTGATCCAACAAAGCCAAAACCTTCTTCACACACTCTGATTCATCACCTTTCTCTCTATCCCCTACACAACCCAAAGCTTCATTCAACTCCACTGTCTCCTTAATCCTAGCCTCCCTCAACAAAACCTTATAAACCCACTTCTTCAGACCACATCCCGGCACGATATTCGTACTCAGCATGGCCCTCAAAACCTTCAAAGCCTCAAGAACCATCCCATTCTTACAGAACCCATTAACCAAAACCTCACAAACTCTCTCGTCGAGCACACATGGAGAGCCTGGCCTTACCAACCAGTTGAACATTTTGAGGGCCTCTTTGGGTTTATTTTTCTTGAAATATGAGGCAATGAACATGGTTGTGATGGGCGTGAGATAGGGATGTGAAGGTGGGTTGTGCCTGAGGCGGGTTAAAAGTGACATGGGTCGGGCCATGTCGGGTTGGGAAGTGAAGGAGTGGATGAGAATGGACAAAGAGAGAGATTTGAGAGGTGGGTTTGTGAGCAGGGCTGTGATGGTGAGGTGGGTTGCTGTGTCGAGGTGGTTTAAGAGGCAGAGGCGTGGGAGGAGGAGGTTGATCTTTGTGTGCTCTTCTTGAGTTAGACTTTGAGTTTGAGTTTGATTGGTTGGTTTCAGTGCAGTAATTGAATCAATAGCAGAAGTGGAAGTGGAAAATGAGCGTGGTGTGATGGTGGATTTTGAGGCAAGGTAGAGAATATGCAGTGGTTTCTGAACTGATTTCATTCTCAGCCTTGCAATTGTCTTCGAATTGGTTTGATTCTCGGTTGTTGAACTATGCTTTGTTGCTGTTTGACCCCCCAAAAAAAAAAAAAAAATATGCTTTGTTGCTAGTAACTCTTTCTTTTAGGGTTAACTGGTGATTTGCCCCATAAACTTGTACTTAAGTTTCAATTTACCCCTTATATCTTTTTTCAGAAAATTAAGGACCCGAACTAATTTTTTTCACCAATTTGCCACTTCACATCCATCCTGCCATCAAGTTGGAGGTTACTTTTGTCATTTTGCGCCTCCACCAAAACACCAACTTGAAGATAGAATGGATAGGAAGTGGAAGATTTTGACGTCCGGGGCAAATTGGTGAAAAAAATTAGTTCGGGTCCTTAATTTTCTTAAATAAAAAGAATAGGAGATAAAACGAAACTTAGGTACAAGTTAAAGGACAAATCACCAGTCAAACCTTTTCTTTTTTAATAAGAGTTTTGCTAGTTAATAACCTCATGTTTCATTCATTAGGGTATTTCATCAAATTACCCACTGAACTTGTACCTAATTATTAATTTACCCCATAACCTGTTTTTTCAAGAAAATTAAGGTCTCAAACTAACTTTTATTGTTAATGTTCCCTTGCTGTCTAAATCATTAACATTTCATCCAATTTTGCCGTTAAATTATTGAAAAAAAAATTAAAGAAATGAGAAAAAAATAATAATAATAAACTCCCCACAGACGTAGCTATATCCCCTTTCGAAACCCACCCCAAGACCCAAGACCATCCATATCCCCACCATCGCCGAATCCCCTTTGGCAACCCAACCCCAGACCCAAGACCACGCTATTCCCCACCACCGCCTCTCCTCTCAGTAGGCTACCCTCCCACAACCACCACACTCTCTCTATCTTCCCCCTAAATTTTTTTACTCTACACACCCAATCACCACAGCCAGCCCCTATCTCACCGACCCAGAACAATAACTCCCCATCCCCAGCTCATCCATTCCAATGCTCTCTCTCTGTGCAAACATGTTCAATTTTTTTTGTTGGACCTTCTATCTCTACCCAAATCCTCTGCTGCATCAACAACAACCAATAAAACAAAGCATCACCCAAATTCTCGATTGAAATCCTAGCAGTTAGTGACAATCCCATTCCCTGCCCTAGATCCAAACCCTACCAACATCGCAACCCAATGTCCACCATTGCCACCCTCTCTCTTGATCTCCGATCAACCTCCACGCCCCACTTCAAATCTGGGTTGTTTGAAACCTAGAGCCTCTTCCTCAAACCCCTCTCTCTTGCACAGACCCATGAAAATTGCACTGATGGGTTGCAAGGTTGGTGGGTTCGACGAGCTAATGAGGGTGGATATGGCTGGGGAGGCACAAATGTGTCTTGGGTTAATGGAAAATTAAAAGAAATATTGATGATTTAGACATCATGGAGAACATTGAGAATAAAAATTAGTTCGAGTTCTTAATTTTCTATTAAAAAAAAGTCAAGAGGTAAATTAATAATTATGTTCAAATTCAAAGGGTAATTTGATGAAATACCCTATTTATTATAATAATATATCTTCTATATATTTTAAGGCAGAAAGCTTTAAAAGTAAAATTTTTAAAATCCCCACAATTGACCTTGGGTAATTGGTTGGAACATGCCACATTTAAAGGCCGATTATCCCAGAAATTTTAATTTCACGATTGTAATGCATATCGATCGTTGGTAAAATTTAGCTGTCCAACTTTAAAGCGCCTACCTGATGGCATGTGCGGGGCTTCGGAAATGCATCCCACAATGCTTGAGATTGATGGGGGTGTACCATGCATTTGTGACAAGAAGAAACCAAAAGTTGAGTTGGGAATTTAATATCAACTGAACCCTACGCACAGCTCAAAAGGTTTTTATTATTTTTAAACAGGACGTTTGTATTGTATCTGATCTGGTATCCTAGGTACAACAGAATAATACTTACAAAAATTCCAATTTACTCACACATGTGTAAATTGGGCTCATATATATATATATATATATATATATATGAGAGAGTAGAAGTCCACCGCCATTTCCGTCAATCTCTATCAAATTTCCCACCTCCCCTTGTCACACCTTATTTCCGTCAATCCCCACTTTACTACCGAGATGTTTGACAATAATAAGTTCGTGTCTCTTAGTTTCAAATTTAGAGACACGAAACTAGTTTGTTCTTCTCCTTTGGGTATAAACTATAAACAAAACAAACAATCATCTTGAAATTGAGCGCTAATGTTTTGGTTTATCAAAGTTTTTTTATTTTCTTCACCTTTTTGCTTTGTATCTCCAAAATATAATTTTACCGGCTCCACACATTCACCTTTTTTGCTTTATTTTTTTTTTAATTTTTATTATTTTGTTTTGGTTAAGTATCCTATGTTCTTCATTTGTATTTAAGTCTATCCTTGAATATTATTTTCTTTCAATTATTTCAACATTATCGGAACACTCCCATACTAAGAAGAAGATGATTTTTTATTTATTTATACCTAATCATTTATAAAAATTCAAAAGGGTTAAATAGTCATTTCAAAATACATTACATCTATATGATAATGGGGAAAAAAAGGTTGATAAATACTCCTTATTGTTATGATTTATCTATGGAAATGGTAAGTGATTAGGGTTAGTTCGTTTTCATATTGTGACAACAATATACTGCTACCACTGATCTCTTTACAAGAAAAAGACACAAAATTCATTCATCAATTATGTTTTTTTTTCCTTTTCTAATAGGGCTTTTTAATATGCATATATTTTGAGCAACACATGTTACCGTCATATGTTTTGTTAAATTTAGTCATATGAGTAGCACATGCTATATTGTCGGAGTAACTAAGATTTTTGACACTCCAATCCCAACCCCCATCCCCTACCCACATCCACCTTGATAGACCCCATACGACCCTTTACACGACTTGAAACTCGCACGAGAATTTAGAGGGTTCAACCCACACGAATAAAATTCGGATCATTTTTGGGTCAACTCCCCATGACCCGTTTAATAAACATGTGAGTTTCGGGTCAACCTGCCAACCCGCAAAAATACCTATATAACCCATTTAACAAAACGGGTCATGGAGGTCAACCCGCCAACCAACTAAAATACCTATGTAACCCACCAACCAACTAAAATACCTATGTAACCCGCCAACCCGCTAAAATACTGTTTTATTAATAACTGACACAAATTAATTTGCAAACAACCAATTAAAAATACCCGCAAGTGCACGAATCTATTGATGTATAGATTATGTAAGTACGGGTTCGATTCCACGAAGAACTTCGGCTTCCTACAACTTCTAATTTGAGTACGTAAAGAACACTTATTTAACACACCACAAATGCACAAATGCAAAATGGAAACTAAAAACACGAGTAAAGAACGGTAAAAGAAAGGAAACAAAACAAGAAACCAAAGAAAAATACAAAAATTCACGTTTCGAACCTCTGCCCATGTTTGGCTTATAACTTTCTAACCGTTTGTCCAAATTTCACGAATTTTCTACGGTTGGATTCAGCACAGAAAAAAAAGAACTTTGTGTGAATCAAATTCCAAAAACAGTGAAAAATAAAAAGCGACCGGTCGTTGAAACTGGTGACTGGTCGTTTTTAGGCAGATTCGTTTTCTGCTTTTTCCAGCTTTTGACCTATAACTTTCTAACCGTTTGTCCAAATTTCAAGTTATTTATACGGTTGGATTCAGCACAGAAAATGGAAGAACACAGCATGGACCAAACGTAAAAAATAAATACTAAAACAAACAAAAAACAGTGAAGAAGAGACACAATGTTTCAGACAACACAAACACACACAAATTGGGAGAGGGGGGGGGGGGGGTGGTTTGATTTGGTTTGAGTGACCTATGTCTAATGCTTGAATGTAAATGAACTCAAAATTTAACAAGATAGCAGAGATGAAAATCAAAATGTGAGATTAATATGTAACAAACACTAAGGTTTCGGAATCCAACCTAAACAATTCTACCCATGGTCATGGACACTCAAGTGATGAACTCTAAATGTGTTGATGAAGATGTTCGCAATCAAGACCGGTTTAGTGGCTCAAGATGCATGATTCTCTCTAATATAAGTAGAGTACAGGGCTAGTGCTACAATACTTGTGCCTTCCCTATAACCAAATCTAGGTGTGCTTAGTACTTCGATTCAATTACAAGAAAAACCCATTAAGTTCAAAGAGAATATGAACATCACAAGAACCCTAATAGTATGATGTTTACATTAGGCATTCAAGAAACCAATTCACATGGATAATTCTTACTTCATCCATTTATTGTTTAGGAAAACATGAAGGTACACTGTCACGCCCCAACCCACGGGTTTATGTAATCTTGGATTAAGACGTGATTCACACCTTAATTATAGAATTTAATAAAAACTATAACTAAAATGTGAAGAAACATTTAAATAAATAAAGTAAATATTTCACATAGAATATTCGAAACAACAACATCTGAAAGCTTGAAATAGTTATATTATTTTACAAGCTAGAACTCCTAAAGAGTTTACTAAAAAAAAATAACTCATTATTTATCCACAAGCTATGTACACAGTACACTTTTATAATTATGCCAAAATCATCACAAGCTTTAGATTTTAGGTTCGGTACCTGCAAAATCTATTAGGGGTGAGCGAAACCACAGCTCAGGAGGGACATAAATCTTTTTATATGAAATTGATATAATTAAATTAGGTGACAAATAATCACACAACCAAATATCACAGTACTAATAATAATGCATGAATGCTCTTCATCTAATCCCGTTAATTCATATAACTGGACAAGCAGACCTGCACGTCCCATACCATGCTTATACCACTTGGTCCCGGATGCCCATTTATATGAACTAATACCCATTTCAACCGTCCCATAATTCCCCATTTTGTTAGTCATCTTGCCTAACTCCCTTTCGCGAGTCCCGAATCACCCAATAAAAACCATGTGCACTGTGGGATCCCTTAGACCTGGTACCTGCCAAGAGTTAAGACTCAACTACACAAAAGACTATATCCATTACCCTATTTTCCTTGTTATTATCTCCAACCAACATCTCCAACTAATTTCCATGACATGATATAATTATGCATTTTACATATCCATATATCCACAACAATGTAGCTATTCAAAAATATCACCAATGCACCAACATTGTTCAACCAATCAAGAACACATAAACATTCCAAGAATAACATTCAATTGTAACAAGAATATTAATCAAATTATCATATCACGCATAATATATTGTTCACAAAATTTAATTAAATCAATCTCTGCAAAAGGCCCCCAAGAAACCCCTACCTTGTTTCCAAAGCTAACTACAAGTTTAGGAAAACACAAGCTAAGCCCTTATGTCTCTTCCAAGAATTCCTCACTACTCTCTCTCTCTCTCTCTCTCTCTCTCTCTCTCTCTCTCTCTCTCTCTCTCTCTCTCTCTCTCTCTCTCTCTCTCTCTCTCTCTCTCTCTCTCTCTCTCTCTCTCTCTCTCTCTCTCTCTCTCTCTCTCTCTCTCTCTCTCTCTCTCTCTCTCTCTCTCTCTCTCTCTTTCTTTTTTTTTTCTTCTATTTGCAAGACATCTCTTCCTTTCATTAACAATCCTATTTATAGATGGTGAGATGGCAGTAACAAAAGGAGAGGATAGTAACAAATGCCATTATCTTATCTATACAAATAGATAACTTGGTTGCCATTCTTTATATAAGCTGCTATGTGTCAACGCCAGGAGATTTCATTCCTAAGGGTTGTGACACCTATGGAAATTATGAACTCCACCTCAAGCTAAAAGGAAGCTTACTCACCACATTGTAAGCATGAGCTGTCCAAATGCATGGTAATGCATCAACTAACTTAATGGAAAACAAGCCACCTCCATCTTTCTAATCTAAATATCTCTAAGAGAGAACAATCTTTCTCTCCAAGAAAACAATGTAAGGATGCCACGTCTAAACTCTTAACTAATGAAATTAATATATATATATATATATAGATATAATGCACCCAATAGTCATTAGATGGCATCCCAGGGAATAATGAACAAATATATAATTTAAACAAACCTTTTTTTATTCAAAAGAGCATATGTATATATAAATATTTAATGAAATAATATACATATAACTATTGAAATGGTATTATAAACGTATACAATTATAAATATACATTTCCTTCTAACCAAAATAATCACTTAAGAATATATAATAACATTTATTTTTTCTTTAATCAATATTTAAGAAACAGACTCTCACATACACATAATCCCAACAACCTCAAGAAGCATGCTTTCAAAGGTGATCAATCAAAGAAAAACATACATCAAGGATAGATTATTTTGGTGAATGAGAAATCATCAACAATATCTATAAATTCATACACTCAAGCATCAAAACAATAAGGTATTCATGTTTAGGGCTTCAACCTAAGCCCTAGCTATGGAGTTTAGTTGCTCATACTTATTTAAAACACAAATTCAAAACAAAACTAGAAAGAGTTTACAGATTTTGTGAAAGTGGAAGCTCAAGGTCTTCAATGGTGGAAATCTCTTCCACTTCTTGCTTGGTTGCCTTTGTCTTCCTCCTCTAGCTATTTTGCTCCCAAAACCTGCTCTCACTCTCTGCAAAATTCAATTAATACGTTCCAAATGTTGCTGATTCCCTTTGTTCCCCTCTCTCTCCTCTTTCCGCTCATTACTCCATTGGATCCTTCATTTTCACCCAAAGTTCTTTGACTCTTCTCTCCACTTGTCTTCACTTTCATTATTTTTTTTTACTTTCAATATATTGAGAGAGATTCCAAATTATCTAAGTGAAATATTGTTACCAATTGGTGTGGTAACAAGTAGAAAATGAAGGGTGGCATCCAATGGAGGTAAATGTGGTCCAAACCACAATTTCAAGGTTAGGATAAATGTTGGATCGATTGGATAGGCTATACTTGTTCAATGGAGCTCAAATTCGGAAATGTTTTAGTCAACATCCATTGGAACAAGTTTTATGAAGATCTTTACCTCATCCGAGCATTGGAGCATGTTGATTCAAGGCCAAGAAGTTGACCTACGAAAATGAACAAAACAAAATTTATAACCAATAATGCATTTTTAGCTCATTTTCATTCTAACCAAGGTAAAGTCTACGAAAACACAAAAAAGAAGTAAAAAAGATAGAAAATGTCAAGAACTAACTCAAAATAATAGGTGAATAACATGATAAATCATGTGTAAAAAAGAACCCAACAAATACCCGTGTAACCCGCCAACCCACTAACCCATTTATTTATTCTTCATTTTTCTTCATTTTTAATATCTTTTAGTTGCTACCACTTAGCGGGTCAATCCGTGCATGACAAGCTTATTAAATGGGTCGGGTTTAGGTTGATCATTCATGTCACGTATATAATCTTGACACGACACGAACCCGACACGACACGACTCATTGACAGCCCTGGATGGGGTGTATGGGGCACAAGATGGGGCTCTGGGCGATGGTTATGAGAGAGACCAAATCACATATTATTTCAAGAATCTCATATAGTCATTGGATTAGGGTGGATAAATTATTAGGAGGAGGTGTTGGTGTGAGATCATAAGGAACAAGTTAAGCCACATTTACCATATTGTTTTCAATTATATATGTATACCCATCTTTACATTGTTCTTCATTTCCACATAGTTCCTGTTTGTGCAAAAATCCTCACGGGAGAATATTTGTTTTGTGATTCTTCAACCTTTGATCTTCCTTCTCTCTCTTCCCCGATTCCTGTAAAAAATATTGGTGGGGGGTTATTGACCAAAGGCTCTCCGATGCCTAAGTTAGTTCGTGAATCTAGGTGAGACAATAGCTAAAAATGGTATGGAAATTTCTCTAGGGTGAGAACTGGGTGGCCGGAGCCGTATGGAGAAAATATGAAGAGGGGAGAGTGGAGAGGTCAACGGCAAGGGTGTTGCCGTCGGCTAGGGTGAGCTTCGGGTATTTTTTTAGGGTTTTTAGAATTGCTCCCACAACTCCAAAGGGATTGTACCCAAAAATTATACAAAATGATGTAAATCGAATCACGGTTTCAATCTTCAAGGGTCCAAAAACAATTATTGATTTCAATGAACAATATCACGAGGTCCAAATGCACTAGTTCAAACAGAAAAAATGTTGAAGAAGGAAGTGAAAGAAGGAGATAGGTTTTTTTCTTTTGATTGTTAGGTTTCTTGCATTTCTTACTTCTTCCTCTCCCAAATACTTCTGCTATTGAATTCAAGTAGTCCTACTACACAAACGAGCTTCACCGCTTCACTACTTCTTGCCTTCTTTTCTGCGCATTTATAATTTGTTAGGTTTCTTGCACTTCTTACCTCTTCCTCTATCAACTACCCATTGAATTAAAGTGGTCATACTACACAAACCAAATCCCATCGGCTTCATATAGTTTCACTGCTTCACTGCTTCACTACTTCTTGCATTCTTTTCATATATCATTTGTTAGGTTTCCACTTCCGCTCCCAAAGACTTATGCCCATTGAATTCCAAAATGGGCCGATTGAAAAAAGTACTCAAGTCAGTGCTTGAGATGGCTGCCAAATCTCTTCGAATAAGAAAAAAAGTGAAGAAGCAGGAGAAGTCCAAAAAGAAGCCGAAGCAAGTTGAGAAGCTCAAAAGTGACATCAAAACGATTGGAGAAGATTTCAAGGGTAAAGAGCCTCTCTACTGCATAGATAAAACTGCCATAGAATACGCTGGATACATCAGGACCCAAACCAATTGGAAAGGCGAGGACATAACCTTTCATCCAAACAGCTCCTGAAGATTCGAGGTGATAGAGGTGACAACAGAAGCAAACTTTAATCCCTTTGAGGAATACAAGTGGGCCGATGAATATAGTGGAAGACATAGCATTTCTAATTATGAAAGTAGTGGTAGTAGATATGATGGAAGTGCTGTAAGGCAGGTGAAAAAAGGTCCTGAAGACAACTTCGAGAGCATTTGTGCTTCGAAAAAAGGTCAAACAACTAGGCACGTTCAAATCCAACATCTTTTACCCTTCATTAAACCAACATAAACATTATTAATTTGTGTTTTATGATTAATTGACTAAAATCCAATTCCGATCCAAAAGTCCTGATTCTGAGGCAAAACCTTACTGTACATTGGGTTTAAGGTGGAATCAATTAGTTAACAACCCTACTCACTCTATCTCTACCATTTTACCATCTCATTTATTTTTTTATCCTACTAGTGATGCTTTTTTCATATTGCTTCACTACTTCTTGCATTCTTTTCATATATCATTTGTTAGATTTTCACTTCCGCTCCCAAAGACTTATGCCAATTGAATTCCAAAATGGGCCGATTGAAAAAAGTACTCAAGTCAGTGCTTGAGATGGCTGCTAAATCTCTTCGAATCTGAAAAAAAAAGTGAAGAAGCAGGAGAAGTCCAAAAAGAACCCGAAGCAAGTTGAGAAGCTCAAAAGTGACATCAAAACGATTGGAGAATATTTCAAGGGCAAAGAGCCTCTCTACTGCATAGATAAAACTGCCATAGAATACGCTGGATACATCAGGACCCAAACCAATTGGAAAGGCGAGGACATAACCTTTCATCCAAACAGCTACGGAAGGTTCGAGTTGATAGAGGTGATAAGAGAAGCAAACTTTAATTCCATTGAGGAATACAAGTGGGCCGATGAATATAGTGGAAGACATAGCATTTCTAATGATGGAAGTAGTGGTAGTAGATATGATGGAAGTGCTGTAAGAGCAGGTGAAAAAAGGTCCTGACGACAACTTCGAGAGCATTTGTGCTTCGAAAAAAGGTCAAACAACTAGGCACGTTCAAATCCAACATTTTTTTCCCTTCATTAAACCAACATAAACATTATTAATTTGTGCTTTATGATTAATTGACTAAAACCCAATTCCGATCCAAAAGTCCTAAACCTGAGGCAAAACCTTACTGCACATTGGATTTAAGGTGGAATCAATTTGTTAACTACCCTACTCACTCTATCTCTACTCTTTTACCATCTCATTTATTTTTTTATCCTACTAGTGATGCTTTTTTCATATAGCTTCACTACTTCTTGCATTCTTTTCATATATCATTTGTTAGGTTTTCACTTCCACTCCCGAAGACTTATGCCAATTGAATTCCAAAATGGGCCGATTGAAAAAAGTACTCAAGTTAGTGCTTGAGATGGCTGCCAAATCTCTTCGAATCAGAAAAAGAAAGTGAAGAAGCAAGAGAAGTCCAAAAAGAACCCGAAGCAAGTTGAGAAGCTCAAAAGTGACATCAAAACGATTGGAGAATATTTCAAGGGCAAAGAGCCTCTCTACTGCATAGATAAAACTGCCATAGAATACGCTGGATACATCAGGACCCAAACCAATTGGAAAGGCGAGGACATAACCTTTCATCCAAACAGCTACGGAAAGTTCGAGGTGACAGAGCTGATAAGAGAAGCAAACTTTAATTCCATTGAGGAATACAAGTGGGCCGATGAATATAGTGGAAGACATAGCATTTCTAATGATGGAAGTAGTGGTAGTAGATATGATGGAAGTGCTGGAAGGGCAGGTGAAAAAAGGTCCTGACGACAACTTCGAGAGCATTTGTGCTTCGAAAAAAGGTCAAACAACTAGGCACGTTCAAATCCAACATTTTTTTCCCTTCATTAAACCAACATAAACATTATTAATTTGTGCTTTATGATTAATTGACTAAAACCCAATTCCGATCCAAAAGTCCTGATTCTGAGGCAAAACCTTACTGCACATTGGATTTAAGGTGGAATCAATTTGTTAACTACCCTACTCACTCTATCTCTATTCTTTTACCATCTCATTTATTTTTTTATCCTACTAGTGATGCTTTTTTCATATAGCTTCACTACTTCTTGCATTCTTTTCATATATCATTTGTTAGGTTTTCACTTCCGCTCTCGAAGACTTATGCCAATTGAATTCCAAAATGGGCCGATTGAAAAAAGTACTCAAGTCAGTGCTTGAGATGGCTGCCAAATCTCTTCGAATCAGAAAAAGAAAGTGAAGAAGCAAGAGAAGTCCAAAAAGAACCCGAAGCAAGTTGAGAAGCTCAAAAGTGACATCAAAACGATTGGAGAATATTTCAAGGGCAAAGAGCCTCTCTACTGCATAAATAAAACTGCCATAGAATACGCTGGATACATCAGGACCCAAACCAATTGGAAAGGCGAGGACATAACCTTTCATCCAAACAGCTTCCGGAAGGTTCGAGGTGATAGAGGTGATAAGAGAAGCAAACTTTAATTCCATTGAGGAATACAAGTGGGCCGATGAATATAGTGGAAGACATAGCATTTCTAATGATGGAAGTAGTGGTAGTAGATATGATGGAAGTGCTGGAAGACAGGTGAAAAAAGGTCCTGACGACAATTTCGAGAGCATTTGTGCTTCGAAAAAAGGTCAAACAACTAGGCACGTTCAAATCCAACATTTTTTCCCTTCATTAAACCAACATAAACATTATTAATTTGTGCTTTATGATTAATTGACTAAAACCCAATTCCGATCCAAAAGTCCTGAATTCTGAGGCAAAACCTTACTGCACATTGGATTTAAGGTGGAATCAATTTGTTAACTACCCTACTCACTCTATCTCTATCCTTTTACCATCTCATTTATTTTTTTATCCTACTAGTGATGCTTTTTTCATATAGCTTCACTACTTCTTGCATTCTTTTCATATATCATTTGTTAGGTTTTCACTTCCGCTCCCGAAGACTTATGCCAATTGAATTCCAAAATGGGCCGCTTGAAAAAAGTACTCAAGTCAGTGCTTGAGATGGCTGCCGAATCTCTTCGAATCAGAAAAAGAAAGTGAAGAAGCAAGAGAAGTCCAAAAAGAACCCGAAGCAAGTTGAGAAGCTCAAAAGTGACATCAAAACGATTGGAAAATATTTCAAGGGCAAATAGCCTCTCTAGTGCATAGATAAAACTGTCATAGAATACGCTGAATACATCATGGCCCAAACCAATTGGAAAGGCGAGGACATAACCTTTCATCCAAACAGCTCCGGAAGGTTCGAGGTGATAGAGGTGACAAGAGAAACAAACTTTCATCCCATTGAGGAATACAAGTAGGCCGATGAATATAGTGGAAGACATAACATTTCTAATTATGGAAGTAATGGTAGTAGATATGGTGGAAGTGCTGTAAGGCAGGTGAAAAAAGGTACGGACGACAACTTCGAGAGCATTTGTGCTTCGAAAAAAGGTCAAACAACTAGGCACGTTCAAATCCAACATCTTTTACCTTTCATTAAACCAACATAAACATTATTAATTTGTGCTTTATGATTAATTGACTAAAACCCAATTTCGATCCAAAAGTCCTGATTCTGAGGCAAAACCTTACTGTACTTTGGGTTTAAGGTGGAATCAATTAGTTAACCACCCTACTCACTCTATCTCTACCCTTTTACCATCTCATTTATTTTTTTTTATCCTATTAGTGATGCTTTTTTATTCAAAATCAAAAAGCAAATTGATCTCCATTCTCACACCCACTCCCACCATTTCGTATTCTTGTCCCTTTTCCTCCACATTGGTTCGTTGTACATGGAAGGTTAAAGAAGAAAAACAAGAACAAAAAGGTTAAACTAAAATTTATCAATCTTATTGTAGTGTATTTTTGTGAGGCAACTGATGAAAACTCAACCCAATGGAGTAAGTTGGGTTGTTGAAAGTTATACAAGATCAAGCCTCAATCATGTTTGTCTTGTTCCGCAATTAATGTGGTCATGAAAGTATGCGCAACTGAATGGACTGTCAAAAGTTTCGCATTAAGTTAATCTCACATTAGATGATGTTCCTCTAATCTCGTAGGTCGTGACGCCTCTGACCATATGTTGTTCGGTCATACGCATCCGACCTCATGTTGTTGGGTTGTAATGGATTCCCAACACATGTTGTTGGGTCGTGATGCATCTCGACCCATTTTGTTGGGTCGTGCACATCTAAACCTGCATTGAATTAATGCGCATCCAAACTCACGTTGAGACATTAGAACTTGTATATAAAGAAAAAGCAGCCATTTTTAGGTTATCGAAAGTTATAAGGGATCAACTCTCAACCATGTTTGTCTTGGGATTTAGGGTTTATTTTATGTTTCGGAGAGTTGCCAATCTTTATTTTATGTTAGTGGCTGTGTAATCCATCAGTTCTTTGGCTCATTTTACTCCAATAAATTTGATTGCCCCTTGGGTCTTTGTGGTGGAGTTAGAGTGTATTCTTGCAGGTAAAACAAACAAATTTTGCCAATAAATTTTTAGTTTTATTCTATTCTTCTCATATTCATCATTCTTGAAAATTTTAGCTTCCATTTTCCCATTGGCAGAAGGAAAATGTTATGATTGGAAAAATGTAATGATGTCAACTCAATTTGTTCGATTACACTACTTCATAATCTCTTGCATGCTTTAAAATTTAGAATGACTTCCTTCTTTTTTGGTATGTGGCCTCGTTAAAACCTTTCCGGAGAAACTCCGGACTAGGAAAGAGTACCACAAATGCCAAAAATTACAAATTCAAAGCTTAAATAAATAACCTAAAACTTAAAAATGTATTTCTTCTATGGGTGACCACCCAACTCCAAGCTCCAACCACGTAGCCCCGTTTAATGCCGTCTACCCCCAACAATTGCCAAAAATTACAAAATCAAAGCTTAAATAAATAACCTACAACTTAAAAATGTAATTCTTCTATGGGTGCCCACTCAACTCCAAGCTCCAACCACGTAGCCCCGTTTAATGCTGGAGTGCATATACACGCAGCATGGAAAATACTATTGACCTAGTTGTTGCCATGCCCACGACCCCGCCCACGACTCCACCAACGATGCCCACTGGAGTCGAAGCGCTCGGATTGTGAGCGACTCATCTTGCTTCCCTCACCACCGCGATCACCATCAACGGCGTTTGAAGTGCTTTTTCTAGAACTGTAATAAAACTACAATTGTGTCAATTAAGTAACTTTCTAATACTCAGAAGTAAAAATTGAATGATAGGTACATATTTTGGTTTATCGCAGGGGTCAACTTAATTTATTAAATGAAGAGTAATTGTTTAAGTAATAACTAATTCAAATGTGGAGTAATTATTAAACTGGGTTTCTTATAGACCGATAAAATGTGGAGTGGCACAAATACCATTAAAGAGGATAACTCATCACATGTCTACTATAACAAATTGTATTTGTTTAAAGGTTATATATTGGTTTGAATCACGATGAATGGACTAATAACTAATTCAAAAAAAAGCAAAAAGAAAAAAAGACCAATAACTAAAGCGGAAAAGAAATTGTTAGCATATTCATCAATTTGTTGTAACTTGTATCTCTCTACATTGGCATGGAATTCAATGGCTGATGTTATGAATCTCAGAATCTAAGAATCTCTGGAACATAAGGTTTCAATGATGTGAGGTGATGTAATTGAATCTCTTGGCTTGTCACTAGTACTTGCAACATGAAAATTCTAATATACTTTTAAGTTTCAATACATCAAACTTTGAAGGGATGAACTTTAATATTTTAATATAATGGTCTATAATAAGTTGAAAAGAAAAACTAATAAAATTATTTTTAAAAATCGGAAGACTGGTTGTTGTGGGTTGCGTCTCAAACGTTTTCATCTTCTTCATTCCTATTTTTTCTTTTTTGTTAAACATCTTATTCATTCTTTACTTCCTCTATTTCCAGATTTCTACAACCCAAACAAATTCAATCCAAAATTTCAATTTTACACATATGACAATGTCCAGAATGGGAGGGGATGAAGGCTGAAAATAAAGAAGGAAGAGAGACACTGGAAATAACAATTCATTCCTATTGGCAATTTAAGTACAGTGAATTGAGAAGTTTTTTTTTTTGTCGAAAGTGGATTTCATTAAAAACCAACAAAATGGCATAACAATGCACCCAAAAGTGAGACCCAACCAACTAAGCTCACTAACAAAGTGAAAATGCCAGAGGCCCAAATAAAATGCAAAAGAACCAACAAGAAAATGCCATTCGGTTAAAACGTCGTTCCGAATTTAAGCACGTCATTCCGGAATACCGATGGGCAAAAGATGATTTAGAAGTGTATGAAATTTGTTTTTATTGTCTTGTATATACAAAGCATGCTAATATCTCAAGAAAAATACCTGCAAAGTTCTCTTTCGTTTGATGTGACTCTCGCCAAAATAAAACTAATAACACATGTGTAATTGCATGCAGAGGATCGACTATTGCATTAACCCTATGTTATTCGGTCGTACGCATTCGACCTCATGTTGTTGGGTCCGGGACGCATTCCCAACACATGTTGTTGGGTCGTGATGCATCCCGACCCATTTTGTTGGGTCATGAAAAGCCAATCAATTAAGACAAACATGGAAAGCCAATCAATTATGATCATCTATCCATTGCACATTAACAAGCATATCTAAAATAAGTCGTTATTATATTTGAATTACAATACTACCTCTAGATTAGATCATTGATTCATTTCCTCCGCCAGCAGTTGATTTCTTGGGATTTTTCCTTCATTCACTTAAATCAATAATCCCATATTAGCGTCCCAATAAATATAATTAATTTTTCAATTTGTAACAATTTACAGATGCCAAAGATTTTTTTTTCCCCTCCCTCTTATGATTTTAGAAGGCTATAAACAACCAACCAAGCAAAGAGTTGTAATGACATAACATGCATTTTATTCCAATTATTGTCGCTCAACAATCATTTTATACTTTTGAACTTGTCTTCATCATTATACTAAAGATGTCAAGGCTTTTATCCGACCATTATCAGGATATGAATCTCTTTTTCTCACTCTTACATAAGCTATTATTGAATTGACAACTTGATTGCATAGTTCCCACTTGAGAGAGAGAGAGAGAGAGAGAGAGAGAGAGAGAGAGAGAGAGAGAGAGAGAGATTTAACAAGGAACAGCTGATAATATACTTTTTGTAACAAAAAAAGTTTGATATTAACACTCAAGATTGAGCTATGATACCCACAATTCCTTGCTATATCAGTTGATAGAGGTCCACTAGTATTTGAACTAGCTCTGTTTATTCTTTTCCTGGAAATGTATTGCTTTCTTAGTTGTTGATTAACTTATACAATTAATAATCTTACAGGAAATGTTTTGTTCGCATTCTACTTCCTCTTTTCTCCACAATGGCTCGTCGTGGTGTATGGAAGGTGGTGAAGTCTGGACTTTAGACAGCTTCAAGAGCTCTTGTGTTTCGGAAGAAGAGCATGCAACATGAAGCTTGCAACGAAGCCAACCAGAAGCAAAAGCAAAAGTGCGAAGAAGATATGAGATTGATGAAACCAGAGTTTAGAGCCAATGATCCTCTCTATTGCAAAGATGAAGTGGTGATAGACGTTGCCAAACGTCTCAAGAAATATGCTGGATACTCTGAGAGATACGGTAACTCTGCCTTTTTATGTTTTCTTTTCGTTACTTGCTATGCTTTGTGGCTTTCTAATGAAGCATTTTCTCCACAGACAAAAAAGGTAACATATCATCTACGGAGGACGAATGGTAAGGACATAAGGAGGTAGGCAGGTTCCGAATTTAAACACCTCATCACGGAATACCGATGGGCAAAAGATGATTTAGAAGTGTATGAAATTTGTTTTTATTGTCTTGTATATACAAAGCATGCTAATATCTCAAGAAGAATACCTGCAAAGTTCTCTTTAGTTTGATGTGACTCTTGCCAAAATAAAACTAATAACACGTGTGTAATTGCATGCACAGGGTCGACTATTGCATTAACCCTATGTTGTTCGGTGATATGCATATCGACCTCATGTTGTTGGGTCGGGACGCATTCCCAACACATGTTGTTAGGTCATGATGCATCCCGACCCATTTTGTTGGGTCATGGAAAGCCAATCAATTAAGAAAAACATTCAATGAATTAAGACAAACATGGAAAGCCAATCAATTATGATCATCTATCCATTGCACATTAACAAGCATATCTAAAATAAGTCGTTATTATATTTGAATTACAATACTACCTCTAGATTAGGCCATTGATTCATTTCCTCCGCCAGCAATTGATTTCTTGGGACTTTTCCTTCATTCACTTAAATCAATAATCCCATATTAGCGTCCCAATAAATATAATTAATTTTTCAAGGAACAGAATTTAACAAATCATTCTTGGGCAAAAGATGATTTAGAAGTGTATGAAATTTGTTTTTATTGTCTTGTATATACAAAGCATGCTAATATCTCAAGAAAAATACATGCAAAGTTCTCTTTAGTTTGATGTGACTCTCGCCAAAATAAAACTAATAACACAACTTGATCAGTTTTGTTGATGCTCTTTTTGGGAGGTCAACTTAGATAGGTAAGTGTGGTATCTTTAGCAGTGAAGAAGGTGAGAACCTTCGGTAATTGAGTGACCTGCATAAGAAAAAGGGAAGAAGCAGATGTTAAGCTTCGGACACCGGTGTGGTGCTTGCCGAAGGCTCTGCGATGCTTAAGTAAGCTATTTGTGGTAATTTTGGCAGAGTAACAGTAAATGTGAGAAAATAGTTACCCCTTTCGTCTTGGGTACCTGTTCCCTATTTGTAGGAATGTGAAAATGGAAGGTTTGCACAAAGTTTCGATGTGGGACTTTGTGCAAGTTGTTGTGGTGGTGACACGTGTCCCTGGAGACTAGGTTCGGCAGTTGGGAGCTTCGGCAGATGTTAGTCGCCTTGGAAAAGTATCTTTCTTCGCAGGGAAGAAGGAGTGACTTCCTTCGGCAGGGAAGAAGGCGTGTCTGCCATGGTGCTAGTCGCTTTGGTGCTGGATACGTTCGGTTGATTATGGCATAAACAATAATCCCCCAAGTTGCCAATTGAGGAGTGGCTTCTAGGTTGGGAACTTGTAAAAATGTCGCATAATCAAACCGGACATATTGGCATGGCGGGTGCCATGGGCAGTGCCCGAGTCCTCCAAGTTCTGAAGCGAGAAGTTACTCAGGTTGCAGTGAGGTTTTTTTTTTTTGGGCCATATGTAGTTTCAGTAGTATGGGTGTCGAAGGAGGGCACTGCCTGCCGAGGGAAGCCGTGATCGAGGTTCTGGTATGCACGTTCGGTACGTAGGGCGCCAAACGGTAGGTGCGACGTCCTGAGCGTCATGTCGCGTGAGGCCCTGGCACGTTCAGCACAGGGGGTGTCGAACGGTAGGGGTAACATCAGTGGCGTCTCGCGTGAGGCCCTTGGACGTTCGGCACGAGGGGTGCCGAACGGTAGGGATTACGTCGGCGGTGCGTCTCGCGTGAGGCCCTTTCATGTTCGGCCATGGGGGGTGCTAAACATTAGGGGTGACGTCAGTGTTTTCGCGGGAGGCCCTTGCATGTTCGGCACGGGGGGTACCGAATGGTAGAGGTGACGTCCGCGTCTCGCATGAGGCCCTTGCACGTTCAGCATGGGGGGTGCCGAACGGTTTGGGTGACATCAGAGTCTCGCGTGAGGCCCTTGCACGTTCGGCATGAGTAGTGCCGAACGGGAGGGTGACGTCAGCGTTGTCTCACATTAGGCCCTTGCACGTTCGACCATGGGGGGTGCCGAACGGTGGGGGTGACGTCAGCGTCTCACTAGAGGCCCTTGCACGTTCGGCACGGGGGTGCCGAACGATAGGGGTGACGTCAACGTTGCGTTTCGCCACGTGTTATTGAGTTGAAACAGTTTTGTGGGGATCTCTGGTCGCTGGGTTGGGTATTAAATGTGATGGTTCACGTTCCGAGCGTTTTTATGTGTATAAAAGGATGAGAAGGGAATAAGGGAGAGCACTTGCAAAATTTCCAAAATTTTGAGAGGAGGAGCTAGGCAATTTCCGGCGAGGGATTTCTGCGGTGGTGCGATTTCCGGCAGTCGTGCGCGGCGGTGATAACAAGTTAATGCCTCATTTTCTCCTTTTATTTTGGATCAAAGTGAATGTATATGTTGAGTTTTGTATGAATGTTTGAAGAAGGTAGAGGAATTGGGATGAATTTGCATGAACATTGTAAAACATATTTAGGGACTTGCTTTCAATCTTCGCATGTGCCTTAGTTTTTATATATTTTTGTTTTTGTAGCTGTCTGATAATTCTGAGAGAGAGAGAGAGCTAGAGTCCACCCAGTCACCATGCCTTCAGTGGGGAAGACGTGATTAGTGGTGATGAGAGTACCTGAGTCTGAAGGCTTAGTGGAAGGGATGATAATGGAGAAGGGTAGGTCAAGGGGAGAAGAGCAATCTGTGAGCTCTGGGGGGAAGCATACTGAGAGATGCAGAAAAATTATGCCGCCCTAGAGGCTGTTGCCAACCGGGTCCTGGGTATAACTCAGGCATCATAGACGAGTTCAAGTGGGCGGGGGGAAGCTTCAGGGTCCGAGACAGGAGTGGTGGCCTCTGCTGGTGTAAGTGTGCCAACGGGGTTCCTTTACCGAAGAGGAACAAGTTGAGCATCAATGAGTTGGAGCAGCTGAATGTTGATTATCAAATTCCAGATTGTGTGGGGTTGAGGCTGCCAACGCCCACAGAAGCTGTTAGGTATCCACTCGAGGGGTGTGTGATGGTGTTCTCAGCCATCTACAAGAATGGTTTGAGGCTGCCCTTGCACCCTTGGGTGCAGATGATGCTAACGAGGCTAGGTTATGCGTTGGGGCAGTACAATCCCAATTTTTGGATTATCTTGCATGGGGTGTACATAGCCTGGTGGTTGGCCAAGCGAGGGGAGCCGTCCTTTGAGCAGGTCATGCACCTATACTCCCGTCTCCAGGCAACAGGGTAACTTCTGCTGGGTGCAGGTGAACTGGAGAAAGGCGAAGGAGATGGGGTATTTCATTGGACAGCCACCAACGTCTCAGAAGACGTGGCGGAATCGATGGTTTTTTGCCTTTGGAGATTGGGAATGTTGGCCAGGGAGGGCAGTCCACAGACACGTACCTGCTCAATTTCAGACCATACGTTTTTGTTGTTGGTTTTTGTTTATATGTGCTTTGGTATGTATATATGTCGAATGCTTGAAGACTAATATCTCTCTTTCTACACAGGCTTAGTGAAGTGCAATCCTGTGTTAGTGGAAGAAAAGGAAGAGATAGAATTTATCAAAAGTGCGATTTCTGAGGGAGAGGCGTGTAGCGAAGAATATTGTGACACCAGCACTTCTACTAAAGTCAAGGTTGATTCAATATATAGGCTCTTACAACTACCATATCCTAGACACATACCCGTCTTCTTCTTCTTCTTTTTTTGTTTTTTTTTTTTGACTAAACTCACACACTACACGGATGTTAGGAATCAAATCCAGGACATTTCCTGGGGGGGCAATTGCTCCAAACCACTAAACTAATGGGTTCTTTGCATACCCACCTATTTTTAAATCTTTACTTAAAACCCAAATGTAAAATAGGTTGTCATGTAAGATAGATTTGTCCAAGTATTATTAACTAAATTAGAATATATGTCATTTACCTTTCATATTTATTTTCAAGCACGTCATTAATTACCTGAAATATAATTAATATTCCCTATTAATAGCATATCAATCACCTCTTTCTTTTGATTGGCACTCCCTTCTAATCCATTGGCAATTTCTAAAAAAAGTTTAAACCAAAAACTAAAATCCCTAAATTACATATCCAAAAATTAATGTACCTATAAAAATAATATAAATATATATAACTATTGGTACATTCTTTATAGAAAATATAGGTACATTATTTACAAAATGAAATATATGTACATTATTGTACCTATATTTTGCGCCCGCGCTAATTTACCTACATATACCTACATATAATAATGCACCTAATATACAACATACCATTCATAATAGGTCCGTAACTTTGTAGTAGGTACGTTATTATTATTTTTTTTAAAACATCCTAGGTAAATTGAAGAAAAGTGATATATTATTGTCCATCAAAATAGTAAACAAAATATATACACATTCTTTTTATTTATAAGATAATAAGAAATTTTTCGTTCTTGAAAAATTAAATAATTTGGTACATTATATATTTGAAACTATTAGTAAGTTTATTCATAAAATGTAACTAGAAAGTTTTCTTAAAATCACGTATAATTCATAAAATGGAAAAAGTTGACATTGTTTTCATTATAAAAAAAAAGCATTTTGGTTCTTAAATTATGTGTAATTTAGGTATAAATATGAAATTTATTGTTAAAATTAACAAACTTTCCAAATTAATACGTACGAACTCAACCAATTTTGACAAAAGAAACATTATAATACAAAAAGAAAACTTAACCAATTTTGACAAAAGAAGCATATCAACAAAATTATCTCAATAAACAAGAAAAAGAGATTAACTCAACCGATGAAATCAATTTTTTGAAATTTTGTGATCAAATTCCACTCCAAAATCTAAACCTAATAAGCCAATTTTTATACCTGGAATTTGAAGATGTAAATTTTTTCCAATTTTGAAAAAAGGAGCAGATCAACACATGGATTACAAAGGTTTTCATTTAAAGAAACAATTATTCAACTTTTAAAACCCATATACAAAAGAAAATAGATGAATATTTGAAATTACAAATTCCTTAATCCATTATCCCATAAATTTTTTGCTGAAAAGAAAAAAGGCATTCAATTTTGAAACCCATCGATGAATTTTTGAAATTATGAATCCTAAAAGAAGAAAGACCTTGAATTGTACATGGAATTCCGAAGTTTTTTGTAGATCTTGTGAAAGAAGATGAAAGTATTGGGATTTTGGAATTCCGAAGTTCTTTGCAGGTCACACATTAGGCCTATGGAACCTAAATATACTCAAGGACACAAAATCATGTTAGTCAAGTTGCAATGTGAAAATGTAACTTTTCTTCTGCTTTTAAATGGAAGCTCCAACTTGGTTCTTATCACTATATATTTTGCAGGGGTGAGTGTTCCAGCATTTGGCCATGAAATTGCCATTTGCTTTAACAATGTCGATGGAAAAATTCAGTTGAAATTTGTACTTGGTGCAAATTCGCCCCAACAGAAATTTTGTGTTATAAGTAACTTCATACGAATATAACTAAAATGCGTAGTTCAACGAAGTAAAGAGTGACATTATTGACACCCTGTTACGTATGATGGTTTGGCCTGAAAAAAAATAAATGGATTAATTAAGCAGTAATTCTCTATATTACATCAAAGCATTTTGAGATAAAGTCTCACACTTTTACGAGTTTATGGACATAATCAACTCTAATGTACCCAAAGCAGTGAAATTTGAGACAATAACGGTGCAACTATACCACTAAGGACGAGCTAAGGGGACATGGCTCCTCCAACAATGACAATAATAAATTTTTTTGTTTTCATTTAGCTTATATAAATATTTGTCTGTAAATAATTTAATTATAAAATTTGCAAATTATTAAAAGGGGCGGCGTGAATACCAGCTTGCTTCTTCAGCTAATCCCTTGTTCGTTTTGTATTTGGGCTTAAATCCTATTAACTTGCTTGATTGTAAAAACCAGCTTGCTTCTTCTTCTTCCAATCAGAGCTTCCCGTTAGGCTTCTTTCTGATACTCTGGTTCTTGTTGAACTCAAAATAGTGCAAGCCGCAAACGAGTGATATTTTGAGTTCGACACCATTCAGCGAGTTCACTGGGAGAGTTTGTCTCTCTGTGAAATGCACAAAACCCATTAAAACCCAATACTTTGATTCTGATATCCTTCTACCCATTTGGACTTGTATGCAGGTTCAATCCAATAGCCAAACCAAACCCTTAAAAACCCATGCCAAAATGCTCAACTTACTACTCGAAGCTCCTCTGCAGCTCAATCCAAGGTGGTCTCAAGAAGCTGATCCTCTGTCCAATCGCACCATGTGAGTTGTTAACTTCTTCGCTTCACTCTCACTTTTCAGTTCTTGCAATTCCATCAAACCAAGCCCTTCGAACTGAACCCGTAAGCAATGATGAAACTGAGCCCCCAATTTCTAATGAAATCTTCAAGAAAGGTACCAAATTGGGTTCTTACAAGTCGGGTGATTCAACTTTCTATTCACTGATTGAGAATTACGCAAAGGTGGGTGATTTTCGGTCATTGGAGCAGGTTTTGGATCGAATGAAACGTGAAAGGCGAGTTTTTATTGAGCAGAGTTTTATTCTAATGTTTAGAGCTTATGGAAAAGCGCATTTACCCAATAAAGCTGTAGAATTGTTTTATAGAATGGTGGATGAATTTCAGTGTAGGCGAACAGTTAAGTCGTTTAATTCGGTGCTTAATGTTATTATACAGGAGGGTCATTATTCTCATGCTTTAGAGTTTTATTCCCATGTTGTTGGTACTACGGGCATGAACATTTCACCCAATGTACTCAGTTTTAATTTGATTATTAAATCCATGTGTAAGCTCAGATTGGTTGATAGAGCAGTCGAAGTGTTTAGAGAAATGCCACATAGGAATTGCACTCCTGATGTGTTCACGTATTCTACATTGATGGATGGGTTATGCAAGGAGAAAAGGATTGATGAGGCGGTCTTTTTGTTGGATGAGATGCAACTTGAGGGGTGCATTCCGAGTCCTGTGACATTTAATGTGTTGATTAATGCATTATGCAAGAAGGGTGACTTGGGACGTGCAGCGAAGTTTGTTGATAATATGTTTCTTAAAGGCTGTGTTCCGAATGAAGTGACTTATAACACCCTTATCCACGGTTTGTGTCTCAAGGGTAAGTTGGATAAGGCAGTTAGTCTTTTGGATCGAATGGTTTCGAATAAATGTGTGCCTAATGATGTGACATATGGTACGATCATCAATGGACTTGTTAAGCAAGGGCGAGCGGTTGATGGGACTCGAGTGCTGATGTCTATGGAAGAAAGAGGGAATCATGCAAATGAGTATATTTATTCAGTCCTTCTTAGTGGACTGTTCCAGGAGGGAAAATCTGAAGATGCAATGAGATTGTGGAAGGAGATGCTGGAAAAGGGATGTAAACCCAACACCATTGTCTATAGCACTCTTATAAATGGTCTTTGCCGAGAAGGAAAACCAGATGAAGCCAAGGAAGTATTCAGTGAAATGTTGAGTAATAGTTGCATGCCCAATTCCTTCACTTATAGTTCTTTAATGAGAGGTTTCTTCCAGACAGGTCAAAGTCAATAAGCCATTCTTTTGTGGAAAGAAATGGCAAACAATATGCGTAATGAGGTCTGTTACAGCATCCTAATTCATGGTTTATGTGAGGATGGTCAACTCAACGAGGCCTTGATCGCCTGGCAGCAGATGTTGGGCAGAGGATATAAACCTGATGTTGTGGCTTACAGTTCAATGATTCACGGCCTTTGCAATGCTGGTTTGGTTGAGCAGGGTTTGAAACTTTTTAATGAAATGCTTTGTCAGGAGCCTGAATGTCAACCAGATGCCATCACTTATAACATACTTTTCAATGTATTCTGCAAGCAGAGTAGCATCTCCCTTGCCATTGATCATTTAAATAGGATGCTGGATCGAGGTTGTGATCCCGACTCAGTTACATGTGACATCTTCCTGAGAAGTTTGAGAGAAAAGCTTGACCCGCCTCAAGATGGGAGGGAGTTCCTAAATGAGCTTGTTTGTCCGGCTATTTAAGCAGCAGAGGATAGTAGGTGCTTCCAGAATTGTAGAAGTGATGCTGCAAAAGTTTTTGCCACCCAAAGCCTCTACTTGGACAAGAGTTGTACAAGAGCTTTGCAAGCCTAAGAAGGTCAGAGCAGCCATTGACAAATGTTGGAGCAGCCTATATTGCTAATTTTTAAGTAAGGCTTTTTTTTTTTTGGTTCTCCTCAAAGCTTGGTTAGACTCTAACTGGAACCATATCTTTCTTAATTAGGCGATCAAAGCTTAGATATTAAACTCGTAAGAGTAAAAAAGCTAGAGTTGATAACTTTTCTTTTCAGACCCCCACCCCCCGGGCCCGCCCCCCCCCCCCCCCTAGCATGACACAGTCTAATTTTTGTCTGGTAAAAAAAGTACTATTAATATATGTGATTCTTCTTTCAACCACATGCAGTCCACTTGCCTTTTAGAGTTGGTGATGTACCTTATAATTTTGAAGATTGTTTATGATACAATTTTGTCTTTGGATCTAAGGGGACATAGTATTCCAAGAAATGGAAAATCAATATTTCGTCTCTGCATAGAGTAATGTTATTTTAGTATCAGTTATCGTTTTATAACATATTTTATATATTCAGTTGGCATGGTTTCCGTCCATTGTACTGGAGAAGGAAACTAACAAAAATATGGAGGCTATTTTTGGGTTGGAGGATTAATGATATATGTGATCCAGCTTTTCTTAGGTACTTAGCATTACCGCCATCGACATTATCTACTTTACATTTCTACCAAATTGTTCTCGTTTGACACTTTACTGAAAAAGTAGATTTTCTTCAAGGTCTCTTACAGATAGCACTCTTGCAAATAGAGATGTGCGGACATCTGTTTCATGAAAATGTGCAAACCTTCAACAGACTCCCTACCATTCATTCGCAGAATATGTCAAATCTGCAGATGAGCAAAGGTACTTTACTGAAACTTATGGACTCCAATCAAATCTCTTATTTGTGTTTTTATTTTGTTTTATTTGACTTTATTTATTTATTTATTTTTTTAGGTGAGGCCCAATGGTATCCACCGCGACAGCAGTGACTAATCCCTTTCGCCGCAGGAGCTCTCCCAATGGAGGTAAACGGCTGGCCACGAAATGCGCTCCATTCCCATGGGCGGGGATCGAACCCCCAACCTCATGGTTAAGGAATGAGGTGAGCTACCACCACACCACATCTTATGGTTTATTTGACTTTATTTTTGTTTCAGAAAGACATAGACAACTAAGGTTTAAAATTTTTCTTGGTTCTAAGTTGGTGCAGGTTGACCTGGGACAAGTAAACAATAAGCTCGTAGCAGAAAATTGAAATTTCTGTTGGTAAAATAGTGAGTTTGTAGTCAGGTAAGGACATGAAGACTGTTCTCTTATCTTCTGCTTGACATGTTATGTCATTGAATTTCTTGAACCTTGAATTACTCTCTCTTTTTTCTTCTTCACTTTTGTGTGTGTGTGTGTGTGTCTAAGACTAGATTATCTGTTAATGTATTAATGCTAAAAAGGTGAAAGAGCTTTCATAATTTGACAACCATTAACAGGTAATATCTCAAAATCTGCCCTCTGCAACTTTTACTAGCATATCAAATTTCCAGGATCCATGTGCAATTTAGTGACACTTGTTTAGGTGAGTTGTGAAATGTGCTTGAAAAGTAACTTCGATACTACATTTTGTACTCACTTTAGTTGCTGAGAAGACTGAGAAAAGGAGAAGTTGAACAACAATTTTTCAGTTTTTGTAGATTGTATATTATAAAACAAAATCTCCACATATCTATCATAGTATGTCTTCTTCCTCTAAGTGTGAGAAGGATGTCATGAACCCAGCCTATCTATTCATTTGGAATTATGACCATGTATATAGGCACTTAAGCAACACATCTCCAATTCCATTATGCATGATGAGACGACCTTTTAAAAGCTAGCCAAAGTGAGAGAAGAGGACGGTATATATAAAAAGACAATTTTCTTGTACCATTGTTTATTTGGATTTCGATGTTTCCCATGATGAAGGCCAATGTTATAACCAACAGCGCTGTTTCTGTTATGAAAGTCTGTTTGATGAGTGGAAGGGACAGAAGCTTAGCTTCAGTCAGATTTGCTTATAGTTGAAGAGAAGTTGGCCTGCAAATGTAAAAGAGTGAAGCTCTCAAATTCATTTATTGGTCAGAAAATGCCAGGGTCATCAGATGGAGCAAACTGTATTCTTTTGCATGCTTGTGACATTTCTTCCAATAGCACTTTTTCGAGGTTGCCAATCTTTATTTTCTGTTGGTGGGTGTGTTATCCATCAGTTCTTTGGCTTCTTTTTTCTCCAATAAGTTTGATTGCCCCTTTGGTCTTTGTTAGTATGATTAAAGAGGCCGTGGAGGATTGGCACATATTCTTGCAGGTAAAACCAAATCACAGGATACAAAGTTCCAGCCAAATCACATTATAAGTAACCAAAGCCACGGACTATAGCCGATTGCTTTGCTAGCAATTGCTCCATTGCGTTCTCCAAAATCCTATTACAATATTATAAACATAAAGTGATCATCACTATTTTTAACTTAATAAGTTATAATTGAAATTCATGGTTTGGTTAATTTTATTTATGGCTAACACAGCTATAATGTTAAACCCCTTGTGTACAAACTGCATCTGTGGTTAATTTCATTTAAGACAGGTTGGTTTGGCCAGTTTGGGCCTAAGCCCAATTCCCTTTCATTTTGTATTTTTTTTTCAATATTGTTAGTCCAATTACAACCAACAATTTTTTTAACTTATTCCATACTTAAATCATTTTTTAGAGTACGAAACCATCCTAAAGCTCAACATGCCATAAAATTTCACATTTCTTTTTTGGTGAAGAAACGGGGCTAACGCCCAACAAAGAAATTAAACAATAACTCGAGGCCTACAATATAATTAAACAATGGCTAACGCCCTAAAATTTCACATTTCAATAACTAATATAGCTTAGTTCAACTCCATATATATAGTTATTACCTAACTAGAGTATTACATGTAAATTAAAAATATAATTAAATAAATATACACTGTCCGGGTTGCTTCCATGACATGGTCTAGGCTAATATCCCCATCATTTTCCAAGAAGGAATTGACCAAATTGTTGTTGATGAGGGGACTCAGCATGGTCACCCCCAGTTACGTACGAGGCACCACTTGGGTAGACTTGTCTCGGTTTAGATTCCAAACCACCAAGTGTGACATCACATTCCCGTATCCTTTCTCTTTGAACTTGATTTGTATTGCCTCATAATCACTCTCCCATCGATTGGCCGAAATCTCATCAAAGTCATAGTAGATGGTGAACACAAACACCTTGGTGATCATTTGCTTTGGCCTCAAATTCCCATTTACAGCCGCTTCCAGAATCAAATCAAATACTTTTTGAAAATCAACCTTACAATGCCATTGTTGGTTGTCCATCCTCCTCACAAACATGCATTTGGACCTGAGATCATCCTCTTGTATCACAAGCAACTGAGGGTTTCGATTGAAAGTAATCACCTTTCCTTTCCATGTCGGCTCCTGGTTCAGTTTAGACACCAAAAGCCCCAAAGCCACTGACACATGCGGAGGAACCCTCATCATATGCTCCCTAGAGATATCGCAATTGAATTATTGAAATTTTAGTATTTTCTTGAAGAACCATCTTCATTGATTTTGTAGGATATAATTGGACATAAACAGTTTCCGATTTGTCTAATTTTTTTTTATAAGAATGATCTATGATTGTAGACTTAAAAAATAGATGGTTTCGATTGTTGAAAAATTATTTATAGGAGATCCTAAAATGTGTCCATCAAATAAAATTATCTGAAGTACCCCTCAATAAAAGGGATATACACACACACACGAGGGACAGACAAAAAGCCATAAAATTTGACACAGTTTTGAAACATTAGATCTGACCACTTTCAACGGTTGGGATGAATGCTAACCTAACTTTTTCACTTTAAAAAATATAAAACAAAATACTACTACTCCTTTTTCGTGAAGATGAATTTATGTTCTCAAAACTTCTCTCTCTGTCTCTCCTCTTTTGATCTTCCGTTTTCCCACTCCTTCATAGGTGGTTTTTTTTTTTTTTTTTTTGTGTGGCCAAGATCTGTCTTCTTCATTGAAGCAAGTCATTTTTCTCCACTGCAACTCTCCTTCCAATTCTCATAGAAAAAGAATAAGTTGTCTTATTCTCTGAACCTTTATTTTGACTAAGAGAATATTTTTCACCTACTCAGACTTTTTGAGTTTGATACTTTTGGCAATTCATTGGATAAAAAATGGAGTCGTTTTGGCAATTCATTGGCTTGGCTTCCAACTTTATAAACCATCCAACCAAAATTCGATTTGAACCAACTCATATTGTAATTTGTAACAAGAGACCTGATGAGAGAAGAAATGGTAAAGTAATAAAATCTCTCAACAATTCGAACCCAAAGGATTCTCATTTTAATGGGTTCCATGATGAGTGGGACGATCTCAAATTAAGCTTGGTCTGGGATATATGCTAGAGACAAGGGGATGTATTGATAGCTTGTAAATCACAACAATAGTAATATTTCCCCTTCAACACCAATATGGGATATATGCTAGAGATTAGATTACAAAAATATAACAGTTGAACAATTATTCAACTTTTAAAACCCATATAAAGAAACAATTATTCAACTTTTAAAACCCATATACAAAAGAAAATAGATGAATATTTGAAATTACAAATTCCTTAATCCTTTATCCCATAAATTTTTTGCTGAAAAGAAAAAAGACATTCAATTTTGAAACCCATCGATGAATTTTTGAAATTATGAATCCTAAAAGAAGAAAGACCTTGAATTGTACATGGAATTCCAAAGTTCTTTGTAGATCTTGTGAAAGAAGATAAAAGTATTGAGATTTTGGAATTCCGAAGTTCTTTGCAGGTAAGACATTAGGCCTATGGAACCTGAATATACTCAAGGACACAAAATCATGTTCTCCGACATGTATCCATACATCAGGTTAGTCAAGTTGCAATGTGAAAATGCAACTTTTCTTCTGCTTTTAAATGGAAGCTCCAACATGTTCATGACTTACACCTGACAGTGATGGAAGAAATATGACAGCAGCCAGCCAGCACCTCTACTAATACTGATACTAGCAGCTTTAAACCTTAGATCTAGGTAGCAAGAATCGTGGAGACAAAAAGGTGCGAAGAGAAGATGAGGAAAAAAAAAGAACAAGATGAAGAAGAAGAATAACTAGGTACTGATCGTGAGGGAAGAGAAAGGAGGGTTCAGCAAAAGTGAAGAGGACACTAGATGTCATTTGTAAAAGCCTAGGAGGATAATTTGGGCATTTACGAAACATTCATTAAAGAGCAAACCGCTTTCCGCACAAGCGAAAATGAAATCACCCTCCTAGCAGCTTTGTCAAATCGCTGTGGCTGACAGCAATTATGCTTAAAATCAGATTATTTTTTCATTTACCAAACAGGTAGGTGAACGAAAACTTTCCAAGAAAGTGATTTTTGCTCCAAATAAGCAATGCCAAACAGGCACTAAGAGAATATTACAGAGGGAGTTGCCGGAAGGAACAGAGCTACACAGGGAGATGGGTTATGAAGTCGTAGAGGAAGAGAGTGAATAAGATTGTTGGGAAATAGACATGAAATCAAATTAAAGAAGAAAGATAATCGGAAAAAAAAATATTAAGAATGAGAGAGAGAGAGGAGTTTTAGAAGTCTGTGTTTGTTGCTAAACCCTAAACCCTAGAATACTATCCTAATACAAAAAGGAAAGTAATTATTACAGCACACGGCGAAGGAAAGAATCTTAAAACTTGTACAACAAACAAACCCTTCTTTTACTAGATCAACAACTGTCTCTCCTAGAGAGGATGGGATGGATAGATTTCAAAGAAAGAAAGAAATTGCAAGTAAATAAAAGTAATGAAATCTTCCGACAGATTCTCTTTAATAATTGTGACTCCATATAAAAATAGGATATCCCCACCCACACACTATAAAAATATCCCCCCTACCCCCCCAAACACCCACATCTCACAAAATTCGTTGAGTAAAGGAAATTCATCATGAAGCCAGTGCGAGTACGAATCATCTCAACTCTGAAAGCATGCCGCGGCAGCCACTTGAATGTCATGGGCGGCGGACTCACAAGATTAATGGCGTCTCCTCCTCCTCCAGAGCTACCACTGCTAGAATCACCACCCCCTTCACCCTCAACAACAGCAACAGACCCCTGCCTTGATTTGTGTTTCAACGTCTACCATCGGGACAACCCGGCCAAAGCAGAGGCCAACCACAGGTATCTGAAGCAACTCCTCCCGGTTGCCTGGTCCCACAATCCCTTAACCACCCTCAAGCTCATCTGCAAACTCGTAGACAGGCGTTCACGTTCAATAACAGATGCCGAAGCCTTCTACAAGGCGGCGTTTTGGCTCCACCACAACCACCCCAAGACCCTCGCCTCCAACCTCCTGCCTATTGCCGCCTGGTTCGGATATGGTGGTGGTATGAGAGACCTTGTGCGGATTCTCCACCGGATTCTTGCAGGCCAAGACGGGGTCGATGACGAGATGATGTTCGCCATGGCTGACAAGGTGGCTGTCGAGAGGTACGAGACTGACCCCGATTATCGCTTGTTACACGACCTCGTTTCGGATCTTTTCGCCCACTGCCTCAACCGTGATTTTCAACTTCTGAAGAAGGGGATGCAAATGGATGATAGTATTAATGTTGATGATCATGATAACGATGAGTCCTCTTCTAATAAGTGCTTCGAGATCACTAATGCGGCCGATTGGCTCGACCATCGAGCCACTTTCCTGTTGGAGAGCGTTGCGAGGAAGGTTTTCCAGCATCGACACCCACAAAGAGATGTTAAGGAGGAGGAGGAGGAGCAGGCTGGTTATGCCTACAGACTCCGAGAGCGGCTGATGAAGGAGGTTGTGGAGCCCTTGAGGAAGATGACTGCATCGGACTATGACATTGCACTTAATAAACCTCCCGAGTGCAACAGGTGGGGTTATGATTGCAAGTTTGATGAAGACGACTGCGTGTCTCGGATATATTTGGAGGAATTGAAAGCTGCAGCTTCCAAGATTGAGAACCCTGCGGCTCTGCTTCCACATCAGATCATATGCTATGTGAACGATGAGGATCTCGGGCAAGTGGCTGAGCTTCAGTGGAACGCAATGCTGGGGGACATGATCAAGGACACAGGCACATCCAAAGCTAAGAAGAAGAAGAAGAATTTGAACAACAGCTTGGCTGTTTGTGATGTCTGCCCCTCAAGAATGAGTGGATTCCCCATTGATGTGTCGGTGGGCTTGGGACTGTTAGTGTCTGAACTGAGTGAAGAGCCGGCATGGAAAGGAAAGGTGATCAACTTCAGCCGAAACCCTCGACTGCATTGCATACCACAAGGCGATAGCCTCAAGGCCAAGTGCGACTTTTTGAGGAGGATGGACTGCCCGGACCTGGAGGGAGAGGTTGATATGCAAAAGGTGTTTGATTTGATTCTACAAGTTGCTGTGCATGGGAATTTGAAGCCGGAACAGATGATCAACAAGGTATTTGTGATCACCACTTACCTACGCTATGACGAGGCTTGGGCACATCCATGGGAGAGTGATTATGAGGCAATACAGAGCAAGTTCAAGGAAAAAGGGTACGGGGATGTGGTACCACAGATAGAGTTTTTGGATGTGATCGACTCCTCCTACTCCAACAACCACAAGTTGGTCAAGTGGTTCTTGGACACTGATGGGGAAATCATGGAAAGGGATCCCGAACAGATCATGGAAGCAGAAATCTCCCCCTTGGCCTATCAATCTCTGGTTGTAGTGGACTGATCGACTCACTCACTCAAGCCAATGGCTAACCCTATCCAACTATGGATCATCATCATCTGTTTGTTTTAACTTTTTTTGGTCAAATGATAGCTAGCAAGGTTCATTCATTAAACTAGTAACCAATTTTAATTTAGTGCCTCTTATAGCAATAGGGAAAGAAAGAGGTAGGAAACAATTAGTGAGTGAGTGAGTCGATCATTTTGCAGAAGGCAGTTTAACATCGATCAGCTGCTCCTGTATTTTTTAAAATCAGATCAAGTAAAGGTTTCAAAGTATTTTAGTTCTAAATAATAAGTATTGCATATTCTAAACATTGATTAATTATTCTAATGATGATATATACTTTTCCTTTTTACTTTTCTGTTGAAAGGAATAATAAATTAGAGGAAATTATCTCATTTAGTGTAAAATCAAAGCATACTCAGCAGTAGATATCTAAAAGTTATTATTCCTGGTTCTCCTTAATCTGACAAATGCAAGAACACAACAACATCATTTTATCACGAGAAAGCCAAGGAAACTAACCAAAACTGGAGGCACTTCTGATTCATCACTAAGTTCAGCATCATCAATCTCCGCAGCTGTATCCCAATCAATCTTCAGTCTCTTAGCAGCCTCCCGAAGATCAAGACCAGTGTCTGTCACTCTTGCGATAGGGACTTCCCAGGCTTTTTCTTCGCTGGTTTAATCTGAACCTATACCAGAAAAAATCATATAGGAAAAACTGAGCAAAACATGAAAAAGCAGTGGTGAGCCATCTCATGAACAAATTATTACTTGATAATAGCCTATCCCTATAGGGACATTCCATGAATTAAGACAAACATGGAAAGCCAATCAATTATGATCATCTATCCGTTGCACATTAACAAGCATCTCTAAAATAAGTCGTTATTATACTTGAATTACAACACTACCTCTAGATTAGGCCATTTATTCATTTCCTCCGCCAGCAGTTTAGGAGCAAGTTGATTTCTTGGGATTTTTCCTTCATTCACTTAAATCAATAATCCCATATTAGCGTCCCAATAAATATAATTAATTTTCCAATTTGTAACAATTTACAGATGCCAAAGATTTTTTTTTCCTCCCTCTTATGATTTTAGAAGGCTATAAACAACCAAGCAAGCAAAGAGTTGTAATGACATAACATGCACTTTATTCCAATTATTGTCGCTCAACAATCATTTTATACTTTTGAACTTATCTTCATCATTATACTAAAGATGCCAAGGCTTTTATCCAACCATTATCAGTATGAATCTCTTTTTCTCACTCTTACATAAGCTTTTATTGAATTGACAACTTGATTGCATAGTTCCCACTTGAGAGAGAGAGAGAGAGAGAGAGAGAGAATTGAACAAGGAACAGCTGATAATATACTTTTTGTAACAAAAAAAGTTTGATATTAACACTCAAGATTGAGCTATGATACCCACAATTCCTTGCTATATCAGTTGTTACAGGTCCACTAGTATTTGAACTAGCTCTGTTTATTCTTTACAGGAAATGTACTGCTTCCTTAGTTGCTGATTAACTTCTACAATTAATAATCTTAAAACTTCGCCAACTTATTTGAGAAAAGCATATCTCTAACTACAGTAATCTTGAAAAACAAGAAAATATATCAAGAAAGGAAATGTTTTGTAATCAAATTCTTCTTCCTTAATACCATTTTCGGAAACCTTCACAACAGCCATGAAAATTTAGTTTCCTTTGTATCATGTTAAAAAAATGAGGCAAAGGCTAAACTACCGAAGCGCCATACATAATGACTGCACCTATGTGAATAATCGAACTTGAAATTTCCAACAAACTGTAGCTGGAGCACATTTATGCATCAATGATCATATATTTCATTACTTGTGTAAACCAGTGAGGATGGAGAGATTTTCTCTTAGAACATGTGTGCTCTTGACATAACAAAGATGCATATGTAGATTGTAGTTAATGGCACTTCATCATCCAGTCGTTTTTCGGTAAATGTTCATGACTTACACCTGACAGTGATGGAAGAAATATGACAGCAGCCAGCCAGCACCTCTACTTTTTTATATTTGTAAAAGTGCTGTGAGTATAAAAAGCAGTCTTATAATGTTTGGTAAACTTTTTTATAGAAGTGCTGTAAGAGTGTACAATGACAATAAAGGGCACCATGATGAATTTTTTTTTAAACCTAAAATTATCATAAAAAATAAAAAATGTATAGTTTTTTCTCCTTTTTTTCAGTTACAATAGTTTTTTCTCCCTTTTGTTTCTTCCTTTCCAGGCCCCATTCCCCCCTTTTTTTTTTTTTTTTTTTTTTTTTTTTTATCTTTCTCTTTTCTTCTTCCTTCACGGGCCCCAATTTTTTTTTCCTCTGTTTCTTCCTTTCTTCTTCCTTTCAGGCTCCATTCCCCTTTTTTTCTTCTTTCTCTCTCCTCTGCTTTCTCTTTTCTTCTTCCTTCACGAGCCCCAATTTTTTTTTCCTCTCCCTCTTCTCTCCTTCCCCCCCCCCCTGTTTTTTTTTTCTTTCGTCATCTTCCTCATCCAAAATATTCAAGACAAAACTTGTTTTTGTTGTGATTTCATACAAATTCGTGTTTGTGGAAGTGTATCTATATATACGCCATGAAGTCGAGCATCTGCAATTTTGATTTTGCTTTCTCTCCCTAGTTCTCTATCCTTGTCTCTCTCTCCCTTCGGATCTCTCTTTATTTTCCCCATCAAAGTTGCATATCTTCATTCCCTTCCAAGTCGCAGATCTTCTAGGTTTGTAAAATAGGAAGCTGGGTTGGTGGGGTTTTGGGTTGAGTTGGTAGCTTTGAGGGATTGAGGAAGGGAAAAAGTTGCAGAGAGAGGATGAGGTGAGCAAGTTGCAGAGAGAACAAAACAACTACAAAAAAATCCAAGAGGAACAACTACTGAGAGGCTCGAACCGGATAACGAGGATAAAAGCCTGTAATTGTTTGAAACAAATAAGGGCAATATGGGTAATATGAAAATTTCATTAAACCCTCCGCATGCTTCTCCGCAGCAGTTTTTAGAAGCAGGTTGTGAGCTGCTTCTGTTTTTTAGCTTTGAATGACAGCAACTTATAAAATAAGCAGGTTGAATTGGTTTTACCAAACACTCAAATCTCCAAAACTTCTTTTCAAAGCTGCTTTTTTTTTAAGTTAAGCAATACCAAACTAAGCCTAATACTGATATTCTGTCCTGATTGCAATTACTAGTAGCTTTAAGTTTGCACTAAATGGTTTAAGATGCATCTACTAGAGGATGTTCTATTAAAATGGTCAACTACTCAGTTACATGTTGCAATTTGTGAAGTAAATTGCTTATCAGGCCTTCCCAATTGTGCAGGAATTCTTTGAATCCATACAAGTGGCTCATCTATAATTGGATATCAGAATGTAATAGTACTTGACTAGGCACCCCTCCATTGATCTTGGCTAGCTTCATTAAATTCAAAGCATACTCATCAGTAGATATCTAATAGTTATGATACACACTATTTTTTAAATCTTGATATGTTAGAGTTAATGCAGGCCAAGTATGTAGTTAGACAAAGTCCAAATAGTAGAGGACGCACTATTGCTGTGAACTTAAATACTTTTTCTCACCTTTTAGTTTCAGCTTTGTATATGGTTAGATATTGAGGTTCTATTATGTATGGCATGGTATGATATACAGTTTGATATCAAGTATGCTTACTTCATTACCTATCAATTAAAACTCCAACGCATGAGGATTCAGATTCTGATGCATTGGGTGCATAGGCATGTACCCTAATAGGATCAAGGAAAATAACTACATAGTCCCACTATAATTTCAACCCAAAAAGGAGGGCAGAAACCAGGTATCGACAGATGGTTGCCAATCCACATGTTGACTGCATCGGTGAGGCAGAGGGCCACAAGTATAACACCCAGATAATGTTTATCAGACAGCAAGTATTTAGTTATCTCACAGCTAGAAATAATTAATAATAAAATTTTCAGACTTTCAGTATTATAGCTACAACACAACCAAATAACTGCTACTAGAAAACACCAGCAACAAAATCTGTGTTATAACAAGCGCAATGCAGAGCAAATAAAGAAAAGGTTGAGCTAAATTAAAATGATTAGATCAATTTCTCATTAAATTAAAGTAGTAATCAATCACTAATTGGTAGCTAGCTAGCAAGGTTAACTAAATAAGTAACTAATCTCTAGTGCCTCTGTCTGAATGCAATAGTTTTCAGGGCCACAACTGGATTAAAACAGATAATGATTATGCTCCTCTCCTCCTCATACTTGAGATTCAACTCAGTCAACCACAACCAGAGTTTGATACAGTTGAGTAGAGAAGGCTGCTTCCATGACATGGTCTAGGCTAATATCCCCATCATTTTCCAAGAAGGAATTGACCAAGTTGTTGTTGATGAAGGGACTGAGCATGGTCACCCCGGTTGCGTACAAGGCACGGCCGGGGTAGACTCGCCTCCTCTTAGATTCCAAACATTGTCTCGGCTTAGATTCCAAACCACCAAGTGTGGCACCACATTCCCGTATCCTTTCTCTTTGAACTTGATTTGTATTGCCTCATAATCACTCTCCCATTGATTGGCCGAAATCTCATCAAAGTCATAGTAGATGGTGAACACAAACACCTTGGTGATCATTTGCTCTGGCCTCAAATTCCCATTTACAGCCGCTTCCAGAATCAAATCAAATACCTTTCGAAAATCAACCTTGCAATGCCACTCCTGGCTGTCCATCCTCCTCACAAATGCGCATTTGGACCTGAGATCATCCCCTTGTATCGCAAGCAACTGAGGGTTTCGATTGAAAGTGATCACCTTTCCTTTCCATGCCAGCTCCTGGTTCAGTTCAGACACCAAAAGCCCCAGAGCCACTGACACATGCAGAGGAACCCTCTTCATGCTCTCGGAGACGTCGCATATGGTCAAGCAGTTTCTAAACTTGCCTTGCTTCAAGTAGATGTCCTCCACCATAGCCTTCCACTGAAGCTCAGCGACTTGGCGCAGCTCATCACAATCGTAGACATATTCTATGTGCCAAAACATAGAGAATATTGAGAGTAGAGAGTGGAAAGTGTAGAGAGAATGAGAGTTGTAGAATATTTTCTGATTTTTCACTTATGTTTCATTACTTACAATCAACACATATATATACAAGTTCCTAAGACATTAGTCAAGCCCCCCAAGTTAGGCAACCAACCAAGTTAGGCAACCAACCTAGTTAGGCAACCAAACTAGTTAGGCAACCAACCTAGTCAAGCCCCCCAAATATTGTAGGTGCCAAACATTAATTGACTACATAATTAACACATTAATTGACCACATAATTAACACATTAATTGACTATTGCTAACACTCCCCCTCAAGTTGGTGCATAGATATCACCAATGCCCAACTTGCCAAGAGAGTTGTGGAAAGCTATAACAAGAGACTTCCTTCATTAATATGTCTGCATCGAGCTTCTTCTTAATAAAATGTCGATCTACTTCAACATGCCCCCTCACGTGGGACCACTACATGGTGGGCCACACGTGGAGCAAAGGCCACATCGAAGTTAATCATTTCGGTCTGTCGGTGGCAACACCAAATCCAAGTGCAGCCGGTTGGTCGGTAGATCACATAAACCATGCGAACAAGGCAAAGGCAAAGAAAAGAACACAGAAATCATGTGAACACGGTAAGAACACAGAAACCCTGTGAACACGGCAAAGGTAAGGTAAAGGACACAGAAACCCTGTGAACACGGCAAGGACACAGAAACCCTGTGAACACGGCAAAGGTAAGATAAAAGACACAGAAACCCTGTGAACACGGCAAGGACACAGAAATCCTGTGAACACGGTAAGGACACAGAAACCCTGTGAACACGGCAAAGGTAAGGTAAAGGACACAGAAACCCTGTGAACACGGCAAGGACACAGAAACCCTGTGAACACGGCAAAGGTAAGGTAAAGGACACAGAAACCCTGTGAACACGGCAAAGGCAAGGGCAAGGAAAACCAAACCCAAGAAAAGGCAAGGCAAACCAAACCCAAGCAAAGGCAAAGGCAACCAAACCCTAAAAAATAGGATAAGGCAAGGTACAGAAAGTCAAGAGCAAAGGCAGGGTCAACGGGCATGACCACATCTGGAAACACACCAGTAAAGGCAAGAACACGGCAGAAGCAACAACAACACTGTCCTCAACAAGAGATAACAACACTGGCACCAGCAAGAGCGACACTGGCACCAGCAAGACAAGGTAGGGCAAACAACTGGGCAGTAGCAACAGGAGAGGCAACTTCTCTTCACTCCCCCTCTCCCCTTGAAGAGAAGGAGTCGATGGGGCCATATGATCAGTGGCACTGGCACCAGTGAGAGAAATCTAAGACACTGGCACCAGCAAGAGCAATATAGGAGGCAGCAACAACAACACTAGCAGTATCACAAATACTTCCATTATTGTAGACACAACTTCTCTTCACTCCTCCTCTCCCCCTGAAGAGAAGGGGTTGTCAGAACCATAAAATCAGTGGCACTTGAGAAAAGAAGCTGACTGAAGCTCAGATGTAGAAGAATCAGTCATGGCAGATAGGTAACAGAATTGCAGCGGAATAGATGAGCGCAGTGTCACTCCCCCTCAAATCCGACGACGTATGAGAGTCGAGATTTGGAGAAAGCAACACCGGTAATGACAATAAAGTTGCAGCACCCAAATAAAGTTGCATCTATCTCCCCCTCAAATCTAAACAGGGTAGAGGGTCAAGATTTGGAAGAAGAGAAAATGAAATAATAGTAAAGAGACTCAAACATGCCAGTCTCGTGGTAGAAACAAATGCAAGGAAAGGTGGAATGGAGATGGGCATCCGACAACTGGAGAAAAGGAATAAAAGATGGAAAAGAGTCAAAACATTAGGCACAAATGTGGTGTGCATGAGAACGAAGAGATGAGGAGAAAACACTCGTGGGTAACACAGAGAAAAAGTGAAAGGCAACAAGGGAGAAGAAATATACCAGACAAAAATGAGATGGAAATAGAGTGGAAGAAATAATTTAAGGAAATAAAGGGGAATAAAGTAAGAAGTATGTGATAGGTGGTGAGAAAAAAAACCATAAATAAGAAAACACGAGATGTTGGCGTGAGAGAGAGAAATAGTCAAATTGGAAAGAAGAAAAAGGTAGACAAGATAGAAATAAGACAAGAAAATAAAACACCCTTGGGCCAACAAGTTGGCAAAAGCAAATAAAATCAATAAAGAAAAGAAGAGCAAATTGGAAGAAGAGAGGATAAGAAAAAATAATTAAAGAGGGACAACCATCACGGTGCTAGGTAGTAAAAGAGAGAAAAACATGGGAAATGGAGCATGCAAGTTTTAGAACAAAAGGAGCGAAAGAAAAGAGAGCAAAGAGAGAAAATGCAAACACCAGAGTGGCTATGCAAAGGGAACAACGGCAGTAGTGTAGCTCGGCATGAGAGAGACAAGGCCGAGTAGGAAAAGGCTCAGCGAGCAGTGACGAGGCTCGCGGAGGAAAGGAAATGGCTCGGTGAGCGATGACGAGGCTCACGGAGGAAAGAGATCATGGTGATCAAGAGACGTAGTGCCCATAGGAAACAAATTAGGCCATCGTGGCCAAGGGACTTATTGCCCATACAGATAAAAGAGAGGAAATTTAATAGAAACAAGAGAATTTACAGCAACATGTAAAAATGCCAACGACTCTCAATTTGATAGAGGATCTTAAGGATTAGCCATTAGGCTCTGATACCATGCCAAAACATAAAGAATATTGAGAGTAGAGAGTGGAAAGTGTAGAGAGAATGAGAGTTGTAGAATATTTTCTGATTTTTCACTTATGTTTCATTACTTACAATCAACACATATATATACAAGTTCCTAAGACATTAGTCAAGCCCCCCAAGTTAGGCAACCAACCAAGTTAGGCAACCAACCTAGTTAGGCAACCAAACTAGTTAGGCAACCAACCTAGTCAAGCCCCCCAAATATTGTAGGTGCCAAACATTAATTGACTACATAATTAACACATTAATTGACTACATAATTAACACATTAATTGACTATTGCTAACACTATGATCTCATGCGGAAGCAGAGCGTCGGCCTCAATCATGGAGTTGCCTCCGGTTTCACCTCCTCCAAATACTCGCGAAATCGGGCAGGGGAGCTCCATGATTGGTCCTCCTACATTCATAACCCGACTCTTCCTCCAAGGGGACCTGCAAGGGCAACAAAACCTCCTTCATCGCAGCTGTCGGGCTCTCTTGGCGTGATCAGCCTCGTCTTCCTCAACACCCTGGTATGAAATTCGCGGGAAAATCTTCTTGGCAATGCTCTCACAAAGCTGAGTAGTGCAATCGAACATAGAGTTGACGTACGGGCAATCCATTGCGGCCAAAGTTAAGTCCAAGCAGTAGTAGTGATCATCTTCCTCATCATCATCATCAGATTGGGTTAAATTCAATTCTTTTGATTTCAGTTTCAATTGTATCTGCTTCAAGTTTTCAATATCAAACTTTAGGCAGTCCGCGAACAAATCGGAAACGCGTCGTGCAAGAAGCGATAATGGGGGTCGCGCTCGTACCTGTCAAGAGCCTTTTTGACCATGGCTATGTTATCCTCTGTCTCCTCGATGGCTTCTGTGAAGAAGGCATCGGAATCAGGTGGGGGCTGGCCTTCTAGTATCCGGTAAGGAATTTCGAGAACATCGTCAAAATGCATGAACTCGCCTGCAATCACGGGAGGTTGAAGGCCAGGGTTTTGGGGTGGTTCAGGTGGAGCCAGGAAGCCGCCGTTTGGAAGCCTTCTGCATCGTTGATGCCGCCGCTGCGAGGATGGAAGAGGAGGCTGCAAATGAGCTTGAGGGTTGTGAGGGGATTATGGGACCAGGCCGAGGGAAGGAGCTGGTTCAGACAGTTAAGGTTGGCCTGCTGCTTGGCCGGGTCCATGGGTTGACGAGGCGGTAAAATAGATCAGGCAGGGGTTGCCGAAGGTGGCAGAGGAAGGTGGAAGATTTGGAACTGCTGGAGTTGGAGTTAGAATTGGAGGAGCCATTCTTGGAGTTGGAGGAACCCAATTCGCATGTTTTCGACATACATGCAGAGCCGAGATGAGTCGCTTTTCCGCCACTTTCATCGTCGAAATTCAAATTCAACAGTGAACAAAAACAAGAAGGGAACTTGTTTTTGGCTTTGCTGGAGAGGAGAGGAGAGAAATAAGACTACTAGTAAGTAGTGTTTATTATAAAACAGGCAATTTTATTTTATTAATTCCATACTCTTGTTCTTATATTCTAGAGAGAGATGGCTTACATTACATCATCTACCTAAACCCTAAACCCTAAACCCTACGCACCTAAGCCTTAAACCTTAGAATACAATCCTAGTACAAATACAAAAAGTAAAGTAATTATTACAGCACATGGCCAAGGAAAGAATCTTAAAACTTGTACAAGAAACAAACCCTTCTTTACTAGATCTCCTGTCTCCAGAGGATGGACAGATTTCAAAGAAAGAAAGAAAGAATGTGAATAAAAAGGGATTCTCTTTAATAATTGTGACCCAATATAAAAATAAAAATAAAAATAAAGATTCTCTTTAATAAAATATTAATTTGCACTTTTCTTCAGTCCCAAGTCTCTCTGCCCTTCGTCCAAAAAAAAAAAAAAAAGTCTATCTGCCCTTTTGTCCTGAAAAATTCATAGAAGAAATCAAATCTCCCCATCTCACAAAATTGGTTGAGTAAAGGAAATTCATCATGAATCAAATGCCAGGACGAATCATCCCATTTCTGAAAGCATGCCGCGGCAGCCACTTGAATGTCATGGGCGGCAGACTCACAAGATTAATGGTGTCTCCTCCTCTTCCAGAGCTACAACTGCTAAAATCACCACCCCCCATACCCTCAACAACAGCAACAGTCCACGACATTTTCAACCCCTGCCTTGATCTGTATGTCAGCGTCAAACAACAGGACCAATTTGACACCCCGGCCAAAACGGAGGCCAACCGCAGGATCTCTGAAGCAACTCCTCCCGGTTGCCTGGTCCCACAATCCCTTAACCACCCTCAAGCTCATCTGCCTCCTCGTAGACAGGCAAACAGATGTCAAAGCCTTCTTGTTGTGCGGAAGCGTCAACCAACTGTGAGTGAAAAATAAACAACAACTTGGCAAGAGATAAAAAACATAACAAAACAACACCAACAAGAACACCAAGATTTATACTGGTTCGGCAATGCCTACATCCAGTTTGGAGACGACGGAGTATTCCACTATAATCAAATGAGAGAATACAATAGTGTTTAACACTTAGAAACCCAAGCCCCAAATATACCCAAGCTCACACACTCAAGAATATAAAGGAAATACAAATTGAGTACAAATTGAAAAGGGAAAAATAACCAAAGGCAGCAACAAATGTTTTGCTGCCTAACTCTTTATTTTTCCTCTCTCACTTTTCTCTCCAAACTTTGGTAAGACTCTACTCCCTTACATCTTGCTGCTGCCATGCTTCTCTATTTATAGAGAAGCCAACGGGTGAAGGCCAACTACTTCAGTCAAACCAACTAATTAGCCAACGTCCAACAATTAATGTGCCCATGCAATTTGTCTGCCAATCAACCAAGACAAACAGCCGAAAGCAACCAATCAACCAAGTACCAAGGCAAACATCCAACTACAGCAATAACTAGCAGAAAGTGAATTTCACCTTTTTGACTTCTTTGAGCCAACAATCAACAATCTCCACCTTGGCTCAAACCCTTGAAGTAGAACTCCCAATAGTCGTCTCCCAATCCCCCATGGGGCAATCAACAAATTTGACAAATGCCAATCAAGTCTAAGCAATGCTTAAACTTGAGCAACGAAACTGGCTTTGTCAACATATCCGCAGGATTGTCGGCGGTCCCAATCTTCTGAAGAAGAATATCTCCCTCATCAACAATCTCACGAACAAAATGGAACCTCACGTCAATGTGTTTTGTACGTGCATGATGAACTTGATTCTTTGCTAAATAAATAGCACTCTGACTGTCACAATGAACATCCACATGGTCCTGTTGGACCCCTAAGTCATCAAGCAACCCTTGAAGCCAGATGACTTCCTTAATAGCTTCTGTTCCTGCCATGTATTCAGCCTCAGATAGTCGACAAAGCAACTGGAGATTGCAGAATCGACCTCCAACTCACTGGACCTCCAGCAATAGTGAATACAAAACCTGTAGTGGACCTACGCTTGTCCAAATCACCTGCGTAATCAGAATCCACATATCCAACAACACATTGACCAGTAACTTTATCCTGCTGAAACAATAAACCAACATCCACAGGACCCAGAATATACCGTAGAATCCATTTCACAGCTTGCCAATGCCCTTTTCCTGGATTATGCATATATCTACCTGACAATACTAACAGCTTGTGAAATATCAGGCCTTGTACACACCATAGCATACATTAAACTACCGACAGCACTTGCATATGGAATTTGAGCCATGTAATGACTCTCCTCATCAGTGCTAGGAGACATAGAAGCACTAAGTTTGAAATGAGGGGCAAGAGGTGTACTAACCGGTTTTGAATTTTCATTCATTCCGAAACGCTGTAGTACCTTCTTCAAATACTGCTTCTGACACAGACTAATCTTGCCCTTCGCTCTATCTCTTTCAATTTCCATACCTAGTATCTTCCGAGCTTCTCCCAAGTCCTTCATCTCAAATTCATTACTCAGTTTAGTCTTCAACCTTTCAATCTCCACTTTGCTCTTACATGCTATAAGCATATCATCAACATTTAAAAGCAGATAAATGAAGGTTCCATCTTGTAGTTTGCGAAAGTATACACAATGATCATAGTGACTTCTTGTGTACTTTTGCCCGATCATAAACCTATCAAATCGCTTGTACCATTGTCTTGGAGACTGCTTCAAGCCATACAATGATTTCTGCAATTTGCAAATCCAATTTTCCTTTCCAGCAACCTTAAAACCTTCTGGCTTAGACATATAAATCTCTTCCTCCAAATCACCATGTAAGAATGCAGTCTTGACATCAAGTTGAGCCAACTCAAGGTCAAACTGTGCAACCAAAGCCAATAGAATACGAATAGAAGAATGTTTTACTACAGGAGAAATACATCATTGTAGTCAATGCCTTCCTTCTAAGCGTAGCCTTTAGCTACCAATCTGGCTTTGAATCTTACATTGTCTTTTCCCAAAGATTCCATCTTCTTAGCATACACCCATTTACAACCAATTGCTTTCTTCCCCTTTGGTAACTGAACCAGCTTCCAAGTCTCATTTTTATGAAGAGATTTCATCTCCTCATCCATAGATTTCTTCCACTCCACGCTTTCTGAACTTCTGACAGCTTCTTTGTAGGCGGATGGAATATCATCTTCAATAACGGGAAGTGCATATGCCACAATATCAGTGAACCAGCAGGCTTCCGAATTTCCCTTCTCGATCTTCTGTTTGCAATGTAATCTTGTTGCTGTGGAGGCTCTTGGGTAGGTGCCTCCTCTTCATCATCCTTGTCCTCATCCTCAGAATCAACTGTAGGACTAGTGTCTGTAACATCAGACCTTACCTGGAACAACTGGAGTCTTCAGGAACTCCACCTGCTTTGAACTACTCATGGTCTTGGTTGCTTCAATTTCACCTTCATGCTTGTTCTGATTAACCATAGCAGCCTCATCAAAAGTCACATCTCTCTTACAACAAATTTCTTCTCATCTGGACACCAGAGTCGGTATCCCTTTACGCCAGTGCTAAAGCCCATAAATAGAGCTTTCTTTGCTCTTGGATCCAACTTGCTTTCTCTGACATGATAGTAAGCAAAACAACCAAATATGTGCAAATACTTGTAATCAGTACAAGGTTTACCAGACCATACCTCCATGGGCGTTTTGCCCTCGTTCGGCGCAGGCAACCGATTAATGAGATGGCTTGCATAAGTAATCGCCTCAGCCCAAAACGCCTTGCCTAAACCAGCATTAGACAACATACACCGGACTTTCTCAAGCAAAGTACGGTTCATGCGCTCTGCCACCCATTCCCGTTGCGGTGTCTCCCTTACCGTGAAGTGCCTCACAATACCCTCATCTTGACAAACTTTCAAGAAAGGATCAGACTTGTATTCACCCCCATTGTCTGATCTGAGAGTCTTGATCTTTCGACCGCTTTGCGTTTCAATCATCTTTTTCTACTTCAGGAATATCTTCAAGACTTCATCTTTACGCTTCATGGTGTACACCCATATTCTTCTAGAGAAGTCATCAACAAAAGAGACAAAATAATGGCTACCTCCCCAAGATGCATTCTTGGAAGGTCCCCAAACATCAGTGTGAACATAATCTAGAATGCCTTTAGTGTGGTGAATAGCGGTGCCAAATTTCACTCTAGTTTGCTTACCCAGCACACAGTGTTCACAGAATTCCAATTTGCATGCCTTCGCACCTTTCAATAAGCCTTGCTTCACCAATCCTTGCAACGCTTTTTCCCCAGCATGCCCAAGACGCATATGCCATAACCTCGTGGTGTCTGTGCTATCCGCGTCAAGCAGCTTCCGTGACAGCCGCTCCACCAATAACTGTACTCCCCTGCAAGAAATACAAGTTATTTCGTCTTGTACCTTTCATCACCACCAGTGCCCCGTACACAGCTTTAAGAACTCCACCCTCCATGGTGATCTTGAGACCCTTGGATTCCAAAGCGCCCAATGAGATGAGATTCTTCTTCATATCCGGTACATACCGAACATCACTTAATTCTCTTCTACTGTTCCATCATGCATCTTCAAACAGATTTTGCCTATCCCTTGTGTTTTGCAAGCATTATTATTGCCCATCAAAACAACTCCACCATCCAGCTCCTCGAAGCTAGAAAACCATTCCCGAATGGGACACATATGATAGGTGCAACCTGAATCTAAAATCCACTCCTCTGGAGTGACCATCGCAGATGAACTAGCCAAAGCAAACTCGAAATCATCATCTCCAGATTTTGCAACATTTGCTTCAGAACTCGCTTTCTCCTTCTCTTTGTTCTTCAATTTGGGGCAGTCTTTCTTCCAATGACCCTTTTGGCGACAAAAGGCACATTCATCTTTAGCAGGAAACTTCTCTCGTGACTTTGAACGAGTTTTCCCCGCTTCCCAGATTTTCTTTCCTCTGTTTCGACCCCTTGCAACAAGTGCCTCGGTTTGTGAATTTTGAGTCTTCAATTCCTTCTTACGACACTCATGATTCACCAACGCCGCAGACACCTCCTCAAGTTTCACCTCGGATTTTCCATATAACAAAGTAGTTGTCAAATGATCATAATCATCAGGCAATGAATTTAACAAACATAGTGCCTTATCCTCGTCAGGAATTTTCACATCAAGGTTTGCTAAATCAGCAAGTATTTTATTATAATCATTGAGGTGTTCGTGCATAGAAATACCTGAACGATATTGAAATTGGAAAGAGTCGCTTCTTCAAGAAGAGTCGATTTCCTGCGCTCTTGGTCATATACTTATCCTCCAATTTCGTCCAAAACTCCTTAGCAGAGGTTTCCTTCATATACGGGTATTTCAACTCCTTATCAAGGAATGATCGAATAGCAGCACAAGCATGAAGATTAATTCGCGTCCACTGCTTGTCATCAATATCTTCTGGTTTATCCTCCAGAACCATATCCAACTCTTGTTGATACAACACATCCATAACTTCACATTGCCACATACCAAAATTATTAGAGCCATTGAATTTATCAACCTCTAACCTTGTAGTAGCAATTGGATGTCTATTGGATGTAGGTGCCGACGAAGACGATGTCGACTCCTTCTCCTTCACAGATTCATCTTTATCTCCAGCCATCTACTCGGTACTATTCACAAATATGGTACTGTTCAGGGGTACAATACTGTTCACAGATACTGGAGCAGGACACTGTTCACGGACTGTAGCACTGGCACTATTCGCGCTCCTGTAGCTCCAGCAAATTTTTCACTCCTACGAACCCAGTTCGAAAGCTGGAGCTCTGATACCACTTGTTGTGCGGAAGCGTCAACTAACTGTGAGTGAAAAATAAACAACAACTTGGCAAGAGATAAAAAGCATAACAAAACAACACCAACAAGAACACCAAGATTTATACTGGTTCGGCAATGCCTACATCCAGTTTTGGAGACGACGGAGTATTCCACTATAATCAAATGAGAGAATACAATAGTGTTTAACACTTAGAAACCCAAGCCCCAAATATACCCAAGCTCACACACTCAAGAATATAAAGGAAATACAAATTGAGTACAAATTGAAAAGGGAAAAATAACCAAAGGCAGCAACAAATGTTTTGCTGCCCAACTCTTTATTTTTCCTCTCTCACTTTTCTCTCTCAGACTTTGGTAAGACTCTACTCCCTTACATCTTGCTGCTGGCATGCTTCTCTATTTATAGAGAAGCCAACGGGTGAAGGCCAACTACTTCAGTCAAACCAACTAATTAGCCAACGTCCAACAATTAATGTGCCCATGCAATTTGTCTGCCAATCAACCAAGACAAACAGCCGAAAGCAACCAATCAACCAAGTACCAAGGCAAACAGCCAACTACAGCAATAACTAGCATAAAGTGAATTTCACCTTTTTGACTTCTTTGAGCCAACAATCAACACTTCTACAAGGCGGCTTTTTGGCTCCACCACAACCACACAAAGACCCTCGCCTCCAACCTTCTGCTTATTGCCGTCGGGTTCGGGGATGGGCGTGGTTTGTATGACCTTGTGCAGATTCTCTCCAGGATTCTTGCAGGCCAAGACGAGGTCGATGAAGAGATGATGTTCGCCATGGCTGACAAGGTGGATGTCGAAAGGTACGAGACTGACCCCGATTATCGCTTGTTACACGACCTCGTTTCGGATCTTTTTGCCCACTGCCTCAACCGTGATATTCAACTTTTGAAGAAGAAGCGGATGCAAATGGATAATAATATTCATGATGAGTCTTGCGGATGCTTGGAGACCACTAACGCGGCCTTTCGGCTCGACCGTCGAGCCACTTTCCTATGCGAGAGCATTGCGAGGAAGATTTTCCAGCATCCACACCCACAAAGAGAGGTTAAGGAGGAGGAGGAGGCCGGTTACGCCTACAGACTCCGAGAGCGGCTGATGAAGGAGGTTGTGGAGCCCTTGAGGAAGCCAATGACACGTCTGGCGAAGGAGGTTATCTTCGTCAGTCGTTTGATGGAGAACCTGACTGCGTGTTTCAGATATATTTGGAGGACCTGAAAGCTGAAGCTTCCAAGATTGAGAACCCGTCGGCTCTCTTCCACATCAGATCATACGCTATGTGAACGATGAGGATCTCGGGCAAGTGGCTGAGCTTCAGTGGAACGCAATGCTGGGGGATATGATCAAGGGCACATGCACAGGCAAAACTAAGAAAAAGAAGAAGAATTTGAACAACAGCTTGGCTGTTTGTGATGTCTGCCCTCAAGAATGAGTGGATTCTTCGCTCGTATATCAGTGGGCTTGGGACTGTTAGTGTCTGAACTGAGTGAAGAGCCGGCATGGAAAGGAAAGGTGATCAACTTCAGCCAAAACCCTCGTCTGCATTCCATACCACAAGGCGATGGCCTCAAGCCCAAGTGCGACTTTTTGAGGAGGATGGACTGCCTGGAGGGGGAGCTTGATATTCAAAAGGTGTTCGATTTGATTCTGCAAGTTGCTGTGCATGGGAATTTGAAGCCGGAAGAGATGATCAACAAGGTGTTTGTGATCACCAGCAGGCTGAGACTATGACTGGAATTGGGCACATCCATGGGAGAGTGATTATGAGGCAATACAGAGCAAGTTCAAGGAAAAAGGGTACGGGGATGTGGTACCACAGATAGAGTTTTTGAGTATAAAGGACATCCCACCCTGGAACGACAAGTCGGTCAAGCGGTTCTTGGACACTGATGGGGAAATGGAAGGGGATCTCGAACAGGCCATGGAAACAGACATCTCTGCCCCCTACCCTATCAAATTCTGGTTGTAGTGGACTGATCGACTCACTCACTCAAGCCAATGGCTCACCTTATCCAACTATGGATCCTCATCATCCTTTTCTTTCCCTTGAAGTGAAAACTATTGCTCTAAGAGGCACTAAATTAAGATTGGTTACTAGTTTAATTCAATTAGAAATTATAGGAAATTGAGCTTAGACCCATAAAATTCATTTTAAATCACCTACAACCCTTTGCTTTAGTTTTCTATTTAACCAACAGTGCTGGTTCTGCCATGAAAGTCGGTTTGATGAGTGGAAGGGACAGAAGCTTAGCTTCAGTCAGATTTTCTTACTGTTGAAGAGAAGTTGGCCTGCAAATGTAAAAGAGTGAAGCTCTCAAATTCATTTATTGGTCAGAAAATGCCAGGGTCATCAGAAGGAGCAAACTGTATTCTTTTGCATGCTTGTGACATTTCTTCCAAAAGCACTTTTTCGAGGTTGCCAATCTTTATTTTCTGTTAGGGGTTGTGTTATCCATCAGTTCTTTGGCTTCTTTTTTCTCCAATAAGTTTGATTGCCCCTTTGGTCTTTGTTAGTATGATTAAAGAGGCCGTGGAGGATTGGCACATATTCTTGCAGGTAAAACCAAATCACACGATACAAAGTTCCAACCAAATCACATTATAACCAAAGCCACGGACTATAGTCGATTGCTTTGCTAGCAATTGCTCGATTGCATTCCCCAAAATCCTATTACAATATTATAAACATAAAGTAATAATCACTATTTTTAACTTAATAAGTTATAATTGAAATTCATGGTTATTTGGTTAATTTTATTTATGGCTAACACAGCTATAATGTTAAACCCCTTGTATACAAACTGCATTTGTGGTTAATTTCATTTAAGACGGGTTGGTTCGGCCAGTTGGGCCTAAGCCCAATTCCCTTTCATTTTGTATTTTTTTTCAATATTATTAGTCCAATTACAACCAACAATTTTTTTAACTTGTTATCATTTTTTAGAGTACGAAACCATCCTATAGCGCAACATGCCATAAAATTTCACATTTCTTTTTCGGTGAAGAAACGGGGCTAACGCCCAACAAAGAAATTAAACAATGTCTCGAGACCTACAATATAATTAAACAATGGCTAATGCCCTAAAATTTCACATTTCAATAACTAATATAGCTTAGTTCAACTCCATATATATAGTTATTACCTAACTAGAGTATTACATGTAAATTAAAAATATAATTAAATAAATATACACTGTCTGGTTTGGTTTAGGCCGATTTATAAAAGCTCAAAACTAGATTAAAACAAACCATATACGGTCCAGTTTGATTATTTGACCTTTTCTTAGTTAAAACCAAACCAACCTGATAATTACTGTTTGAATCGATCGGTTTTATTACTTCGGATGGATTGATGCCCACCCCTAGTTTGCATGATTGAGTTAAAGTTAAGGATCAATTTGAGTTGACCCAGTTGACTGTTCTCCCTCTATTTCTTTTATTTTATGCCTGAAATTCCTTCATTGCTTGCTTTCCAAAGGTTTTTTTTTGTATTGATATCAGTTTGTTGGCTTTTTCTATTTGCATGATTGATGTTTCCTTTTAAACATTGATTTTCGAGGAAGGAGGAAGAAAACAAAAGAAAAGAGTATTATATACTGAAAATGGGTTTTGAAATTATGGTTTTGTAAGAAGTGGCGGGTTGCCCTTGTTTTGTAGTAAAATTTATATGAAACGCTCCAGGATAGCACTGTTTTGCCATTCCCAACCAATTATATTATGTCATGCGTGATAAATTCCTTCTTGTTTAAGGTTGCTAGTATTTGGGAATTATTCCAATATAGGCTCTTACAACTACCATATCCTAGACACATACCCATCTTCTTTTTTCTTTTTTTTTTCTTTGTTTTTTTATTTGACTAAACTCACACACTACACGGATGCTATGAGTCAAATCCAGGACATTTCCTAGGGGAGCAATTTTTTAAATAGGTTGTCATGTAAGATAGATTTGTCCTAGTATTATTTACTAAATTACAATAGATAGGCGACCTGCTATAAGTTTTATACAGACCTTTCAAACTATGATGCTGCTTGGTTTAAAATTTATATGACAACAAATATAGAACAAGGCACAGAGAGATCTCATACTGTTATGATAGTACTCTTCAGGAAGTCCAGATATATTGAATACTGACAAGAAGGAATCCAAATGAATACGTGCATTTCCGGAGAACTGAATCACATCCCAAGGATTCTGCAATTCCAAGCCAGAATAAGAACACTCAATTTTAGAAAAGTACAAATATCACCACAATTACGGAACGTGCTCAACAGAAGTAGAAAGAAGAAAAATAATCTCTTTCTTTTACCATGTTACTCTCTCTAACTTGACTAGATTGACAATTCAATTCAGTAAAAGAATAGGATAAAAAGAAAAAAAAAGGTACATAATATTTCTTTTTAGTAGAATATGGCCAAGAGCACATTACCACAGGTGAAGAGAAACCATATCTTTGCATCAACATGTCATTCTGTTGTCCACTCATGTAATTGACAGTCATCTGTAAATATTCCTCCAAATTAGTAGCAGATCATCTTCATATATGTAAACTAAAACCCTTAGCATAAGACTCCTTGCAAGCATTTACCTACGAAAGGAAATTATCAACATCAATTGAGAAAACAGAATAGGCATTACCTCGTCACCTTTCTTAATCCGTTTTCCAGCATTTATCATCACTTCAAGCATGCGATCCTTAAAACGCCAATGGAAAAAACAATTTGGCTCGAAGGAATGGTTTAGCATATCTGCAGAATTTAGCAAATTGATTAGACAGCCATCTAATAACAAAATGGGGAATATAAATAGTAAGTGAAAACAGAAATAGTATACGTACATAATACAACTAATGCAAAAAGAAAATGAATTTCATACACAAAGTTGTGTCTTCATCAACATCTTACCAATTTCAAATGGACAAAGATGTCTAAGAGCAAAACCAAATTGAATTAAGAACATAATATATAACTCATTAGGACAAAGATAAGTTCTTCATTCCCCCCTCCAAATTGCGATTACTCATCTAATTTTATAATATATTCACGAGAATTTTTTTTTATAATCAAAACTAGAAGAGTATAGGTGGATACAAGCTTACCTGCATATGGAATTAGCATGTTTGCATCTTGAACAAGTGCACCAATTCTCATTTGCATGCCAATGCATCGTGATTGTGCCATACTCAATGCCCAAATGAATCTCTCAGGATCACGAGCAAGACGTTTAATTTTTAGTGGTACACCAGAGTGCTGATTCAGGTGAGCACACATACAACATATGCATAATCAGTTAAAAGTTAGGGTAAGCAATTTATTCTGCACAATAATAATGATAACAAGAATGCTTTCTGAGATACAAGATACAGAGGCTGCTAAATACCCAATTTTTTTCCCAAAATTCCAAGGCTCGACGTTGCCTGTTCTCCCGGATCGGCTCCGCCGTAGCACGATATTGTCCGCTTTGAGCCCCTCCTCTCTGGCCCTCACGATTTTGTTTCAGGGAGCTCACGACCAACTTCCCAGTGGGTCACCCATCCTGGGATTGCTCTGGCCCCGAACTCGCTTAACTTCGGAGTTCCTACGACTCCGAAGCCAGTGAGCTCCCAAAAGGCCTCGTGCTATATGGATGCGGGTGTGTACATATAAGGCACATCACCCACTCTCCGTTGGTCGATGTGGGATCTCACAACCACACTCTCTCTATCTTCCCCCTAAAATTTTTTACTCTACACACCCAATCACCACAGCCAACCCCTATCTCACCGACCCAGAACAATAACTCCCCATCCCCAGCTCATCCATTCCAATGCTCTCTCTCTCTGTGCAAACATGTTCAATTTTTTTTGTTGGACCTTCTATCTCTACCCAAATCCTTTGCTACTTCAACAACAACCAATAAAACAAAGCATCACCCAAATTCTCGATTGAAATCCTAGCAGTTAGTGACAATCCCATTCCCTGCCCTAGATCCAAACCCTACCAACATCGCAACCCAATGTCCACCATCGCCACCCTCTCTCTTGATCTTCGATCAACCTCCACGCCCCACTTCAAATCTGGGTTGTTTGAAACCTAGAGCCTCTTCCTTAAACCCCTCTCTCTTGCACAGACCCATGAAAATTGCACTGATGGGTTGCAGGGTTGGTGGGTTCGACGAGCTAACGAGGGTGGATATGGCTGGGGAGGCACAAATGTGTCTTGGGTCAGAGAGAGAGAAAGAGAGAGAGAGGCGGAGGTGGAGGTGGAGGGGGTGGGTGGGTGGATGGGTGGGTGGGTCTCACCCCTCTGTTTATAAAATAATTTGTTTTTCTTCATTTTTTAGGTCATATTATTTTATTGTAAAGTATTTAATTATTTTTAACATATGAAATGACCAATTACCCTCATATTTAATGGCAAATTATATGAAATATTGAGGATTTAGACATCGTGGAGAACATTGAGAATAAAAGTTAGTTCGAGTCCTTAATTTTATATTAAAAAAAAGTCACGAGGTAAATTAATAATTATGTTCAAGTTCATAGGGTAATTTGATGAAATACCCTATTTGTTATAATAATCTATCTTCTATATATTTTAAGGCAGAAAGCCTTAAAAGTAAAATTTTTAAAATCCCCACAATTGACCATGGGTAATTGGTTGGAACATGCCACATTTAAAGGCCGATTATCCCAGAAATTTTAATTTCACGATTGTAATGCATATCGATCGTTGGTAAAATTTAGCTGTCCAACTTTAAAGCGCCTACCTGATGGCATGTGTGGGGCTTTGGAAATGCATCCCACAATGCTTGAGATTGATGGGGGTGTACCATGCATTTGTGACAATAAGAAACCAAAAGTTGAGTTGGGAATTTAATATCAACTGAACCCTATGCACAGCTCAAAAGGTTTTTATTATTTTTAAATAGGGCGTTTGTATTGTATTCCCACCTCCCCTTATCACACCTTATTTCCGTCAATCCCCACTTTACTACCGAGATGTTTGACAATAATAAGTTCGTGTCTCTTAGTTTCAAATTCAGAGACACGAAACTAGTTTGTTCTTCTCCTATGGGTATAAACTATAAACAAACAATCATCTTGAAATTGAGTGCTAATGTTTTGGTTTATCAAAGTTGTTTTATTTTCTTCACATTTTTGCTTTGTATCTCCAAAATATAATTTTATCGGCTCCACACATTCACCTTTTTTGCTTTATTTTTTAAAATTTTTTATTATTTTGTTTTGGTTAAGTATCCTATGTTCTTCATTTGTATTTAAGTTTATCCTTGAATATTATTTTCTTTTAATTATTTCAACATTATCGGGACACTCCCATACTAAGAAGAAGATGATTTTTTTTATTTATACCTAATCATTTATAAAAATTCAAAAGCGTTAAATAGTCATTTCAAAATACATTACATCTATATGATAATGGGGAAAAAAAGGTTGATAAATACTTCTTATTGTTATGATTTATCTATGGAAATGGTAAGTGATTAGGGTTAGTTCGGTTTCATATTGTGACAACAATATACTGCTACCACTGCTCTCTTTACAAGAAAAAGACACAAAATTCAATTATGTTTTTTTTTTCCTTTTCTAATAGGGCTTTTTAATATGCATATATTTTGAGCAGCACATGTTACCGTCATATTTTTTGTTAAATTTAGTCATATGAGTAGCACATGCTATATTGTTGGAGCAACCAAGATTTTTGACACTCCAATCCCAACCCCCATCCCCTACCCACATCCACGTTGATAGACCTCATACGACCCTTTACACGACTTGAAACTCGCACGAGAATTTAGAGGGTTCAACCCGCACGAATAAAATTCGGGTTATTTTTGGGTCAACTCCCCATGACCCGTTTAATAAACGGGTGAGTTTCGGGTCAACCTGCCAACTGGCAAAAATACCTATATAACCCATTTAACAAAACGGGTCATGGCAGGTCAACCCGCAAACCAACTAAAATACCTATGTAACCCGCCAACCCGCTAAAATACTGTAACCCGCCAACCCGCTACAAAAAATCACGTTTCGACCTATGTCCATGTTTGCCCTATAACTTTCTAACCGTTTGTCCAAATTTCACGAATTTTATACGGTTGGATTCAGCACAGAAAAACAAAGAACTTTATGTGAATCAAATTCCAAAAACAGTGAAAAATAAAAAGTGACCCGTCGTTCAAACTGGCGACCGAATCGTTTTTAGGTAGATTTGTTTCTCTGCTTTTTTCCAGTTTTAACCTTTGCCAGTTTTTGACCTATAACTTTCTAACCGTTTGTCCAAATTTCAAGTTATTTATACGGTTGGATTCAGCACAGAAAATGGAAGAATACTGCGTGGACCAAACGTAAAAAACAAACACTAAAACAAACAAAAAATAGTGAAGAAGACACACAACGTTTCAGACAACACAAACACACACAAATTGGGAAGGGGGGGGGGTGGTTTGATTTGGTTTGAGTGACCTATTTCTAATGCTTGAATGTAAATGAACCCAAAATTTAATAAGATGGCAGAGATGAAAATCAAAATGTGAGATTAATATGTAACAAACACTAAGGTTTCGAATCCAACCTAAACAATTCTACCCATGTTCATGGACACTCAAGTGATGAACTCTAAATGCGTATGGAGAGTATAGAGAGGGGAGAGTGGAGAGGTCAGCTGCAAGGGTGTTGCCGTCATCCAGGGAGAGCTTCAGGTATTTTTCTAGGGTTTTTAGAATTGCTCCCACAGATCCAAAGGGATTGTACCCAAAAATTATACAAAATGATGTAAATCGAATCACGGTTCCAATCTTCAAGGGTCCAAAAACAATTATTGATTTCAATAAACAATATCATGAGGTCCAAATGCACTAGTTCAAATAGAAAAAATGTTGAAGAAGGAAGTGAAAGAAGGAGATAGGTTTTTTTTTCTTTTGATAGTTAGGTTTCTTGCATTTCTTACTTCTTCCTCTCCCAAATACTTTTGCTATTGAATTCATGTAGTCCTACTACACAAACGAGCTTCACTGCTTCACTACTTCTTGCCTTTTTTTCTGCGCATTTATAATTTGTTAGGTTTCTTGCATTTCTTACCTCTTCCTCTCCCAACTGCCCATTGAATTCAAGTAGTCATACTACACAAACCAAATCCCATCAGCTTCATATAGTTTCACTGCTTCACTACTTCTTGCATTCTTTTCATATATCATTTGTTAGATTTCCACTTCCTCTCCCAAAGACTTATGCCCATTGAATTCCAAAATGGGCCGATTGAAAAAAGTACTCAAGTCAGTGCTTGAGACAGCTGCCAAATCTCTTTGAATCAGAAAAAAAGTGAAGAAGCAGGAGAAGTCCAAAAAGAACCCGAAGTAAGTTGAGAAACAAAAAAGTGACATCAAAACGATTGGAGAAGATTTCAAGGGCAAAGAGCCTCTCTACTGCATAGATAAAACTATCATAGAATACGCTGGATACATCAGGACCCAAACCAATTGGAAAGGCGAGGACATAACCTTTCATCCAAAAAGCTCCGGAAGGTTCGAAGTGATAGAGGTGACAAGAGAAGCAAACTTTAATCCCATTGAGGAATACAAGTGGGCCGATGAATATAGTGGAAGACATAACATTTCTAATGATGGAAGTAGTGATAGTAGATATGATGGAAGTGTTGTAAGGCATGTGAAAAAAGGTCCTGACGACAACTTCGAGAGCATTTGTGCTTCGAAAAAAGGTCAAACAACTAGGCACGTTCAAATCCAACATCTTATGCCCTTCATTAAACCAACATAAACATTATTAATTTGTGCTTTATGATTAATTGACTAAAATTCAATTCCGATTCAAAAGTCCTGATTCTGAGGCAAAACCTTACCTGTATATTAGGTTTAAGGTGGAATAAATTAGTTAACCACCCTACTCACTCTATCTCTACCCTTTTACCATCTCATTTATTTTTTTACCCTACTAGTGATGCTTTTTTCATATAGCTTCACTACTTCTTCAATTCTTTTCATATATCATTTATAAGGTTTCCACTTCCTCTCCCAAAGACTTATGCCCATTGAATTCCAAAATAGGCCGATTGAAAAAAGTACTCAAGTCAGTGCTTGAGATGGCTGCCAAATCTCTTCAAATCAGAAAAAAAGTGAAGAAGCATGAGAAGTCCAAAAAGAACCCGAAGCAAGTTGAGAAGCTCAAAAGTGACATCAAAACGATTGGAGAAGATTTCAAGGGCAAAGAGCCTCTCTACTGCATAGATAAAATTGTCATAGAATACGCTGAATACATCAGGACCCAAACCAATTGGAAAGGCGAGGACATAACCTTTCATCCAAACAGCTCCGGAAGGTTCGAGGTGACAAGAGAAGCAAACTTTAATCCCATTGAGGAATACAAGTGGGTCGATGAATATAGTGGAAGACATAGCATTTCTAATGATGGAAGTAGTGGTAGCAGATATGATGGAAGTGTTGTAAGGCATGTGAAAAAAGGTCCTGACGACAACTTCGAGAGCATTTGTGCTTCGAAAAAAGGTCAAACAACTAGGCACGTTTAAATCCAACATCTTTTGCCCTTCATTAAACCAACATAAATATTATTAATTTGTGCTTTATGACTAATTGACTAAAATTTAATTCCGGTCCAAAAGTCCTGATTCTGGGGCAAAACCTTACTGTACATTGGGTTTAAGGTGGAATCAATTAGTTAACCGCCCTACTCACTCTATCTCTACCCTTTTACCATCTCATTTATTTTTATATCTTACTAGTGATGCTTTTTTCATATAGCTCCACTGCTTCACTACTTCTTACATTCTTTTCATATATCATTTGTTAGGTTTCCACTTCCTCTCCCAAAGACTTATGCCCATTGAATTCCAAAATGGGCCGATTGAAAAAAGTACTCAAGTCAGTGCTTGAGATGGCTGCCAAATCTCTTCGAATCAGAAAAAAAGTGAAGAAGCATGAGAAGTCCAAAAAGAACCCGAAGCAAGTTGAGAAGCTCAAAAGTGACATCAAAACGATTGGAGAAGATTTCAAGGGCAAAGAGCCTCTCTACTGCATAGATAAAATTGTCATAGAATACATTGAATACATCAGGACCCAAACCAATTGGAAAGGCGAGGACATAACCTTTAGTTCCAAACAGCTTCGGAAGGTTCGAGGTGATAGAGGTGACAAGAGAAGCAAACTTTAATCCCATTGAGGAATACAAGTGGGTCGATGAATATAGTGGAAGACATAGCATTTCTAATGATGGAAGTAGTGGTAGTAGATATGATGGAAGTGTTGTAAGGCAGGTGAAAAAAGGTCCTGACGACAACTTCGATAGCATTTGTGCTTCGAAAAAAGGTCAAACAACTAGGCACGTTTAAATCCAACATCTTTTGCCCTTCATTAAACCAACATAAACATTATTAATTTGTGCTTTATGATTAATTGACTAAAATCCAATTCCGGTCCAAAAGTCCTGATTCTGAAGCAAAACCTTATTGTACATTGGGTTTAAGGTGGAATAAATTAGTTAACCACCCTACTCACTCTATCTCTACCATTTTACCATCTCATTTATTTTTTTTATCCTATTAGTGATGCTTTTTTCATATAGCTCCACTACTTCACTACTTCACTACTTCTTACATTCTTTTCATATATCATTTGTTAGGTTTCCACTTCCTCTCCCAAAGACTTATGCCCATTGAATTCCAAAATGAGCCGGTTGAAAAAAGTACTCAAGTCAGTGCTTGAAACGGCTGCTAAATCTCTTCGAATCAGAAAAAAAGCGAAGAAGCATGAGAAGTCCAAAAAGAACCCGAAGCAAGTTGAGAAGCTTAAAAGTGACATCAAAACGATTGGAGAAGATTTTAAGGGCAAAGAGCCTTTTTACTGCATAGATAAAATTGTCATAGAATACGGTGGATACATCAGGACCCAAACCAATTGGAAAGGGGAAGACATAACCTTTCATCCAAACAGCTCCCGGAAGGTTCGAGGTAATAGAGGTGACAAGAGAAGCAAACTTTAATCCCATTGAGGAATACAAGTGGGTCGATGAATATAGTGGAAGACATAGCATTTCTAATGATGGAAGTAGTGGTAGTAGATATGATGGAAGTGTTGTTAGGCATGTTAAAAAAGGTCCTGACGACAACTTCGAGAGCATTTGTGCTTCGAAAAAAGGTCAAACAACTAGGCACGTTTAAATCCAACATCTTTTGCCCTTCATTAAACCAACATAAACATTATTAATTTGTGCTTTATGATTAATTGACTAAAATCCAATTCCGGTCCAAAAGTCCTGATTCTGAGGCAAAACCTTATTGTACATTGGGTTTAAGGTGGAATAAATTAGTTAACCACCCTACTCACTCTATCTCTACCATTTTACCATCTCATTTATTTTTTTATCCTATTAGTGATGCTTTTTTCATATAGCTCCACTACTTCACTACTTCTTACATTCTTTTCATATATCATTTGTTAGGTTTCCACTTCCTCTCCCAAAGACTTATGCCCATTGAATTCCAAAATGAGCCGGTTGAAAAAAGTACTCAAGTCAGTGCTTGAAACGGCTGCTAAATCTCTTCGAATCAGAAAAAAAGCGAAGAAGCATGAGAAGTCCAAAAAGAACCCGAAGCAAGTTGAGAAGCTTAAAAGTGACATCAAAACGATTGGAGAAGATTTTAAGGGCAAAGAGCCTCTTTACTGCATAGATAAAATTGTCATAGAATACGCTGGATACATCAGGACCCAAACCAATTGGAAAGGGGAGGACATAACCTTTCATCCAAACAGCTTCCGAAGGTTCGAGGTAATAGAGGTGACAAGAGAAGCAAACTTTAATCCCATTGAGGAATACAAGTGGGTCGATGAATATAGTGGAAGACATAGCATTTCTAATGATGGAAGTAGTGGTAGTAGATATGATGGAAGTGTTGTTAGGCATGTTAAAAAAGGTACTGACGACAACTTCGAGAGCATTTGTGCTTCGAAAAAAGGTCAAACAACTAGGCACGTTTAAATCCAACATCTTTTGCCCTTCATTAAACCAACATAAACATTATTAATTTGTGCTTTATGATTAATTGACTAAAATCCAATTCCGGTCCAAAAGTCCTGAATTCTGAGGCAAAACCTTATTGTACATTGGGTTTAAGGTGGAATAAATTAGTTAACCACCCTACTCACTCTATCTCTACCATTTTACCATCTCATTTATTTTTTTATCCTATTAGTGATGCTTTTTTCATATAGCTCCACTACTTCACTACTTCTTACATTCTTTTCATATATCATTTGTTAGGTTTCCACTTCCTCTCCCAAAGACTTATGCCCATTGAATTCCAAAATGAGCCGGTTGAAAAAAGTACTCAAGTCAGTGCTTGAAACGGCTGCTAAATCTCTTCGAATCAGAAAAAAAAGCGAAGAAGCATGAGAAGTCCAAAAAGAACCCGAAGCAAGTTGAGAAGCTTAAAAGTGACATCAAAACGATTGGAGAAGATTTTAAGGGCAAAGAGCCTCTTTACTGCATAGATAAAATTGTCATAGAATACGCTGGATACATCAGGACCCAAACCAATTGGAAAGGGGAGGACATAACCTTTCATCCAAACAGCTCCGGAAGGTTCGAGGTAATAGAGGTGACAAGAGAAGCAAACTTTAATCCCATTGAGGAATACAAGTGGGTCGATGAATATAGTGGAAGACATAGCATTTCTAATGATGGAAGTAGTGGTAGTAGATATGATGGAAGTGTTGTTAGGCATGTTAAAAAAGGTCCTGACGACAACTTCGAGAGCATTTGTGCTTCGAAAAAAGGTCAAACAACTAGGCACGTTTAAATTCAACATCTTTTGCCCTTCATTAAACCAACATAAACATTATTAATTTGTGCTTTATGATTAATTGACTAAAATCCAATTCCGGTCCAAAAGTCCTGATTCTGAGGCAAAACCTTATTGTACATTGGGTTTAAGGTGGAATAAATTAGTTAACCACCCTACTCACTCTATCTCTACCATTTTACCATCTCATTTATTTTTTTATCCTATTAGTGATGCTTTTTTCATATAGCTCCACTACTTCACTACTTCTTACATTCTTTTCATATATCATTTGTTAGGTTTCCACTTCCTCTCCCAAAGACTTATGCCCATTGAATTCCAAAATGAGCCGGTTGAAAAAAGTACTCAAGTCAGTGCTTGAAACGGCTGCTAAATCTCTTCGAATCAGAAAAAAAGCGAAGAAGCATGAGAAGTCCAAAAAGAACCCGAAGCAAGTTGAGAAGCTTAAAAGTGACATCAAAACGATTGGAGAAGATTTTAAGGGCAAAGAGCCTCTTTACTGCATAGATAAAATTGTCATAGAATACGCTGGATACATCAGGACCCAAACCAATTGGAAAGGGGAGGACATAACCTTTCATCCAAACAGCTCCGGAAGGTTCGAGGTAATAGAGGTGACAAGAGAAGCAAACTTTAATCCCATTGAGGAATACAAGTGGGTCGATGAATATAGTGGAAGACATAGCATTTCTAATGATGGAAGTAGTGGTAGTAGATATGATGGAAGTGTTGTTAGGCATGTTAAAAAAGGTACTGACGACAACTTCGAGAGCATTTTTGCTTCGAAAAAAGGTCAAACAACTAGGCACGTTTAAATCCAACATCTTTTGCCCTTCATTAAACCAACATAAACATTATTAATTTGTGCTTTATGATTAATTGACTAAAATCCAATTCCGGTCAAAAAGTCCTGATTCTGAGGCAAAACCTTACTGTACATTGGGTTTAAGGTGGAATCAATTAGTTAACCACCCTACTCACTCTATCTCTATCATTTTACCATCTCATTTATTTTTTTATCCTATTAGTGATGCTTTTTTCATATAGCTACTTCTTACATTTTTCCTCTTTGTATTTTCGATGAGTTGTTTTTGTGTATGTGGCAAACTATGATTTGTAAGATGGAAGTATTGTCTTTTTTATATCAAGAGTGAGAGGAGATTTAATTTTGAAATCATTCCCACATTAAGAAGAGAAATAAGAAGGAAGTGATTCAAATTTATAATTGAGAAGAGAAATAACTTTGTACTAAAAGTTCCTCTTATGTGCATTGTTAAGTATGAACAACGCCCATAAAAATCCTCAGAGGACTCTTGAATATTGACATAAAATGTAGCATCTTTTCCGGTTATGGAATCCAAGTGCCCTCTCAAGTGATGGAGTTGAACATTGCATTCACATGCTGTCTCAGTCAAAATTTACAACCAATATCAATTGATATAACTTGGCATATTTGGAAATGTCATAAATACACCATTACAATATCAAGTTTGAGGGATCAAGGGAAAAAACAGACAACATTTTTCCATGCCTATATAAATTACCCGAATTTTAAACTGCCAACCCGCAAAAATACCTATATAATCCATTTAATAAAACGGGTCATGGTGGAAGAAAACAAAACAAAAGAGTATTATTTAGGCTCTGGAAGGCTAATGTAGCCACATAAGCATATATAAATGTTAGATGAATTAATTTCATCATATATTAGAGCATGTTGCCCAGAAAATGTATGGGTACTATTAGAGTGTGGTACATGTCCAGTCTTGAATAGGAGGATAAAACGAAACGACCTTACTTCAGGTGGATGGATCTGTTGTAGAGGATCATACCTTTATAGCTTTGGCTTGCCTTGAGTTGTTATTCTAGTCCTTCATTTTTGTTGGAATAAAAAATATAGGATAAAAACAAATGAAGAGATTCAGTTACCTTACATCAAATCATTGAAACCTCCTGTTCCCAAGTTAGGTTGTAGGATAGGAGTAGGACCACTTCTATTTAGTTCCAAGATTCTAGACTTGGGGATTCAATTCACGATGTCAACCATCCCATGCCAATGCAAAGAGACAAAGACAATGATTTCATAATCTTTTTTTAATAAATAAATACATAAAAGAAATCCCATAATAATAATTTAATAAGAAATCCATTAAATAAATAAATATCACTCCATACCTAGCCATGTATTTGAATACACATACAAGTTACAACAAATAGATGAAAATGCTAACAATGCAACTAATAAGAATAGAATTAGTGACAATAGAAAAATAACAACTAGGCTAATCATTCTATTAGGTTCTTAATTATATTCTTACTCAGGGTATTAACCTATTAAGTATGTGAAGTAAAGTAAGGTTATTTATCAAACTAGGCCTAAAATAATGTCACTAATTGCAATTACTAGTCTCTACTTCTGGCTTTTGGCTTTAGGGATTGCTTCATCTGTTAAAATGTTTTTTCTTCCTGTTGTCAATGGCACATGTTAGATCCCTAGCCACAGGCGTGTATTTCAGCACTTCCCCTCCCCATCGCTGTATTTTTTTATATATAAAAAAAAAGCTCACTCTGGCTCCACCATTATCTCATTAAGCCTTTGACTCCGTTCCTGAGGACAAAATATACATTAATAACATCTCAACAACCAGTGCTTGACCCAAAAAAGGAAGAAGATATATTTATTCTAAAACTCATTTTAGTATGACATATATTATATAAAAACTCATATATAGCTTATTTGGAGAGAAAAATTCAAAACTAGCCATTTGTCATCTTCTAATTGATTAAATTTTGTTACACTTAATTTGTATTTTACAGGAAAACCCAGTGAGGCATATGACTACTCAGGAAAACCCAATACAATTAATTTGAAGAAGGAGGGTGATGGCGATCTTGCTGGGTGTTCAGGCTTGGGAAGTGAGCTGGACACCAATGGCAATCGTGTGGTTTTGTTTTTTTTTATTTAGGTCAACGGTAAGCAAAAAGGCATCAAAGCCAACCAGAAGCAAAAGCAAAAGTGCGAAGAAGATATGAGATTGATGAAACCAGAGCTTAAAGCCAATGATCCTCTCTATTGCAAAAATGAATTGGCGGTAGACGCTGCCAAACATCTCAAGAAATATGCTAGATACTCTGAGATACGGTAACTCTACCTTTTTATGTTTTCTTTTCATTACTCTGCTATGCTTTGTGGCTTTCTAATGAAGCATTTTCTCCATAGACAAAAACGAGCTTCACTGCTTCTTGCCTTCTTTTCTGAATATAGTGGAAGACATAGCATTTCTAATGATGGAAGTAGTGGTAGTAGATATAATGGAAGTGCTGTAAGGCAGGTGAAATCGGAGAGGTTTAACAACAATAGATTCGTGTCTGAGTCCCTAAAGAATAGATTGATGAGTCATATTATATCGTGTGTAATTGCATGCAGAGGGTCGACTATTGCATCAACCCTATGTTGTTCGGTCATACGCATCCGACCTCATGTTGTTGGGTCGTGACGCATTCCCAACACATGTTGTTGGGTCATGATGCATCCCAACACATTTTGTTGGGTCATGCACATCCGAACCCGCATTAAGTTAATGCGGATCCAAACTCGCGTTGGGACATTCGAACTTATGTATAAAGAAAAAGTCAATCAATGAATTAAATATCGATATTTTAGGTTTCACCGAAAATATCGCCACCCAAAAATACATGATAAATGTTGCGGATAGAGGGATTTGAACCCCTCCCTATGTGAACCAGTCATGCGCCTTATCCAACTCAAGCTGCGGATGTGTTTGTGATTGTATTTTCGGCGTGTAATATTTATAACATCTTTAAAATGTCTGCAAGCTAATATGTAGTTTCGATAGTAGGGTGCCGAAGGAGGGCATTGCATGCCGAGGGAAGCCGTGGTCGAGGTTCTGGTATGCACGTTCGATACGTAGGGCGCCGAATGGTAGGTGCGACGTCCTAGCGTCATTGAAACCTCATGTCCCAAGTTAGGTGGTAGGATAGGAGTAGGACCACTTCTATCTAGGTTTCTTGCATTTCTTACCTCTTCCTCTCCCAACTGCCCATTGAATTCAAGTAGTCCTACTACACAAACCAAATCCCATCGGCTTCATATAACTTCACTGCTTCACTACTTCTTGCATTCTTTTGATATATTATTTGTTAGGTTTCCACTTCCTCTCCCGAAGACTTATGCCCATTGAATTCCAAAATGGGCCGATTGGAAAAAGTACTCAAGTCAGTGCTTGAGATGGCTGCCAAATCTCTTCGAATCAGAAAAAAAGTGAAGAAGCAGGAGAAGTCCAAAAAGAACCCGAAGCAAGTTGAGAAGCTCAAAAGTGACATCAAAATGATTTGAGAAGATTTCAAGGGCAAAGAGCCTCTCTACTGCATAGATTAAACTGCCGTAAAATACGTTGGATACGTCAGGACCCAAACCAATTGGAAAGGCGAGGACATAACCTTTCATCCGAACAGCTCCGGAAGGTTCGAGGTGATAGAGGTGACAAGAGAAGCAAACTTTAATCCCATTGAGGAATACAGGTGTGCCGATGAATACAGTGGAAGACATAGCATTTCTAATGATGGAAGTAGTGGTAGTAGATATGATGGAAGTGCTGTAAGGCAGGTGAAATCGGAGATGTTTAACAACAATAGATTCGTGTCTTTGAGTCCCTAAAGAATAGATTGAGGAGTCATATTATATCGTGTGTAATTGCATGCAGAGGGTCGACTATTGCATCAACCCTATGTTGTTCGGTCATATGCATCCGACCTCATGTTGTTGGGTCGTGACGCATTCCTAACACATGTTGTTGGGTCATGATGCATCCCAACACATTTTGTTGAGTCATGCACATCCGAACCCGCATTAAGTTAATGCGCATCCAAACTCGCGTTGGGACATTCGAACTTATGTATAAAGAAAAAGTCAATCAATGAATTAAATATTGATATTTTAGGTTTCACCGAAAATATCGCCACCCAAAAATACATGATAAATGTTGCGGATAGAGGGATTCGAACCCCTCCCTATGTGAGCCAGCCATGTGCCTTATCCAACTCAGCTGCGGATGTGTTTGTGATTGTATTTTTGGCGTGTAATATTTATAACATCTTTAAAATGTCTGCAAGCTAATATGTAGTTTCGATAGTAGGGTGCCGAAGGAGGGCATTGCATGCCGAGGGAAGCCGTGGTCGAGGTCATGTCGCATGAGGCCCTGGCACGATCGGCATGTGGGGTGCCGAACGGGAGGGGGTAACGTCAGTGGCGTCTCGTGTGAGGCCCTTGGAGCATTTACTTTATCACATTACTAAAGGATGGACCCTACCTCTTGCCTCTTGTTGTACGATCACCTCACATTATCAAATAGATTCAATTACATCATTCGATCCTTTATGTTCACTAGATTGACATCAGCAATCCCTTATGTTCTCGAGATTGACATCAGTCATCCCATGCCAACTATAGTTCGTACGGGTTGTTTTTTTATTTTTTATAATGAGCTAGGGGGCCAAGGCCCAAAAACAACAATTAAAACGAGAAAATACAAACTAGACGGGTTCTTGAGAACCCTAGCACTATCATCTGTGATAGTAAGAAACCTAGTTTTGTTCGCATTCTACTTCCTCTTCCTCCACAATTACTCGTTGTGGTGTATGGAATGTGGTGAAGTCTGTACTAAAGACAGCTTCAAGAGCTCTTGTGTTTCGGAAGAAGAGCAAGTAACTGGAAGCTTGCAACGAAGCCAACCAGAAGTAAAAGCAAAAGTGTTAAGAAGATATGAGATTGATGAAACCAGAGTTTAGAGCCAATGATCCTCTCTATTGCAAAGATGAATTGGCGGTAGACGCTGCCAAACGTCTCAAGAAATATGCTGGATACTCTGGAGATACGGTAACTCTACCTTTTTATGTTTTCTTTTCACTACTCTGCTATGCTTTGTGGCTTTCTAATGAAGCATTTTCTCCACAGACAAAAAAGGTAACATATCATCTACGGAGGACGAGTGATAAGGACATAAGGAGGTGGGCAGGTTCCAAATTTAAGCACGTCATTCCGGAATACCGATGGGCAAAAGATGATTTAGAAGGGTATGAAATTCATTTTTATTGTCTTGTATATACAAAGCATGCTAATATTTCAAGAAAAATACCTGCAAAGTTCTCTTTAGTTTGCTGTGACTCTCGCCAAAATAAAACTAATAACACAACTTGATCAATTTTGTTGATGCTCTTTTTGAGAGGTCAACTTATATAGGGAAGTGTGGTATCTTCAGCAAGGAAGAAAGTGAGGACCTTCGGTAATTGAGTAACCTGCAGAAGACAAAGGGGAAGAAGCAGTCGTTAAGCTTCGGACACCGATATGGTGCCTGCCGAAGGCTCTCTGATGCTTAAGTCAGTTATTTGTGGTAAATTTTGGCAGAGTAACAGTAAAGGTGAGAAAATAGTTACCCATTTCATCTTGGGCACTGTTCCCTATTTATACGAAGGTGAAAATGGAAGGTTTGCACAAAGTTTCGATGTCCTCGAGACTAGGTTTAGCAGTTCGGAGCTTCTGCATGTGTTAGTCACCTTGGAAGAGTGTCTTCCTTCGGCAGGGAAGAAGAAGTGATTTCCTTCGCAGGGAAAAAGGCGTGTCTGCCATGGTGCTAGTCGTTTTGGTGCTGGATACGCTCGGTTGATTATGGCATAAACAGTAGTCCCCTAAGTTGCCAATTGATGAGTGGCTTCTAGGTTGAGAACTTGTAAAAATGTCGCATAATCAAACCGGACGTATTGGCATGGCGGGTGCCATGGGCAGTCCCGAGTTCCCCAAGTTCTGAAGCGAGAAGTTACTCAGGTTGCAATGGGGTTTTTTTTTTGGGCCATATGTAGTTTCGGTAGTAGGGTGCCGAATGAGGGCACTGCTTCCTGAGAGAAGCCGTGGTTGAGGTTCTGGTATGCACGTTTGGTACGTAGAGCGCCGAACGGTAGGTGCGACGTCTTAGCGTCATGTCACGTGATGCCCTGGCACGTTCGGCACGGGGGGTGCCGATAGTAGGGGTAACGTCAGTTGCGTCTCGCGTGATGCCCTTGGACGTTCGGCATGGGGGTGCCGAACGGTAGGGATGACGTCGACGGTGCGTCTCGCGTGAGGCCCTTGCACGTTCGGCCATAGGACGTGCCAAATGGTAGGCCCTTGCACGTTCGGCCATGGGTGGTGCCGAACGGTGGGGGTGACATCAGCGTCTCGCTCGAGGCCCTTGCACGTTCAGCACGAGGGGTGCCGAACGGTTGGGGTGACGTCAACATCTCGCGTGAGGCCCTTACACGTTCGACATGGGGGGTGCCGAACGGTAGGGTGACCGTCAGGGTTGTCTCGCTGGAGGCCCTTGCACGTTCGGCACGGGGGGTGCCGAACGGTCATGGTGATGTCAGCGTTGCATTTTGCCACGTGTTATTGAGTTGAAACGGTTTTGTGGGGATCGAGGAGTCGCTGGGTTGGGTATTAAATGTGATGGTTCGCGTTCCGAGCGTTTTTTATGTGTATAAAAGGAGGAGAAGGGAAGAAGGGAGAGCACTTGCAAAGTTTCCAAAATTTTGAGAGGAGCTAGGCGATTTCCGGTGAGGGATTTCTGCGGCGGTGCGATTTTCGCGGTCGTGCGCGGGCGTGATAACAAGGTAATGCCTCCTTTTCTCCTTTTATTTTGGATCAAAGTGAATATATATGTTGAGTTTTGTATGAATGTTTGAAGAACGTAGAGGAACTGAGATGAATTTGCATGAACTTTGTAGAACATGTTTAGGGACTTGCTTTCAATCTTTGCATGCGCCTTAGTTTTTGTATATTTTTGTTTTTGTAGATGTCTAATAATTCTGAGAGAGAGAGCCAGAGTCCACCCAGCCATCATGCCTTCAGTGGGGAAGACGTGGATAGTGGTGATGAGAGTCCTGAGTCTGAAGGCTTAGTGGAAGGGATGATAGTGGAGAAGGGTAGGTCAAGGGGAGAAGAGTAATTTGTGACCTCTGGGGGGAAGCATACCGAGAGATGCAGAAAAATTATGCCGCCCTAGAAGCTGTTGCCAACCAGGTCTTGGGTATAACTCAGGCATCAGAGACGAGTTCAAGTGGGCGGGGGGAAGCTTCAGGGTCTGGTACAATAGTGGTGGCCTCTGCTGGTGTGAGTGCGCCAATGGGGGTTCCTTTACCGAAGAGGAACAAGTTAAACATCAATGAGTTGGAGCAGCTGAAGGTTGATTATCAAATTCCAGATTGTGTGGGGTTGAGGCTGCCAACACCCACAGAAGCTACTAGGTATCCACCCGAGAGGTGTGTGATGGTGTTCTCAGCCATCTACAAGAATGGTTTGAGGTTGCCCTTGCACCCTTGGGTGCAGATGATGCTAGCGAGGCTAGGTTATGCGTCGGGGCAGTACAACCCCAATTTTTGGATTATCTTGCATGAGGTATACATAGCCTAGTGGTTGGCCAAGTGAGGGGAGCCGTCCTTTGAGCAATTCATGCATCTATCCTGTCTCAAGGCAACATGGTAACTTTGGCTGGGTGCAGGTGAACTGTAGAAAGGCGAAGGAGATGGGGTATTTCATTGGACAGCCACCAACGTCTCAGAAGACGTGGCGGAATCGATGGTTTTTTGTCTTTGGAGATTGGGAATGTTGGCCAGGGAGGGCGGTCCACAGACACGTACCTGCTCAATTTCAGACCATACGTTTTTGTTGTTGGTTTTTGTTTATATGTGCTTCGGTATGTATATATGCCGAATGTTTGAAGACTAATATCCCTCTTTCTATGCAGGCTCAGTGAAGTGCAATTCTTGTGTTAGGGAAGAAGAGGAAGAGATAGAATTTGTCAGAAGTGCAATTTCTAGGAGAGGCGTGAAGCGAAGAATATTGTGACGCCAACACTTCTGCTAAAGCCAGGGTTGATTCAATATATAGGCTCTTACAACTACCATATCCTAGACACATACCCATCTTCTTCTTCTTCTTCTTCTTTTTTTTTTTTTACTAAACTCACACACACTACACGGATGCTAGAATCAAATCCAGGACATTTCCTGGGGAGCAATTACTCCAAACCACTAAACTAATGGGTTCTTTGCATACCCACCTATTTTTAAATCTTTACTTAAAACCCAAATTTAAAATTGGTTGTCATGTAAGATAGATTTGTCCAAGTATTATTAACTAAATTACAATATATGTCATTTACCTTTCATATTTATTTTCAAGCACGTCATTAACTGCCTCAAATATAATTAATATTCCCTATTAATAGCATATCAATCACCTCTTTCTTTTGATTGGCACTCCCTTCTAATCCATTGGCAATTTCTAAAAAAAGTTTAAACCAAAAACTAAAATCCCTAAATTACATATCCAATAAATAATGTACCTATAAAAATAATATAAATATATATAACTATTGGTACATTCTTTATAGAAAATATAGGTACATTCTTTACAAAATGAAATATATGTACATTATTGTAAGTATATTTTGCGCCCGCACTAATTTACCTACATATACCTACATATAATAATGCACCAAATATACAACATACCATTCATAATAGGTACGTTACTTTGCAGTAGGTACATTATTATTAATTTTTTTTTAAACATCCTAGGTAAATTGAAGAAAAGTGATATATTATTGTCCATCAAAATAGTAAACAAAATATATACACATTCTTTATATTTATAAGATAATAAGAAATTTTTCCTTCATGAAAAATTAAATAATTTGGTACATTATATATTTGAAACTATTAGTATGTTTATTCATAAAATGTAACTAGAAAGTTTTCTTAAAATCACGTATAATTCATAAAATGGAAAACGTTGACATTGTTTTCATTATATAAAAAAATAGCATTTTGGTTCTCAAATTATGTGTAATTTAGGTATGAATATGAAATTTATTGTTAAAATTAATAAACTTTCCAAATTAATACGTACGAACTCAACCAATTTTGACAAAAGAAACATTATAATACAAAAAGAAAACTTAACCAATTTTGACAAAAGAAGCATATCAACAAGATTATCTCAAAAGTTCTACTTTTAAAGAAACGATTTTGACAAACAACCCAATAAACAAGAAAAAGAGATTAACTCAACCGATGAAATCAATTTTTTGAAATTTTGTGATCAAATTCCACTCCAAAATCTAAACCTAATAAGCCAATTTTTATACCTGGAATTTAAAGATGTAAGTTTTTTCCAATTTTGACAAAAGGAGCAGATCAACACATGGATTACAAAGGTTTTCATTTAAAGAAACAATATTCAACTTTTAAAACCCATATACAAAAGAAAATAGATGAATATTTGAAATTACAAATTCCTTAATCCTTTATCCCATAAATTTTTTGCTGAAAAGAAAAAAGACATTCAATTTTGAAACCCATCTATGAATTTTTGAAATTATGAATCCTAAAAGAAGAAAGACCTTGAATTATACATGGAATTCCGAAGTTCTTTGTAGATCTTGTGAAAGAAGATGAAAGTATTGGGATTTTGGAATTCCGAAGTTCTTTGCAGGTCACACATTAGGCCTATGGAACCTAAATATACTCAAGGACACAAAATCATGTTAGTCAAGTTGCAATGTGAAAATGTAACTTTTCTTCTGCTTTTAAATGGAAGCTCCAACTTGGTTCTTATGATTATATATTTTGCAGGGGTGAGTGTTCCAGCATTTGGCCATGAAATTGCCATTTGCTTTAACAATGTCGATGGAAAAATTCAGTTGAAATTCGTACTTGGTGCAAATTCGCCCCAATAGATATTTTGTGTTATAAGTAACTTCATACGAATATAATTAAAATGTGTAGTTCAACGAAGTAAAGAGTGACATTATTGACACCCTGTTACGTATGATGGTTTGGCCTGAAAAAACATAAATGGATTAATTAAGCAGTAATTCTCTATATTACATCAATGCATTTTGAGATAAAGTCTCACACTTTTACGAGTTTATGGACATAATCAACTCTAATGTACCCAAAGCAGTGAAATTTGAGACAATAACGGTGCAACTATACCACTAAGGACGCTAAGGGGACAAGGCTCCTCCAACAATGAGAATAATAATTTTTTTTGTTTTCCTTTAGCTTATATAAATATTTGTATGTAAATAATTTAATTATAAAATTTGCAAATTATTAAAAGGGACGGGGTGAATAAGAATGGGTTTACACGAAGGCCCCCTCAGCTCTTCCCTTGTTCGTTTTGTATTTGGGCTTAAATCCTATTAACTTGCTTGATTGTAAAAACAGCTTGCTTCTTCTTCTTCCAATCAGAGCTTCCCGTTAGGCTTCTTTCTGATACTCTGGTTCTTGTTGAACTCAAAATAGTGCAAGCCGCAAACGAGTGATATTTTGAGTTCGACACCATTCAGCGAGTTCACTGGGAGAGTTTGTCTCTCTGTGAAATGCACAAAACCCATTAAAACCCAATACTTTGATTCTGATATCCTTCTACCCATTTGGACTTGTATGCAGGTTCAATCCAATAGCCAAACCAAACCCTTAAAAACCCATGCCAAAATGCTCAACTTACTACTCGAAGCTCCTCTGCAGCTCAATCCAAGGTGGTCTCAAGAAGCTGAGCCTCTGTCCAATCTGACCATGTGAGTTGTTAACTTCTTCGCTTCACTCTCACATTTCAGTTCTTGCAATTCCATCAAACCAAGCCCTTCAAACTGAACCCGTAAACAATGATGAAACTGAGCCCCCAATTTCTAATGAAATCTTCAAGAAAGGTACCAAATTGGGTTCTTACAAGTCGGGTGATTCAACTTTCTATTCACTGATTGAGAATTACGCAAAGGTGGGTGATTTTCGGTCATTGGAGCAGGTTTTGCATCGAATGAAACGTGAAAGGCGAGTTTTTATTGAGCAGAGTTTTATTCTAATGTTTAGAGCTTATGGAAAAGCGCATTTACCCAATAAAGCTGTAGAATTGTTTTATAGAATGGTGGATGAATTTCAGTGTAGGCGAACAGTTAAGTCGTTTAATTCGGTGCTTAATGTTATTATACAGGAGGGTCATTATTCTCATGCTTTAGAGTTTTATTCCCATGTTGTTGGTACTACGGGCATGAACATTTCACCCAATGTACTCAGTTTTAATTTGATTATTAAATCCATGTGTAAGCTCAGATTGGTTGATAGAGCAGTCGAAGTGTTTAGAGAAATGCCACATAGGAATTGCACTCCTGATGTGTTCACGTATTCTACATTGATGGATGGGTTATGCAAGGAGAAAAGGATTGATGAGGCGGTCTTTTTGTTGGATGAGATGCAACTTGAGGGGTGCATTCCGAGTCCTGTGACATTTAATGTGTTGATTAATGCATTATGCAAGAAGGGTGACTTGGGACGTGCAGCGAAGCTTGTTGATAATATGTTTCTTAAAGGCTGTGTTCCGAATGAAGTGACTTATAACACCCTTATCCACGGTTTGTGTCTCAAGGGTAAGTTGGATAAGGCAGTTAGTCTTTTGGATCGAATGGTTTCGAATAAATGTGTGCCTAATGATGTGACATATGGTACGATCATCAATGGACTTGTTAAGCAAGGGCGAGCGGTTGATGGGACTCGAGTGCTGATGTCTATGGAAGAAAGAGGGAATCATGCAAATGAGTATATTTATTCAGTCCTTCTTAGTGGACTGTTCAAGGAGGGAAAATCTGAAGATGCAATGAGATTGTGGAAGGAGATGCTGGAAAAGGGATGTAAACCCAACACCATTGTCTATAGCACTCTTATAAATGGTCTTTGCCGAGAAGGAAAACCAGATGAAGCCAAGGAAGTATTCAGTGAAATGTTGAGTAATAGTTGCATGCCCAATTCCTTCACTTATAGTTCTTTAATGAGAGGTTTCTTCCAGACAGGTCAAAGTCAGAAAGCCATTCTTTTGTGGAAAGAAATGGCAAACAATATGCGTAATGAGGTCTGTTACAGCGTCCTAATTCATGGTTTATGTGAGGATGGTCAACTCAACGAGGCCTTGATCGCCTGGCAGCAGATGTTGGGCAGAGGATATAAACCTGATGTTGTGGCTTACAGTTCAATGATTCATGGCCTTTGCAATGCTGGTTTGGTTGAGCAGGGTTTGAAACTTTTTAATGAAATGCTTTGTCAGGAGCCTGAATGTCAACCAGATGTCATCACTTATAACATACTTTTCAATGTATTCTGCAAGCAGAGTAGCATCTCCCTTGCCATTGATCATTTAAATAGGATGCTGGATCGAGGTTGTGATCCCGACTCCGTTACATGTGACATCTTCCTGAGAAGTTTGAGAGAAAAGCTTGACCCGCCTCAAGATGGGAGGGAGTTCCTAAATGAGCTTGTTGTCCGGCTATTTAAGCAGGAGAGGATAGTAGGTGCTTCCAGAATTGTAGAAGTGATGCTGCAAAAGTTTTTGCCACCCAAAGCCTCTACTTGGACAAGAGTTGTACAAGAGCTTTGCAAGCCTAAGAAGGTCAGAGCAGCCATTGACAAATGTTGGAGCAGCCTATATTGCTAATTTTTAAGTAAGGCTCTTTTTTTTATTTTTTGTTCTCCTCAAAGCTTGGTTAGACTCTAACTGGAACCATATCTTTCTTAATTAGGCGATAAAAGCTTAGTTATTAAACTCGTAAGAGTAAAAAAGCTAGAGTTGATAACTTTTCTTTTCAGGCCCCCGGCCCCCGGCCGCCCCCCCCCCCCTTCCTAGCATGACACAGTCTAATTTTTGTCTGGTAAAAAAAGTACTATTAATGTATGTGATTTTTCTTTCAACCACATACAGTCCACTTGCCTTTTAGAGTTGGGGATGTACCTTATAATATTGAAGATTGTTTATGATACAAATTTTTCTTTGGATCTAAGGGGACATAGTATTCTAAGAAATGGAAAATCAATATTTCGTCTCTGCATAGAGTAATGTTATTTTAGTATCAGTTATCGTTTTATAACATATTTTATATATTCAGTTGGCATAGTTTCCATCCATTGTACTGGAGAAGGAAACTAACAAAAATATGGAGGCTATTTTTTGGTTGGAGGATTAATGATATATGTGATCCAGCTTTTCGTAGGTACTTAGCATTACCGCCATCGGCATTATCTACTTTACATTTCTACCAAATTGTTCTCGTTTGACACTTTTCTGAAAAAGTAGATTTTCTTCAAGGTCTCTTACAGATAGCACTCTTGCAAACAGAGATGTGCGGACATCTGTTTCATGAAAATGTGCAAACCTTCAACAGACTCCCTCCCATTCATTCGCAGAATATGTCAAATCTGCAGATGAGCAAAGGTACTTTACTGAAACTTATGGACTCCAATCAAATCTCTTATTTGTGTTTTTATTTTGTTTTATTTGACTTTATTTTTGTTTCAGAAAGACATAGACAACTAAGGTTTTAAATTTTTCTTGGTTCTAAGTTGGTGCAGGTTGACCTGGGACAAGTAAACAATAAGCTCGTAGCAGAAAATTGAAATTTCTGTTGGTAAAATAGTGAGTTTGTAGTCAGGTAAGGACATGAAGACTGTTCTCTTATCTTCTGCTTGACATGTTATGTCATTGAATTTCTTGAACCTTGAATTACTCTCTTTTCTTCTTCCACTTTTGTGTGTGTGTGTGTGTCTAAGACTAGATTATCTGTTAATGTATTAATGCTAAAAAAGTGAAAAAGCTTTCATAATTTGACAACCATTAACAGGTAATATCTCAAAATCTGCCCTCTGCAACTTTTACTAGCATATCAAATTTCCAGGATCCATGTACAATTTAGTGACACTTGTTTAGGTGAGTTGTGCAATGTGCTTGAAAAGTAACTTCGATACTACATTTTGTACTCACTTTAGTTGCTGAGAAGACTGAGAAAAGGAGAAGTTGAACAACAATTTTTCAGTTTTTGTAGATTGTATATTATAAAACAAAATCTCCACATATCTGTCATAGTATGTCTTCTTCCTCTAAGTGTGAGAAGGATGTCATGAACCCAGCCTTCTATATTTGAATTTGAACTTTTGTACACAGATTAATGCATTTGTTTTTATTTTTCATATGTCCAGCGTGCATTCTATTATGTATCCAAAACCAAAGATTACTTTGACATCTGATATTTGTGTAATAATCACACTGCTGCAAGTAGTACAGTTTTGTTTATTGTTACATTAAGAATAATTTGTTCTCAAAACTAGTTGCATCATAATATAAAATGAAACTGAAGAAGCATTCCTACGAAGAACGTTCAGACGGTACTGTGATTTCAAGGCTCTGCCTTCTCTCTGATGTTGCTGTCTTCGACTTTCAGGGATTCTGGCCGGTCTTGCTTATGGGCCATATCATAAGTTGCATGCAGACCAAAGAAGACATAGTAAATAAGCATTACTACGGTGCAGATTCCAAATCTTTCAAAAGCTTTAGAACCCAGAGATCCCATAAGAAAAATGTTTGTTGCAATTGACAAGGAAGGCAACCAAGGAACCAGTGGAACCCCCCAAACTTTTGGTGACCTCTGTTGGGGTAAAAATACTGCCATTGCCAAAGTCCCAAAGAACCAAAGAGGAACTGTCACGACATAACCAACCCAACCATTGGGATTTAGTCCCCAGTAAGCCGAAGTCCCCATGGAAGAAGCAATGATGATCAACAAGAAAATGACTAGCTTCAAAAGATGTTGTTGTGGGGTGATTTCTCTCACGTAGTACCTCCTCACTAGAAGTGCGACAGCCATCATCATGAAGATAAAGAGTGTGCTCACGGATAACAGACCTGCCAAGACATTCAAGCTCGAAAACAAAGCAATACAAGCACTTGGAATGACAATCAAGACTGTAGCATTTATGGGGGTTCCTGTCTTTGGATGGACAAGAGCAAACCATGGTGGAATCATGTGGGCTCGTGCAATATGAGTGATATACCGTGCCTGTCCAAGTGTCCCGACCAGAAGAACAGTGGTCATTCCCTTCAGGGCACCTAGGGCTACCAGGTACTTGGCCCATGTCATGCCCACACTTTGAAATGCTACAGAGTAGGCTGCATTTGTGTCTATATCTGTGTATTTCTGCATCATAGGCAGTGAAACTGCCATTAAACAATATATGACAGTGATGATTGACATTGATCCAATTAATCCTATCGGTATGTCTCTGGATGGATTTTTGGTTTCTTCAGCCATGGTGGCGATATTGTCAAATCCTCCATAAGCAAAGTAAACAATTGCAGATGCTTGAAAGACTCCTTTAGCCCCAAACGGAAAAAAGGGTTTCATATTTGATGGGTTGGCATGGATAAATGCTGCAATTATCACAAACAGAATTAAAACATTATTGACAACAGATGCGATCCAGTTTAAGTAAGAGGTCTTCTTTGTGCTGATCATTGCAATTGTTGCAGCTATTGTCAGAACAGCAACAGCTATTGGGTCAAGTAGATTGAACCCCTCCGTCAGATTTGTATGGATGCGTAATGAGTTGGAGGGACGATTCAAGAGTGATGTGAAGTAAGAAGTCCATGATCTAGCAACTGCTGCACTTCCGACAAAGCCCTCAAGAAGTATGTTTCCTGCTGTTATGAATGCTATAAAGTCTCCTAATTCTATCCGCAGGTAAGCAAAAGCTCCACCTGCCACAGGGACTTCCACTGAAAATTCTGTGTAGCAGAGGACAGAGAGCATTGCCGAGACACCGGAAGCAACATAGGACAAGACAATAGCTGGTCCAGCATGGTCATGAGTTTCTTGCCCAGTAAGCACAAAGATGCCTGCACCAATTACTGAACCAAATCCAAACCAGATGAGATCCCACCATGTGAGGCAACGCTTCATGTCATTTTCACTTCGCTTTGGAAGTTCCCCAATCTCATTGTTATCATCTGATCTGCTTATGAGACGGTTCTTGAACCTGTAGCCTGTTTGTGACAGGGCGGTCCGATATGCGCTCCAACTTTGAAAGGATTCTTCTGGTAGGAAATCTTGTTTGCTCCATCTCCAGTAACTTCTTGGCTGAACCTCTTCACCCACTACTCCCATGGAACCCATTTTTCTATTTTTCCCTTGTGTCCTTCCCTAGCACTTATCTCTTATGGCAATGTGAAATGCTAGAATATGGGATCCTGTCCTGAGATTTGGAATCTTATCTCCTAGTTCCTGAATTATTTCTTCAATTATTGATAGTGAAACTGAGGTTGTGAGTTCAATGCATAAGTCAAATGATGCGGACGATTTAAGAGACTTGTAAAAGCTTGTTTTTACTTACAAGTCTATTGGGCTGATTTTCTTGGATTGTTTGGTATATTTGATATGATTTGTTCAGAAGACTGTAATGTTGACTTGAATAATGGCTACTTGCATTGTCATTTTGTGAGAATCTCTCACTTGGCCGGGTTGTCTGTCTTTATCTACCGATAAATAAATGGAGATACTGCCGTTTATGATCAAGCCATAAATAATAAATATCTTTTATTATTATTAAATATCGGTGTTTTTATCACGAGAGTGATGGGCTATTGGCCTCTTAGCTCATACCACGATCATTTTTCCTGTATTATAAAATACAATATAACAAACCATGCACTTGCTTTAACATTTATTTATATAATCATGCCTCCGAGCTGCAAATTAAAGATTGTTTAGTTAAACAAGAGATTTTGTAGCCCAAGTGGTAAATAGGGTTACTTTTTAACATGAGATTTTATGTTTGATTCCCCTGAATATTCCTTTGTAGCAAAAAAAATTCTTTAATTAAGACAGAAAAAAGAAAAAGAAGGTATTTCAAGAAGAGCCTTTTTTTTGGGGGGTCAAAATTCAAGAAGAGCCTTTGAAATTGATCCAGGATGATGATGAAACGTTCTTTAATGAGCACTAGAAGAAGCAGTAGCAAATTACACTTTCCTTTTTTACAATTTTTTTTTTTCGAGAAGTGTTTTTTTTTTTTTTTTCAAATATTCTTTCTCCAAATAAGTCTATGGAAGAAAAATTTGCAATTAAACATGTAATTACAAATTTGTAATTGGCATTGCTCTAAGCTTTTAGTGAAGTCAAGGCTGTGAAATTGATGTACCTGGGCTACTATCCGTCCATGAGCAATCCTTTACTTGCAGTGAAGTCAAGGCTATTAAACACTGAGGCCGACATGTAGTGATCCAATTGGAATTTGTAGGAAAATTCAAAGATGAGTTTCAACTATTGGAAACAGCGTGTAGAAAATTCAAAGATATAATTCAAGTTCTACCCTGTGAGAATGAAGTCTTAATTTAAATCAATCAGCTGTCAATCTTTTGGACTCAATTAAAGATTAAAATGTACATGTCCATACAAAACTTGATTTTCCTCCCGCAGTTTCTTATTATCACAAAATGCCCACTGATAACAACTGTTTCTTCTTCCTCGGTACAAACAACAATATCTTGTTTGAATGAAACCTATTGGCCAGTGAACCGTAGGGAGCACATACAAGTTATGTTTCTTGTTGAATGAGATGAATTGCAAAAATCATGCTTTCCATGTCCCTCTCATGCTAACAGTTTATGGCTGAACAAGACTGGCACTAATAATGCATAAAAAATTAAATAAAGAACTATCATCTCCAGGATTTCCAAGCCTTGCTCATTTTAGCACCAACATATCTCATGGCAGTAATGCCACCAGCAGCCAGGAGACCAGACACGGCCTGTCTTGCACTTGAAACCATGACCTTTCGCTCCAGAATAGTCTGCATGCATTTAGCAGCCTCATCTTTGGAGCCAATCACAATTTCCTGAATAACTCGACCTGCAATTGAAGTACAAGAGTGTAATGATTGACTACAATCCAGATTCAAGAGTTACAAGTACATATGTTAAACTACCACCCTAGTTAAAACACAATCACTATCACTTTTCCATTTATAACAAACAAGCAATATTTTCCTGAAAAACTTTGGGATCTGGTATAATCATTAAATCTGAACTCAGATCAATCCTTAAGAAACATTTGTCCTTATAAGCCACTGCAGATGAGTTAAGGTTCATACCAGAGTCACACAGTACTTTCTTTTCTCCTAGCTCCATCACCATTTGGCTTCTGATCATTGGGGGCAGAGAAGAAACGAGAGATCGAGCTGCTGATAAACCGCCATCCTGTTTTAACTTTCAGAAGAATTAGCCATCTAGTGAAGTCTTAAAGTTGGTATCTAGCTTAGGTTCTAAAACATGCAATGGGGTTCCATACACCCATTAAATCAACACTTCTGTTTTTCTTTTTTCTTATTCTTTTTCAACATTTATAAGAAGCTATAAATCAACTCTTTGTCAGTAAAAGTAATGTTGGATCGAGTTCACACTGCAACCTAAGGGTCAGAATAGACCTGAGATATGATTGGTTGAGTATTCCCAGATAACGAGCGTCTCAACAACTCTTTGGTCTCATACTCTTCAATAAAAGGCTTATACATCGACCGGAACAATTCAAATTGCCCTTGTACTATTTTCTTCACCTGCGGTAGATAATGTAATTAAAGAAAATAGATTATGTTTGGCCATATAATCACAAGACCCACCAACTGAATGAAGGTTTGTGGATTTATGTAACCACTGATTGAGCTTTACCTTATTTCTGTCCTCTGCAAAAAGCATACGCAAGTCGCCCATATATGAGAGGCTACATATTTTGGCATACAGTTCTTCCTGCATTAATTGGAATATGTTATAGAACTTAAAAAAAAATTAAAATCATTGAGCAGTGACAAAGAATCAGACCTCAGTGAACTTGGACGGCAAAAGAAGGAGAGCTGCAGACACTGCAGCCCTCAAATTAACCGAGTTTACATTTGCGACATCCAGATTATCCAAAAGTACATGAACCTGTAGAAAAAACATTGAAAACTCTCATGTTCAGATATAAAGACAATATATGACAACATGAACTAGATGAGACAATCCAAATCTTGAGTCTTCAACAGCATAGCATAAGAACATGTATTTAGTTTTCATTAGTTTTAGGCAATTGGCATGTGCCACAAAATATTTCAATAAGGTAAAAATTTGTTATATCGAATTAGCGAAGGGATTTTTTTTTCCCTAGAATTACGACACTACAAGACTATCATTGAATATGATTGAAAGTTCTTAAACTTTTATCATCCTCTTGCAATGTGAAGGGTGCTGCTGCTAGTTATAAAATAATGTAAAGTTAACTAAAATCAAAATGAACGAAGGACAAATATGAAGCTGAAGATCAATCTTCCTCAAACATAAGGACGACACACACAAAAATGAGAATCAATGAAGAAGACATACTGGTTTTTGTAATCGGCCGCTCAAATAGAACCTCTCCCAATTTAGTATGTCCTGAACCAAGTCGTGCATGCGAACAACCCCATACTTGAACATCTGTAAAAAATTACTCAGTGTGACGAATGTGTAACAAAATACAAGATGTGAAAGATTACAGAATGTGAACCAAAATACTATTTGCACTATCAGTTTAAAACATGAAATGGAAGCTCAGACACCAAAGCAACAGCCTAGACTTGAATCTACGAGTGACTGACTGATCAATACCTTGTCGTCCCAGCTAACAAAAGGATTGAAGTGCACTCCTACACCAATTTCATCTGCAACGTCAGTAATCTAGCATGGATGGGTATATTGTGTCAGAATCAATGAAAATAGAACTGAACATGGAAGCGGAGAGAGAGAGAGAGAGAGAGAGAGCAGTACCAGTCTTGCCCCACCAAGAAGCACCATCCACGAGGCATAATGATCGTTGTTCAATGTCAGATTCTGGTTGTACATACGCAAATTAGTAAACACCATGATTAATTATAGAAACATCTAGAAGAGACATATGGTATGTGTTGAAGTCTAACGCTTACCTCGGAATGCCATTGTTGGGGATTTGATACACCAAGAATGCAATCTACCATGGTTGACTATCAATCCAGAAATCACAAATGCAAAGCGAAAGTTCAAAATTTATATAGTTTTAAGTAAACAAACAATTGTTAAAAGAGTGAAAAAGAGATATAGAAGCAAAGTAGAAACCTTTGCACTGCCAGGATTGTTGGGGTGGAGAGATGAGCCATAGACACAGCAGAACTCAACAGGGGGAAGAGTTTTGAGAAAACTTTGAAGCTGGGCTTTGTCGTGGTTTTCCATACTAAGCTAGCAGTTCACAGGACATTAGTATTCTGAAGAAAGACTGAAGAGGAATTTCATCAAACACATCAAGTGCAAGCCAAAATGTGGTCTTTCAGAGTCAAACTCTTCAATCTTAGCTACACGAGTTCCATAATATTTTCGTCTTTCCAAATTTTCTAAGTAGTTATTATTATTATTTTTCAAATACAGGTTCTGCGGAAAGTGGCAAGGCAACTTCAGGGTTTAGGGTTTTGGTGATTCGGGTGGATACCGGATACTGGACGGATGCTATTCCCTTGTTGGGTCCTTTTGGTAGGTTTTCTTCCAGGCCGGAGGCTAAAACGGTCATTTTATTAGGTTCTATTTTCTTTTGTCATTACCCAATTTAACTTGTTAGAAGGAAAAAAAAAAAGGTGTTGCTATTTGAACCTTACCACCTAGGGATGGCAACGGGCCGATTCGGGCTGGGTATGACAATACCATCCCGTCCTAGCACTCCATCCCTTGTAAGAATCTTCAGGGATTCAATTTTTATGTGTGTGAAATCTCTCCTTCCTTTTTAGTGAACATAGTGTTGTGTTTTTCAGTCCAATTGAAAGGGAGCATAATCTCATAATCCAAAACAAGAACTTCTGAGCAAAAACAATTAAGATTTTAATCCGCTCAGTCCATACAATCACAATGCCGGATAAAAAACCAAACTTGGGATCTTAGAATCCCATGAGAGCCCTTTAAAGAAAATGCAGTGGAATCTCACCAAATGTAATTACAAAAAACAAACCCCCCCAAAAACTTGGACCTCCCACACGGAAAAATTAGCTACCACCTCCAGATGTTCCTGAGGACTCAGCAACATCCTTCAATCTCAATGGAGTGGCTACTTGTTCAATCATTTTACCTCTGTCTCCTACGCCATCCACAGCCCTGCTCAACCTCTTCAACCATATGTCATAGTCAACAGGGTATGGTGTTCCACAAAGGCTATCCACATAATCAGCAAATGCCTTTAGCAGAGCTGAAACCTCACCAAGCTGCTGTTGGATCGAACGCTTTGCCCAGCTTGTCTCCCTCCATTGCAAGGCAGATTCGATTGAATCCTGCTGCTGCATCGTTTCCCCACATATGAACAACATGAGGTAAACAAGGCTTTCAGCATCTGATGATGGACAAAGTTTCCCGTGCTGAAGTGCATGAGATGAAGAGAACTGCAAGTTTATAGCTGGACTGTCCCGGTCTTCCAAAACTGCGCGGCCCCATGATATTGGAACATAGAAAATGTTGTTTCTTGAGCCTTGTTCGTCAACAACACGAATTATGTTTTCTGGACAAATATCACCATGTTGAACATTTGCCATTGCTGCACTTCTTAGAGCAGCTAGGCAGTCTCTGCAGCAGCGAATTGCCTCCTCAGGGGAAAGGGGCCCATCTTGAGAAACTACATATGAAACAGGTTCACCAACTGGAGATGTCACTAGTATTGGAGTCCCACACAATGGATGATCGCATCGACCCCCGGGGTCTGCTTCTGGCATGGACCAGAATGCAAAATTCGCCCAGACGCAATCATTTCCGGCAAATATTTGCTTGTAATTCCCTGATGCTTAAAGATGTTTAGTACTTTTGTTTGCCTCTGGACTTGATACCAAAGACTCATATCCTCCCAACATGGTTCAAGTCTGGACGGATGGGCACCAATGTATAAAGTCAGCAGCTGTGTTGGATAATCTACACAAACAGCACTATAGAGGTAATGGTTCCCTCCTGGAAGAGAATCTTGTATTAGGAAGGTTTTCTGCTTCTGCTGTTGATCTTCCAGTAGCAAAACCTCACCCTGCTTAAGCTTTAAACGTGATGCTTTATTTTTGAAAGCTTGATTATTATTCTGGTCAACTTCAACAATCTCTCCTTGCTGGTGACTAGATTGTTGGAAGGGAACCAGAACGTTCTCATTCTCACTGAGGCAGAATTCCATCCTACGCTTCTGAAGCCGAAGGCTATGTTCTGAGACTAATGAAGCTATCGACCTCCTTGGTGGTCCATTCCATTGGACAATGGAGTAGTAAGTAGCCAAAAGTACCTGTAGAGTTCCTAGGTCCCCCCAATTTGCATTTCCAAATTTGTTCCATATTCGGTCCACTGGAGAAACACCGATTTCGGCATGATTTTTGATCCATTCAACCATGGACTTGTATGGATTAGTTGAGTTTAAATCAAATTTGCTAAGATCACCACCAAGTTTCACTACCCCTCCATATTTAGAATCTAGAACCAAAAGGAAAACAGAACTGTTCTTTGCAGTTCTAGTCTTGCCCAAAGACCTAGAAACAAGTATATGGAAACCATAAAAGAGGGCTTCACAAATAACGGGAGTTGATAGCTTCAACTCATTTCCTGACAATATATCTGGTTTAAATAGTGCAAACTCCATAATCTGATCCCAGTGAACTTGTTGATCACTCCCCATTTTTGATATCAAAGCTAAACCACAGAGCTCTTTAAGCCTTCCCCTTGATATCGCCTTTTCTACAGTATAAAACTTGGATCCAAGAGAACGTGGACAAGATACAAACAGAGGGATCTCACCTCTTTTATGCCAAAATGCATGCCATAAACCACTCACTATGGCATGAAGGAAGTCTTCTAATGCAAGATATTCATCTTCATTTGGATCATTGGAAACATAAGGGGAGCATGGCATCCGGAGGAGTTGCTGAAACAAAGCACCCTCCAATGCTACATCAAGCTTCCGCAATTCATCGATCATGAAGGGAGCACTGAAACCATTGTCTGAATCTTCACATGAATTTTCCAGAACCCAATCCTCAAGACAATGCGTGAACAATTCAAGGTCAACAAGCTTCCTTGCATAGTCCTTTAGCCCCTTGGACACTCTTCTAGAAGGAGCATACTTGCTTGAAGCTGAAGTGCCAGATATACTATGTGTGGACATAACAGAGTTAGACCTCCTAAAACTACCATTTGAGCTATGGCCTGGAGATAAGTCCAGATCATTTTGCAGTAAACCAGATGTGAACTTTCTGAAACTTCCACTCAAACTTTGCTCAAAGGATGAATCAAAATCATTTTGTTGATAACCTAATTTCATTGCTAACACTTAGCAGAACAATACCCAGGAGCAGGAATGTAACAATGAGCTGATTCAGAGATCTTTGGGGAGACTAGGACTTACATTTTCCACAACCCAATAAAGAAAAACATGGTTTGCAAATGTCACAATATGAAGGTGTGAACCATCATTCAAACAGAAGACAGAGGAAAAACGTGCAAGATAAATGTACAGAAAATGAATGAAAATGAAAGGTTGGAAATAGAGAGAAACTTTACTCCGAACCCAAGAGCTTGAAGAGTCCCGTCCAGATCCCTGAAGCACTGATGGTTGAAAAGGTGGATGCAAATGTGAAAAGCATTTCAAGAATGCAGATGGGTTCTTCTTCTTCTCCTTGAAAATGGTTGTTTTTTTAATAACCAAAGAACAAAATGGCTGCTTTTTAACCAACGAAAAATGGTTGTCCTTCTTGTCTGTTGTTGTAGTTGTGGTGCATTGGCTTGGCCTCTTGGGAGGGTCGAGACACTCAACACCTCTCAGGAGTAAGTAGGTGAAGAGAGAGAGAGAGAGAGAGAGAGAGTCTATATAAAGCTTAGACAGCAATAGAATAATATAAAGCTGAGGCAGAAGTGGCAATAACAGCGACAAGAAGCAAAACTCTCAAGGCTGAAAGAAACCCAAGCGAAGCGACCTTTGTCTCTCTAAATCTCTATCCCCACACAAATGGGGTCATCTTGGTAGCTGGTCCCTTTGGTCCCATTCGACCCAGTGAAAATGACCATTCTTAATGTAGTGATAAACTGAAACAAGTTCCGACCCAAAAAATAAAATTAAAAACTGAAACAAATCAATATTTTTTACATAACAACATTCTTAAGTGGGGTTATTAAACTAATGAATATTAAAAGAAAAAGAATAATAGAAAGTTTAAAGAAGAAAAAAGGGTCAATTAGAGTCAACTCATCACTTGGTGATCTATACAGGAAGGATTGCAAAAGAAATTTATGTCATAGAAAATCAGGTAAAGTTCACTTGGGTGCCAAAATTTCAGGCTGAACTCATCTTTTCCTGTAATGATCACAGACAGTTGGATTGCAAAGTTGAGGCTGCTTTATTAACGTGACTGGTCCAGGATTTATCATCACTATCTGAATCTCAAAGAAGAGCTTAAAATATTTGCTAGTTGTTTGGAAAGGAAGCTAAATGATTGAGTTTAAAGCATATTGCTTGCATTGTAATTTATCAAGATTTACACCATGCCTTCATTTTGCATGAAGGGATGGTTGCTACAAAGGCTACAGCTTTCCTTTTGTAATTTATCTGAATCATGTGTCTTGTTTCAAATAAATCAACTTTTTTCCCTTTTGGACGCATGAAGGGATGGTTGCTACAAAGGCTACAGCTTTCCTTGCTCATAGTCATTGGTTCCATGGTTCCACCACCAGACCAAAGCAATTCATCTCATGAAAACTAAATCTGTTTGCAGGAACATTAAATCATTTTGTTGACTGGTGGCATATTTTCCCATCAAATCAGAGAAAAGTGAGGCCTTACAGTGTGAAGATAAGCTACAGAAACAAACTGACCAAAGAGACCCGCGGTTAAGTAAAAGTTATCAAAATTTCATCGATTAGGGGGGCGAAATTACAAATCAGCAGCAACAGGGAAAAGGGCCCTCAGCAGGATGACTTCTCTGAAGCAAGCCATTCTTTTACTGCTTCTAAGTCAGGAAGCACAACCGCACCAGATTTCCTCCACTCCTCAGCATCAGATGTCTTAAACCTATCCAATAACAACGCATGCATCCCAATACTTGTTGCTGGCACATAGTCTTTGCGCATGCTGTCCCCTATGTGCAGAACCTCTTCCGGGGCCATATTTCCAGCCCTCTCAAGCGCAATCTCATAAATCCTTGGGTCTGGTTTCTCCACGCCTTCGATACCAGAGAACACACCAAAGTCCCAATCAGATCCCTGAAAAAACATTGATATGATACCATCAGGGAGAGAATCATGCAAACAAGACAATCCTAAGGGAAACAAGATTAATTTATTTACCTGGTTGACACCCAATGCTGGAAGAATTACATCTCGATAACGGTATTCCGCATTGCTGATAATTCCAACTTTAAGACCTTGTTCATGGACCCATCTTAGAAATGGTTGGGAGTCAGGAAAGATGGAATAAGGAGCAGAGGAACCAAAGGATGCATATATGCGTCGGAACACTTTCTCAAATGTCTCCTCATCGTAATGAGATCCAGCCTATCAGAAAATTAAGATGCCCATTACATAATGCATGAATAAGGTAATAATTGAAGAAAATTTTATGCAAAGTCCTAGCTGATGAGTATTTATTGTCAGAATGCTACTAAGGGGGATGGTGTTCTCATTTTCTAGATTAGCAAATTCTCTGAGTTAGTCGGTAGCACTGTCCCTCAAATAAATCAAGTACCACAAACTTCGCAAGGACATTAAATGATTGGAAACAAGCTAGTTATCACAATGAGCGCGGCCAAAAGATCTACTGGCCATTTCCATTATCTTACCCTCATAAAGGAGTCTCTGACACAAGCTTTCCACCATACAATGTTGGGCATTTTTGCAGCATGTCCAAAACATGGATACTTGCTGGCCATATCTTTATATGCATATTTGAAGCCCTCATGCACCCTTTGGTAATCAGGGCATGGCAGCCCTACAGATTTGGCTGCCATGCAATAGTAGTCACCAAGCTCCCCCTTGTAAGCTAACAAGGTACCGGTAACATCCACTGTAATGCACCGCAATTTTGACAATAATGACATTTTAAAACTGTTGTGTGGTGAATCCTCAAAATCGAAAATTTCCTATATGTTAGGATCAAAGCACCAAAATTGCTGCACGCAGATCAACCAACCACTTCAGCAGTTCCAACTTTCCCTGCATTTTCATAATAGATTTATTAGGTTATGATATGAAAGTTCAAATTTCAAACAATGAGTGTTGACATAATTCTCTAGCTTTTATCTTATCACATTGCTGTCTGAGTAGCATCAGACTCAGATTTATATATATATAGATGCAAGGAGTCAAACAAATTACATCATTCTTTTCTCTATAGTTTCTTCCTTGTAAAAATAAAACTAATATGAATGTCCTCTAATTCAAGTAGCTCAATGTACAAAAGTGGAATGGAAAAAGATGAGATGCATCAGCTATGTCTACATTTCCAACCTAAGCAATGCTTCTTAGTCACAAGAAGATTAAACATTAAAAAGCTATGTCTACATCAAGATCAAATGATTTCTGAGTGGCATAGTTAATGGAGATCATTTGAGACATTTGTCAGCTGTTAAAACAAATGTTAGGCCAAGGGAGCTGATAATTAAAGCAAGAATCAAAAAGATAACTTCAATAGGTTTTTATATAGTATTGTGATGATAATCAAAAGGCCTTCCCCCAACATTTAATTTTTTATTTACATAAGAATTAAAGGATGAATCTTAAACAAATCCAACTTCTAAATCAGATTTTCGACTTACCCAGATGCCCAAATCACAACAGATGCCCAAATCACACCAAATTTTATTTGTATCAGCAAACGTTAGCCTTTCTATTCATCCCCAGCCACCAAAAAGAAAAAGTTAAGGCCTTGCTCAAAAATGCAGAAACTCCAATCCATTTTAGATAGTTCTCTTTACCAAAAACCATCCAATATAAAATACATAAACAAAAACAATCGAGTCAACACTACGAATAAAAAATTCAGATTCAAAGCGTTAAAGAAGAAAACTGCAATAAATTATCAACCACAGAAATGAAACTAGTCCACCGATGAGATAAAGAAAAAAACAATATCAGCGAGAAATGCAGCTTGAAAAAGATGAGATATACCAGCTGAGCTGACTCAAATTCAAATTGACACAGAAACAAAACGATCCCAGCATCCCATCAACAAGAAAAAGATTAAAAATTACTGACGAAGAAGAGATTGTGAAGCATATCTACCCAGATGCTGAAAATGGAAGAGAATCCGAGTTTCTTAGGTGAAAACGCAAAAGTCCTTGAAGTTAGCTTGAGCTGCACATTCATGGAGCAGAAGGTAAAAAGCTCCTGTCTTTATTATATACAATCAATAATCAAGCACCTTCCTTGCTTATCAAGCAGATTACTTCAAATACAGCAGCGGCAGTTAATTGTATCAGCGTCCCTGGATTTTGGTGGTTGATTCCCTTATTTATTGGTTTTAAAAATTTCACCCCTCACTTTTTCTTTTTTCTTTTTTAAGCCCCTATTGACTCTTATAAGTAAACAGAAAATACTATTATACCTCGACTAATTGCACATTTATTCAAGATTTATCCCAAAATTTTGAAAGAAGAGCAGGTCATAAAAATAGAAAATACTTTGTTAAAATAATGTTAATATAAACTTTGTTTTCCACATAAAAAAGGCTTCTTCTTTTTTCCTATATGTTAATATAAAGTCAGATACTTGTAAAACAAAAGAGGAATGCTATTCACAATCGCTCTAAAGCGATTCCCATCGAACTCGCTATCCACGTGTACACGTTCTCATGACTTTAAAAAAAAATCATTTTTTCTCTTTCTTCTCTCGGTTTGCCTCCCTCTCTCTCTTCCTTTCTGTTTTTAATTAGTTTTTCTCTCTCTCTCTCCCTCTTTCTTCTCCCCGCCTATCTCCATCTCCTTTCTTTCTTTCTTTTCCATCGTTCTCCCTCTCCTCTCCTCCTCCTGCTTCTTCTACTTCTTATTTTCTTTTCCCCTCCGTCTTCTTCTGTCTCCATCGATGGGTTGTAAAAACCCAAACTTTTTGTAACAGAAAAAGGAGGAGGAGAGAGAGAAGAGAGGGGCATGATTTGATATGAGCTCGTTCAACTGAGATTTGTCCCGAACATCAACAACTGTGTATCCATCAACTGCAATAAGTTCTTTTGCTTCTTCTCCAGTCACAAAATTCACTTCTGCTCTAATAGCCAAAGTTCGACGACGGTATGATGTCCCTAACATGGTTCCTCCACCATGAGTTTGAGTCTCAAATTTCAACCAAGATGAACGGAAATTGCTGCAAAAGAAGGAAAAAAAAAAAAAAAAAAAAAAAAAACATTATCTCTGGCTCAGCGTTGAATGCTTCTCTGGATCTCATAATGCTTGAAAATAAAGAGAGAGATGAGTTTGTCTATTTTTAGTTTTCTACACTTTCTCAGCAACCAAACAAGAAAACCCACCACCTAGAATTTGAGAAGTGTTCAGATAGTTGAGCTAGTCTTACTAAAAAAGGAAGTTGAAGATGTGAAGAATTTTTGTTTTTCTGTTACACAAAGTTTGGATTTTTACAACCCATCGATGGAGACGGACACAGAGAAGAAGACGGAGGGGAAAAGAAAATAAGAAGTAGAAGAAGCAGGAGGAGGAGAGAAGAGAGGGAGAGAGAGAGAGAAAAACTAATTAAAAACAGAAAGGGAGAGAGAGAGGGAGGCAAACCGAGAGAAGAAAGAGAAAAATGATTTTTTTTTTAAAGGCATGAGAACGTGTACACGTGGATAGCGAGTTCAATGGGAATCGCTTTAGAGCGATTGTGAATAGCATTCCTCAAAACAAAAATCCAAAATTTAGTCAATTTATTTAGGGATATTATTGTCTGAGTAACTAAAAAAGTAAGTTTGAATGTAAATAATAGATTAATAAGTACATGTGGCACTATAAGATGCTTAATAGTAATACTGTTATCGGGGTGAAAACGTGATCAATACTTTCAAACCACTGAGAATTACAATTTAGTAGTCTTCTAAGGATGATATTTTTTTAATGAAACTTCTAATGATGATTTGGATCAATGGATTTTTTTATTTTTAAATTTGATTAGCAAGCTTTTGATGTGATACTAGATATTGAAAGAGAGATTTTTTGTTGAAAAAGAATTCAAGCTGAGAAGCTACGGCAGAAAAATGAATTTTGGGTGGCAAGTACAAATAAATTTTAATGCGGAGAACAAAAATGAATTTTGGGTTGTAAATATCAATAAATTAAACTTCGAGGGGTCACAATGCAAAGTTAACCAAAATTGAAACATTCAAAACTATGGACGCTTGTGGGATTGCCTCTGGTATTGTGAAACGGAAAGCACATTCCCTCATTCAGGTTCCCTGGTTTTTGGTTTATCCAAAGTTTCCAAACCAATTCATGCCAACCTCATAGGAGAGACCATGAGCTCACCCACCACAACCTTGAGATGGTGACACGTGTTACATACCAGTGTGAGGTGGGAACTAAATGTGATATGTGATTCGTTTCCTTTTTCAGATATTCCATCAACATGGCATAACAACACTAGGCCATCAAAGTCATCAATGGGGTGGGCAAATGGACTTTTAGTTCCTCTGGATCATATTCAAGAAACCCAAGTACAATGGATACTCTTACCAAATTTCATCAAGCTTTATGCCAAGAGGAGTTATAACAGACCCAAAATCCATCATGTGTTTTAAAAGAAAGTCATACAAATGAAACATACAATTCAAATGTTATATGCCAAATCATTTTCTCAATGTCATATCTAATTAGAAGAACACAGAGACTTAAGAGGCCTCAGCAGCTGGCTGTGTCACTCCACTCTTCACCAACAGTTTGCTCAGTGCATCTGGTGAGCACACCTGGTACTTCACCTTACCCGAAGGCAAGACGAAAACTTCAGCCAACTCAAGCTTATCGGAAGTCAGACTAGTGCTGTCCATTGTCTTGCTGAGCACCTTCAGTGCAAGCTGAACTGCCTCTTCTCTTGTTATTTCATCCTTGTAGTCCTGCTTCAGCATTGATTGTGCTGCCTGGTTGTTTGCCCCAATGGCTGCAGCCTTCCAACCACCATAGTTTCCACTTGGGTCACTCATGTAAAGTTGAAAACCGTAGTTTTTGTCCCAACCTGCAAATAGAAACGAAACACCAAATGGACGGAGCCCACCGAACTGTGTGTAACCTTGTTTGGTGTCACAGAGAGACTGGACTAGTTGTTCGACGGGCATTGGCTCTTGGTAAGCAAATGTATAGCGCTGTGCTTGGACCCTAGCTGTGTTGATAAGGATGTTGGCATCCGACATTATCCCGGCCACTGCACATGCGACATGGTCATCAATCTTGTACATCTTCTCAGTGGATGTAGAGGTCTGAAGGAGCTTGGAAGTCACCTTCTTTTCACCTACTAACACAACTCCATCTTTTGACAATATCCCAATTGCAGTCCCTGCATTTCCAATGGCCTCCATAGCATACTCAACCTGGTAGAGACGACCTTCAGGAGAGAAGATTGTTGTGCGGCTGTCATACCTTCGAGACATTTGATATCACGCTGAGAGAAGTACAATATTGAGATTGAAGAAAATATCAGCCCATAAGAAATGTATAACACAAAAGTACGTACAAGGATGAGAACGTCAGTGCTACTTGAATATCAGTAGTCTGTACTTGTGCAGTATCAGTAGCAATTATGAAAGTTTACATAAGCATGCGCGATTTCAAATGGAATTTTACGAAATGTAAACTTGTCAGTAACACATAAATTAAGCATGTATAGCCAGTCAGTAATACATCTAGGATTGAGACAGTATGAACCTTAGTATTAGAACAAAGGAATGACACCTCTTCAAGTGTCTCTTCAAATTAACCCTAAATCTAGAAAATGTGGAAAACAAGAAATCAACATTTCTTGCAGCTTCAAGTTAATCAAGTTCTTATATAATAACATAATATCCATCACTTTATTTGGTGCGTACTCAAATTAGGAATTGAAGGGGTACATTTTGAAAAACTAATGTTAGGTTTGGTTTGTGAGAATTACTGTTTCAAACTTAGAATGCATTCACTTTTGGCATATAATATTATTGGATTCAGAAAATAATTCATAAAAGATTGACATTCACTACTACTTTTTGCAGCTGCATGCATAAAGCCGCTGCTTTACATGTGGTGCAGCAAATTTGACTGCAAAAACAGCTGAATCTGAAAGTTCTTAACAAAAGTAAAAAAAAAATTATAACACTGAAATTTCAACATTAAGGTGGAAAGATACACCTGTTTCCATGGTGTGGAAATACTGAAATATCAGTTGATATTTTGGTATATCGACCAAAATTTAATCATTGGGTACTTGCGTGCAGATACTAAAATCCTAACAATTAAATATAAAGAACACATCTAACATCACTTACTTCAAAATTACTCTCTGCTGCAAAGTGCAATCACTAATGGATTCAGTAAACTACAAATACTACAATTGTCACTACAGAGAATTGCACTAATCCAACTAACTCAAAACTGAACGATTTTTGTTTGTCAATTACTTGCTTTCCCATCATTATGACTCTAGTCTTCTAAAGAGACAGCTATGATATACAAGAAAGTTAATGCATACAAGTCACAAGATAAGTTTCATATATTTTAAGAAATTAGCTAATAACATAACCAAATCCCCTATATCTTTATCAGCTAATAACTTAAACAATCTCCTAAATCTTTCTCAGCTTCTCTAAGATAAATCTACCTCCCAAGGTCATTCTATATTATTCTAATGCTCATGTGATTATGTCTTATCCATTAAGAAAATCCTAAAATCAGTTTAGCCTTACTTGTTTTGTGGATTTAATATTCAAATTCAAAATACAATTTAAGGTAAACAAAAGTTTATTGCACAAAAATATGTTGAAACATAAATTTCCTAGAGTAAATCAATCTATTCAACCAAATAAATGAAACTAAAAATGGTCAGCTTTCCATCTAACCATTTTATAAATATCCATCATTCCATTAAGCGGATTGCTCAACTATAGGAACAATTTCACATATTTACCAGAGGCCAATAAGTGTTATAGCAATAGAAAACTCAAATTAATTTCCACATCCAACCAAGATGTTGTAACTTAACCATTCAAAGAAAATAAATTGACTTTCATTTAGCATCCAACAACGTCTCAGCACAGCAGACAAAGCCACTAGGTCAAGAACAAGCAGAGCTTAAGCATGGACCATTACAGAACACAAAATGGGAAGGAACGAATGGAATTAGACCCAGAACTAATAATCTAGATATTAGCCAGCAGTTTCGTTCTCATTAAATATTCTACTTCAAAGAGAAGGATTTATCTCAAAATCCATGCTAAAACCCTATAGCTTAATTAGAATCAGGGGGCATCTTTTCCGTTCATTTCTGCCTCTAATTTCCTACCCAAACCGAAGAAAATTATCGAGAACCAACAAAACTAAGACACAGTACTAACTAACAACTGACCTAAAAACTCAGAAAAAGAAAATATTACATAGGCAAACCCTTGGACTGCATTGGACTGAAATCCCATACACCATACCATGTTCAAAAATTAAATAAAAAAAAGAATTCACCTTGTAGCTCTATTTGACTGCTAAGAAGGCGAACACAACTAACCCAGAAAGAATTATTACGAATTCTTCCCAAATGGTGAATAATCTCACTCGATTGACAAAAACAAACGGTACCCATCATGGGTTTTCTCTCTAGATCACAAAAATTAGGCAAACAAAACCATTCTCTAATTTTCTAACATTCTGGCAAGAATCAAACAGATCACTGACGAACACGGATTTCAGAATAGAATGAGAATAAATAAATATATAAATTCAGGAACAAAAATCAGATTATGCACATAGATATATGTGAAAGAGAGAAGAGAAGTGGACCTGATAGGTAGATCTCGTAGAATAGAGATTAGTCTGAGAAACACGAAAGCTGAAAGAGAGTTGAATGAAAGAGCAGGGGTGTGTGTCTGTGTGTGTATTTCTTCTGTCTTGCGCAAAAAGCTTAGAGCACAGTAGGTAATCTGGGCCGTCGGATTGAAACATGACTTGGATCAGCCCAAAAGCCCTTTTACCCGAACCTTTTGTTTGCGACCCGTTTACGCTTTAGAAATATTTCCTCAGTTTCATGAATGTTGCATTTCTCCTGATTATTTATTATTTATCAACCAAATCTTCACCATTTTTTTCTTCTATAAATTGTTTTGGATGAAAAAATGTATTGACATTTGATTTTTTTCAAATAAATTTTCTTTCTCTGAATTGTTTTGGATTTGTGGCTCTCTTTTTTCCCTCAATTTTTTCTACTTGTATGTTTATGGTTATGATTAAAATGGTCATTTTAGATTGGCATTTAGAGTTTGGGATTCAAAGTTTTTATTCAAATTGAATTTTAACACAATGCAGTAAATCCGTAACTAAACATTTTATGAAGGTAACTTCGAAAAAGGCAAATTATCAAAAACTTGAAATTGGTTTCAGAAAATCATCAACATTATAACTTATTGTAATAAATTACTCAAATGCAAATACACAACCATTGCTCAGTTCCAACATACAGCTCATGCAGGCGTTTTGATTCTGCAACTGATGTGGCTCAAGGAATGATACAAAGTTACATCTGCTCTATAATACATATAAATATATATATATATATATATATATATAATACACACAGGCACTCCCAAGGGCTTATCATTGCCTATGTGTTCTTGGTTGGTAAGAAATAATGAGCAATGCTAGAACCCCGTTTCACCGTGTTATGCCGCTTTTGAGGCCTGATCCAGGCACGCACTTCTTGTTGAATTTCTGGTGGTAACTCGTCAATGACTGAGGGGTCAATTTCATCAATATTGTAACTCCATGCTCCTCCCCTTCTTTGTTCAATTTGAAATGAACCACACGCATTAGAATCCCCAGCGTCTTCAGGTCTTTCTTTTGGCAACTCAGATCGATTATGATCCAAACAATTATTACTTCTAGACTGAATACCTGCGTCATAAGTCAAGTTTAGAAAGAGACGCCATGCAAAATGGAGAGAGAGAGGTGGGACACAAAAATTACCAGGAGATAGCGGTGGTGCTTTGACATCTTCAATATTTTCAACAAGTTCTAGCTTTTGTGGAGCACAAGATGGATCTTGATTCTTAAAGAATCTCAATATTGAGCACGTTCCCTGTCATAATGTATCAACACAGAGTTAACCCAAATCTTCTACAAGCCCAACTGCCCAATTATGGGCACTTGATAGCTAAGTCGTTAAAGAGATTATGGAAATGCATATTTGAACCTTGTCTTTCACTGCTTTTCTTTTCTGCTCCTGTCTATTGAGACTAGGCATGGAAAGTTTAACGCAAGGTTCTTCCCCAGAATAATTTTTCATCAGTTGGCTTTGATTCATTCCTGAGCAGTGTTCGCTTCCTACGTAGATATCCTTCATTTTAGAGGGGAAAGCAAAAGAAAAGCAGTAAGTGGGATAACCAACAGTAACATCCTGTGCAAGATACTACCTGAGGTTGATACCGGTACAGTTTCCTGGGTGAATTCATCACGTGCCTGATTTTTTGAAGAGCAACATGGATTCTGCACATGAAAGAGTGAAACATGATTAGCATATCCCCTAGGCGAAGCATTTGTTATGAAATAATGAGAATAAACAATTCAAAGATCATGCAATCAAACACCGAGCATAATCTATTTATCATACAGATATAGTCAAAATACCAAAAGTGTTATTTTCCAGTGACGTAATGCCATGGAAGAGTAGCTACGTTGAGCACAACTAAGAAAGTAAAAGAACTGTAGACTGAAAAATAAGACCACAAGAGAACAATCACAATAAGGGAAGGCAGAGAAAATAGGAGGGCTGTTCTTAATCTCCACAAGGAAAGCGGATACAAATTTGAAAAGGAAAGTGCCTTAACCTTGGTGAATTGCTTCAACCTTTTTCTAGCAAACTTCAGTCATTACATTATAATAATCCATGAACTCAATTTCAGGCATCCCATAAACTTGAGACTCTAAAAAGTAATTTAAAAACCTGGTCATTCAACAAATCTATTTTGTCTTCCAGTTGATCAGAACTAGTCTCAGCATACTTGATCATAGTTTCTTCACCAGGGAACTCAATCTGTGGCTTCATTACATTCACCTCCGAGTAGCTTTCATTGCCTATACGAACAATTTGGTTTCATCAGAGTGAAAATGACTTGCAAATAACAAGAACTAAATACAAAAGGCAACTGGCAGATTGCATACCTGATGGTGGCACAGGAGTACCTTCTTCAACGAGGTTATTCTGTGATTGCTTTGTCGAAGAGCAGGACGGATGGCCATGAAAGTATTTAGTGATTGAAGCTGTTCCCTGCCAGATTGCATATTTGCATTGTAAAATATGATACAAAAAGAAGAAAAAAAAATGATGAATTGCATTAGTCCAAATACTAATTTGGTGATAGAATAGTCCAAGTACTTTTTGAAATGTTCATTTGCTGAAGCACCAACCAGATGATAATGATTGCAAATTTCATTGGGCATTTTGAGGAAAAAGAGAAAAAAAAGTATCAAAATCTAACAAATCCTGCAAAGGTTTCTTAAGGTCAAGCTGAAAATGCCCTTTTAGAAGTGTTTAAGTGGCTGCGAATATAGTTATAAGGACCAAAACTAGGGCAGAGAGACCTAGAAATCAAAGTGGAAGTGCAAAACATAATGGATACACCGTCCACAGTATAACAGAAACCAAGTTTTGTAAAACTTACAGATGGTATGGGAACAATTTTACTAGCTGAAACAGAAAGAGACGTTATTCCCCAATGGTTGTTCTGACTTCCTTGAATTTTGGCTGTGTATGAACCCAAGTATTCTCGTAATGCAGCTTGAAAAAGACTAAGAGCATCTTCTTGTATCTTGGCAGTCCCATACCTTAGGGGACAAGACTTCGAAGGAAACTTCTTGTGTGAATCTGAATCACTGACCTGAAGGCTAACTCATGATCAGGACAAACCAAATGGAAACAAATCATACAAAGATTGAAAAGCCTCGGCGGGAAAAATTAGAGGGATAAAAGAAAGGTTCAAATACAAAATAGATAGGTACTTTGTATGCGGTAGCATGCAACACTAGTGTGTGAGCAATCCTTTTGTTTTGGTCCAAGTCCAATTGAAGGCGTTCACTTAATTCCTCACAAAGTTCATGGAGCCAATGTTGAAGCTGCAAAAAGAGCCAGAAACCAGCTATGACGGCCATTGAAGAGAATATGTTCTAGAATCCACTTTTGTCCAAGGTATAAGAAATGAGGGATTTTTCCACATGCCTTATTTCATTTTGGTAAATATAATTACATGAATGACAACTGCAATGCCTTATGCTTGACTGGCTAGAAAGTTGTCATAGATTTTTGTTTTAAAAGAAAAGGAGTTGGGATCTTCCAGCACATGATCTTTCAAGAAGCATAGACTCGTAGATATTTGCATGGGAATTGTGAACACTGAGCTTACTTCAACACTCTATTTGGGGAGGAGTGAGAGCTGATGTCAGAAGCTCAAGGTCGACCATGTCAATACCTTTTGATATGGTGAACATTGAGCTTACTTCGACACTCTATTTGGGGAGGAGTGTGAGTGGATGTCAGAAGCTCAAGATTGACCATGTCAATACTTTTTTATACATCTCTATTTGAACAACTTAAATTCTCAAAAGAATAGCTATTGCGGAGACAGTAAACCTATAGGTGGCATTCCCCATTCCTAGCATGCATTTTCTATCCCTTATGTCATGTCAAAAAATCTGTGAGTACCTTGTAAACCTAGTTAATCCCAGTACAACAAAGAATGCATAGCTGACATAGACAGTGACATTCGTGCAACTTGAGGTGATATTTATATTGAACTGACAAATTTCAATAGCAAGGAGATATAGCGCATTTATATTTCTCCTAAGTTGAGTGACATTAAAGATATTAAATCCCTTAATTGCTTAATTTATGAGTTCAAGATCATTCACCAAGAAGTGCAAGCTGAAAAGAGTATTTGTCTATTCGAGAAAATTACTTACAGAAACAAATGTCTTCAAAGCCTGAGGTCCAGGAAATGTCTTCCCAGAACCATGGCTCTTTGGAAGAAGGCGCCCCTCAACTTCATCCCCACTTATCCCTCTAGCAATGTTCCATAACCAGGTACTGTGATTCATGAACAATGTAGAAATCAGAAATGGGACCCTGACAAGCTGTTGAATCAGTTAAGCAAATGAGACATAAAATAGCAACTTTAAACGTTGAAGGTGCTTCTTCATATTAGATTCAGCCTTGAGATATCAATAAAAATTCCAATAATTTCAGCAAACTTAGAAAATTCAGGGGAACCAATTATTTTTTATTAATTAGGAAGAAAGACATTTCTAAAAATCAATATGTTGAGCTGAATGTGCAGAACGCTATATGTTTGAGGATGCACACAAGATATATCTATATATATACTTCTGATATCCCAGACACAACCTATAAGTTAAAAAAAAAACAGAAATTTATTCAATGATAGGTGGTCACCCAGTATTGATTCCATAACGTTCTTGTAGCTTTTCCTCTGAAAACTGCAATAGATCACCAACGGTGTTAACACCCAGGTCACTTTGTAACGAATCCCCCAGTTTTCCTCCTAGCTGTTTCCTGAAAACAAAGATTGCTTTATGACTCTTGACTGTTTACTGGTAAATATACAACTAAGAAACTTTTGAATTAAATCAAATTTTCTTCTTTTGTATGCATAGTATTTTTCCACAAATATTTTATTCCACGTAGAACGATGCAAAACTTACATTTTCTTAATTGGCAAGGAATCTAGCAATCCTTTCACTGATGAGAACGGAACAACAGTTTGTTGCGCAGGTTTATTCATACCACTTGCAAGTTTGGCCAGTATCTGATAACAAAATCACATATAAGACAGAATCAAAATTTGACATTAAGGTAAGTGTCTTTGACACCATGATAGTCAGTGAAGGAAAAGACAAAAGAAAATTTGAAACTAAGGACCGCTTAGGTTTCTACCTTATTATGAGCAATGCCAGCAGAACAGGTAAATTCTATCTCCTTCAACACTTGCAACCTAAGTTCTGCAATAATGAATGCCCCACAAGCTAATAGTTTATCACGGCGATCAGCATCATTCCTGCAAAGCCATTTTCTCACACTTTCTTTGGCATCACTGCCGTCCTACAATCATAACCAATTTCAAATACCACTTATTGCTGATGCATGTTGAGTAAGCATAAAACTCGAGGATACAACTGGTCATTTCTCAATATTTATTTGCATAAATTAGAATGATAAATTTTAATTCTTTATCTTATTTTCATAAATTTTCAGAGATTAGACAATTTCCCAAAATCTCTTGCATCTGTTCATAGTTCTGCCCTATTGTAAAATCCAAAAACTGAATACTTGTAAACAAAAACCCATCCCAAAGGAATAAGTTAAAAAGATACCTAAAAGTTTTCTGGTTTCCCTGGGTATGTAAATGTTAGATATTATGTTGATGTGTTACGCTTCTTGATCCCTTGTTAAAAGAGAGAGAGGGAACTAAAATTCATGTCAAATATTATATTGTGTAAACTATTGATAGATTCGGTTTCTCCATTCCACAAATTGCACACAATAAAACAAAAAGACAACCTAAACCACACATTCATTACATTATAAGATAAAAGTGATAAGGCAAATTGACAGTGAGCTATATTCACCAACCTCACTATTGAGCCCCAAAACATGGGACTTGAGAACTTCCTCATCAATTACTTCCAAGATTTCTGGAGGAGCTTCAGCTAACATTGTTTCTGCTGCATCGGTAAGGTCAAGATACACTTCGTCAATTGAAGCCCTCTCACATCGACCCTTCCTTGACAAAATAGAAACCACCTACATATTTAAGGAAGTTCACTGTAAGTCCAACTTGTAATAATGATAAGAAACTTAAAGACATTAATGTCTCTCAAACAACAGAGACCTCTGAGCCCGCATTGCGGTATGTGCTCAGGTCAGCTTTACCACGTGCTACTGGGACTTGGACCAACTGAATTTGTGGGCAGACTTCCTTTGACTCAGCCCCTCTCATCGATCTGAAAGCCATGACTATATTGTTGACTAAAAAAGCTTGGTTGTTCATAATAAGGCACTAGAAAATGTAACGATAACACCATATATACCGTTTAACACCGTATTTTTGGGCCTCATAGCTGACAGCAATCAAGGCCCCACCTTTCCATGCGTTATACTGTACCACAGCTGTTGGTAAGCCCCTTAAATCTGGTTGTTTCCTTTGCTCCACTATAAAATAAAGCAAACTTGGCATAGATAAGTCCACGATATAGCAATCATGGGGCAGTAAGAAGATAAAAATTCTTCCAACAGTGTTAATGATTACATGAAAAATCCATGGACAGTCTCATAATAACGTCGAAGCTATATAATTAAAGGAACCGATTATGAAAGATTGTCCTGGTTTTTCAAAATATGACCAGAGCAGTCTGTGGAAAGCATTTTCCTATAAGCCAAAGAGTTCACAATAACAAGTTTATTCACTTAGAGTAGTTGTCGTCTCTTGGATTTCCATCAGGTTTATGTGAATCTACCAGGTAAATTCCTTACTTCTAGAAGAAAAAAATGACAAATTACTGGGTAATTTCTCCTTTTTATTTAAAAAAAATAGTCCCGTACGGATTAAATCCCGATGGATCATTGTCTACTAGTTTTCAGCAGCTTCTACAATTTAAAGAGTCTATAAAAACATTACTGCTCAGAATGGTGAAGGATTATTCAAAATACCATATAAACCATGGTTCTCAACTCAATGTTCTCCAGCAAAAGCTATGGGTTTTAATCGGAACATCACAATTCAATATTGGTTGAACCAAAATACTCAAAAGGGTATCTCCCCAATTGTGCATTTTAGACTACCGATTGATTTTACTCATTTCCAAACCCTAACAGAACCACTCACAATTACAATTAAAGACACACTGAGAGAGAACATAGAGAAAGAAAAAGAGAAAGAGACCTTGAACGTAGAAGCAGTCCATGTCTACATGAGCAATGACTCTGGAATCAGATGTTTCAGGTCTTGCCACCGGCATTTTCTTCTCCTTTCTTTTCCCTCCAAATCCAAGTTTTCTCTTTTCTCAGAAATAATGACCGACCGAGAAATATTTCATATTTTGCTGTTTGGGTCTAAAGCGTTTGCTCTCTCCCATTGCTGGGCCTGAGTTTGAGAGGTATCGTTTGGGCTTGACAGGTGGGCCCATGTAAATGTTTTAGATTCAATGGAAAAATTGGAAGCAAGTTTCATTGCAGTACCAATTTTTAGAGTGGGAAAATTAACACGAAATATGACTTTCAAAGGAACAAATGATATGTGAAATGAATCATCATTCACATCCTTGGGACATTTTGTTGAGAGGACTTGAATCGCTGTGATCGGTGACATGTTAAATTACCGCATCTCAAGTCCTTGAATTAAAGAAATTATTATATGATATTGTAGTACAGTTTCGTAGTTTTCACTTTTAGGATATAGTATAAATAAATATTATTAAAACACAGGCTTGGACCTAAACCCTTTTTTGTTGTCTGAATTGGTGGGTGCGCCAGAGCAGTGCTGTAGTGCAACGCATCGGTAACGCGGCAACAGTAGCGAGCTGGGCTCTCCCCTTTAAATTTTTTTATTAAAGTTCGAATATGATGATATGCTACCTATCCATAGTGGTTAGGTGGTCCAGTAGAAATAATCTAGGGTCTGCAGTGTAAGCCCTGGCCCACTTATGCTCTGATATTGTTCCATGCGGCCTCTTTTATACTGTCTCTTTGCTTTGCCTTTTATCTAAAGCTGAACCATATGTGGGACTTGCCTACATGGTCTTGACTCTCGCCTATTATAATATAATATTAACGGGTTCGGGATTTGCTGATATAAATTACTTCTGTTCATAAGCATTATTGTTGGAATAATAATTTAAGTGATTTTGTGAATGAGCAATGCAAGGTGCTTTTTCAAAGAGTGCTTTTATAAACCATTAGTAAATTTTTGTGTCAAATGTTTTAGGATGATGAAGAAGGTGCTTTCAGTTCTAAAGAATTTAGAGTAATAATTTTATGATTTGGGAAGTATCAAAACCATGCAAGAATTGGGATTGACAATGTAAGCATATTTACTGCAATACTTGTTATTAAAGCAATGGGGTGCCCCTAAATCCTCTCGTCAGTGAGATTCTCCATCAACAATGAGTGGATAACAAAAACAAAAATACAGAGAGGAACAATTGATATAATTTAAATTTGCCTCATATCTTAGGCACTAATTTCTCAGTTAAAGCTCGTAATGCTTGGTATGAAGATCCATTCTCCAACAAAACCATCCTACTCTTCTCTCTCATCTCCTTCACCCTAGCCCTCACCACATCACCACCGTTCATCAAGTGCCTTATGCTCCTCTCCACCTCCTCCGCCAGCACCAAATCACTACCCTCCCTATAATCCAACCTAATCTCAATTGCCAATCCCAATTCCTTCACCATCTCAAAGGCGTTCATTTGTTGCTCCGCTTTAATCGGCCACGTGGCAATCGGTACACCGTACCATAAGCTCTCCAAAATCGAGTTCCAACCGCAATGCGATACGAACCCTCCGATTGCTGGGTGGGCCAAAATCTTCGCTTGTGGGACCAGCCCAAAAACCAAGCCCAACTTACAAGTCCGTTCCAAGAACCCATTTGGTAATACGTCGTCCACGCTCGCCGGGTCGCTCGGGAGGTCCAGTTGGGACTTGGGCGGGTCACGCAATGCCCATATGAATCGAAACCCGGCCCGTTCAAGCCCGAACGCTATTTCCCTCACTTGGGGCCCACTAAGACTCCCTATGCTTCCAAAGCACAACAACACCACGGATGATGTGGGCTGGTCATCGAGCCATCTCATGACATTTTCATACCGGGTTGGGTCATGCCATTGGGCTGGCCCGTTAAGATCAAGAACTGGCCCAATCGGGTAAACCCGCGGCAGCGAACTCATAGCCAATGATCTAAGAGCATGTGGCTCCAATTCCTCAAACGTATTCACAACAATACCTTTTGTTTCGGTGTACCTTCGCGCATGGGATAAACACCAAGAGTACGCATCCCCCTTCTTATTCCGCACCGCTGTAGGCAAAACGAGTGGGGGCACCGAGTTAGCGAAACCCGGTATGCTCAACTCGGTATCCGAGTCACCAAACTCAGTGGGGATTTGGGCATCCAAGGTAGGAAGGTGAAGCATGAAGCTGAGAAATGTTGCTGGGGAAGCGGAAAAAAGGTAACAAGGAATGTCAAGCTCGTTAGCAACATCAATCATGGATGTACAAAACATGCCCACGAAAAGCCCAGCAACTCGACCCGAGTTAAACTCGTCTGACTCGGGCGACGTGAGGTTGGTGAGGGCATTCTTCACGTGGGTTTTGTGGTTTTGTATGAGCAGGGATATGTAACCCATCGAGGACTCGTACTGATCAGGGGAGGGCGGGTCCACCGCAGGCAGGTGGAGGAAGCGGATGTTGGTGCACGTGGCAGCGCGAGATTGGATGTAGGTGTTGACAATGGGCCGTTGGGACATGTTGATGATGAGGATGGTGGCGTGGAACCGACGGTCATGATTGCCTAGGAGCTGAGCGAACTCGACGAGTGGGACTAGGTTTCCGATGCCAGGGGTTGAGATGAAAACCACATGAAATTTGGTCATCGTGAAATTTTTGTTGCTGTAGGGTTGTGTTTGGTTTCTCGGTGGTAGGTAATGTTATCATCCTGTTTGTGAATTTTGTGGTCAAATTGGACCTTAAAATAAATAATAATAATATTTGGTGGGTGGGCACAAATACTTTGGAATTGTAACATGCAATGCATATTATATGATATTTATATTCAGGGTACGTATGTCTAAATTCATTGCTCCACGACAACATCAACATCAACGACGGTAGGAATTACGCATGCTCCATTATAATATGATTACGGATAAGATCAAAGCTAGCCGGTGGTTCTACGATTATTATGGGTCGCTCTCGCTAGGTCATAGTTATTAACATTTACCCCAAAAAAGAAAAACTATATACCACCGTTTCAAATGTGTATTAAATTTCTGCAATATCCTCACAAGGGTAGGATTGGAAGAAGGAAAATAAATAAAACAAAAAAGAATAAAAGAAAAATTGATGTGCATACAGTAGTCAAAAGAGCAAAACCAATTTTAAATCTTACATGAGGGATTAATAATATATTATCATTCAATAATGTCTCAACAGATAAGGGTTGATGTCTATTGTCACTCTGCACTTTAGAGAGAGAAACCATGAAAAAGTGACTTTAAAATAAGCAATGATGTGACAATGTGGCAAATCTAGCATCAAATATTTGGGATGAGATTTGGTTATCATTTCTAAACAAGCTTCTAATTATGAGTGCTGTTGAGAAAACTTTAGTACATTTACCAATTAGCTAACACAAACCCAAATCATATTCAGTTTAGCTGTATTCCATTCAATTTCTAATATAAAATATGAGAGAAATTTATCTATATCGAAAAATGTCATGTATTGTTATACATAATATTTTTCATATATTATATTGTCATAATGACTTTCTCTCATGAAAGTTCTTTCTCATATTTTATTTATGAAGTTGCAGGATCATATGAGCTAGTTAGCTACTCAGCCAGACTCTCATCTAAGGCCTAAAGGGTAAAATGTTGCACCTGGCCCTGCAATTGTCAGGGAAGAAGAGCTAGCTATACGAAAAGAGAGGGCTTCATCTTTTGAACCATGGTAAATCCGACCATGAAGAGAGAGCTTTCATCAAAAGCCACAATAAGTGAATAAATGAAGCGAAATTTCAAATTTGAACAATTTTAAGCAAAGGTTGCATTGGATTTCTTAATTGAACTTTTTTCTTTCTGACTTAATTAAGAAGTGATTTTCAGATTTCTGTTTCTTCAATTTTGACTTTTACTTGTGTCATATGAAGTGAAAACTGATTTAACGAACTAATAAGTAAGCCGTGCAAGAGCCTAGAAAACCCCAAGCAGCAGAACATGGATGTGAACCATATCTCTCTCTCTCTCTCTCTCTCAGAACTATCACCACAACAAGATTAGACATGAGTGGAGCAATCTGACTCAGTAATTAATCAACTTTTGAAAGTCTACAGACAAAGAAAAACGTATTTAATTCACAAAAGCTTTGTTTTTTTTTACTGGTTTTTTGGGTCTCCTCTAAGAATAGTTTGAAGTCAATAATTCAATACCAAAAGGAAACCTACTCTCACTTTGATTTCCATCTAGAACATCTCTAAATGGAAATATTTTTTGAAGTACCACACCTGTTTGCTTGAGGGTAAATATTTGTATGTCTCTTCCCTAAAGAGGGTAAAGTAACAGTTAAAGCTCCATGAAATTTTGGGCAAGTCAAAGTTGCCAAAACCAAATAATGAGAAATGAAATCTTTGAAGCAACTAGAGGAGGAACTGAGGCCAAACTAGCTAGCTAGCCAAAGGAAGAAACTTCGAAAAGAAAGAAAAAGAAATCAGAGAGAGAGAGAGAGAGAGAGAGAGAGAGAGGTGGTACTATAGCTAGTGGGTTGCTTGAAGGGAAAACACAATTTCCAAATATGAGGAGTTCACCTTTTTCTAAATATAGAAGTTTCTTGAGTGAAGAAATAAATTTCCAAATATGATTATCACTACTTTTTCCAATTTAGAAGCATGAACTCTGAGACAAATGATAATACTTAAAGATTGACAGAAACAAGACATGGTGATTGTTCTGACTTAGATTTGCTTCCCTTAACAAAACCAAACAAAAGCCAAGAGGCTTACAAAAAGAGAATATTATGACTCAAAGAAAGGAGAAAGAAAGTAGTCAGAAAGAGCAGATTACTCAGCTTCTTTACACAGAAAGTGCATTATAATTATTGTAATTGTAATTATAACATAATTTGAAGATCTCATCAAGTCTGAAACTTCAAGCCTCAGGGGTCTTCAAAATAAAGTTTTTCGTTGTTCACGCCATGTACAACTGCAAAAACCAATCAATGAGATTGGATTGGACATATGATCTGACAAAGTCTTTGTGTCATACACCACCTGCATTAGGGTTGCATGATGCCTCTTGCACTAAGTCAAACAGTAGTAATAATAATACCAACTTATTCAAATAGTGTTAATATAATTACTCGATTAGGTTTCCTTAAAAGTTAGGGTTATATTTCAATGATTGTTAACGTTGGATGTTTTGATAAACAAAGACCGGAGAATTTGAACTTGAGATCCCTTGTAACGTTGAGAAGAAAGAAGTAAATTAGATAGGGTGTATTCAATTTAAATTTTAAATGATTTTAAAAGAGTTATAAAGTTGATGGAATTTGATTGAATTTAATTGAGTTTGATTGAAATTCACAAACTCCACGTAGATTTTGACTGAATTCGTGTATAGATTTTAACTAAGTTTGTTAGAATTTTATTATTTACTTTAATGGAGTTTATAGCGATAGCGGTGGTGGTGATGGCGATGGCGGTGATGGTGATGGCAGTGGCAATGATGTTTTGTGGGGGAGGTAGTGGTGGAGGAGGTGGGGGAGGTAGTGGTGGTGGTGGTGGTGGTGGTGGGAGTGAGGTGGTGGAGGTGGGGGTGATAGTGATGGTGGTGGCGGTGGCGGTGGCGGTGGCAGTGATGGTGTTGATATTGGCAGTGGCTGTGGTGGTGGTGACGATGGGGCTGATGGTGGGGGTGGTAGTGGTGGTGGAGATGAGGGTAGGGGTGGTGGTAGTGGTGGTGGAGGTTGCAGTGGTGGTGGTGGGGGTGGTGGTGGTGACGGTGTGGGTGATGGTAGTGGTGGTGACGGTGTGGGTGATGGTGGTGGTGGTGTTTGGGGGTGGTGGCGATGGCTGTGGCGGTGGTGGCAACAACGATGACTGTCGTGGTGGTGGTGGTGGAGGCGGTGACGATGGTGATAGTCATGATAAGATGGTGGTGGTAGAAGTGGTGAAATCATATGTTGAGAATAAAAATAATATATCTATCAAAATCTTCAGAGGGGAAGCAAAGATTTGTCATGGCCTAAAATTAGTGTAATATCAAACGAAATCCACCACTTTTTGTATTTCCTTTAAAATCAATGAGTTTTTGAATACACCCAAACTTTAATGAAATCTTTTAAAATTGTGATTGAATACAGCAAAATTTGAATGAAGTTTATAAAATTTGAATTGAATACACCCAGAATTAAATAGACTTCTATAAAATTGTGATTGAATACACATAAACTTTTAAACTTCTTTAAAATCTTTAAAAATCTAAATTGAATACACCCCATAAGAGTTAGATGGTCTTACCTTGTTGGGTTATTAAACATAACGAGATTTAGATGGGATTGTAGTTAACGATATTAGTTCCGAGGTCTATGCCTTGAAAACTGTAAGATGAGATTTTGGACTCTAAGATCCAAAATTCATAAATCTCATCTTAATAAGTTACCTAATAAAATATTTTAGTGATCTTAAATATCATCTCTTAGTCCTCCCTAATCCAAAGTCCAAAGGCTCTAAACTCCTTCTTTCCCCTTCAATGACACTAGACTGCCAGGAAACAAACACCAAATAGAATATATTTCTTTTTTAATGATTTTCCATCTGCTTACTGCCACATATAAATCATTCATGGTGCATGCTTGTCCGATCCCTTCATGAGACTTCAACTCGTGGAAAGTTGAATTGGTGCATTCACGTTGAGGAGTTCGTACGTGTACAGTGTGAACAATGATCGATATTAATGCAAAGACCTCTCTCTCTCTCTCTCTCATCTTAAAGTTGCACATATCTTAGCAACCTCGGCCTTGACAGAACAACACCAAATTGACTGATGCATCCATCAGAATCACTGCCCTCATTTCTCTCATAGGGAAAGAAATACAAAAGAAACCAATATGCAACAAAGAGAAAGAGAAATATCAGAACAAGTCATCCTTCGTATCTATACACACATAATAAACTTGTCCACCAAACCCAAAACAAACCAAAGCCCCCATTAGTTATTTTGAGTGTTATAGATTTCCTCTTTACTTTTGCAACAGTGATATCTCTTTTTCTTCTATATATGTAGTGACCTTTTTGCACTTTCTCCTATCCTTCAACCCCTTCTCTCCAATCCCATGAAAGTTAACAACAAACCATCCAATTCATCAGGTGACTTTTATCAGCCCAAACCTTTCTTGTTCTCCCAATAGAAATCAATCCCTTCTTAAAATAAAAACCCACCTGAGATTTTCCATCTTTATGTTCACATCATCCTAAACTTTCTCCAAACATGACCATACCAACCTTCCTCTCTTGGTGAACCAAAAACGAATTTCCACTTTTCTACATTTGAAAAAAGCAAGCAGCCTTTATTTCCACAATTAGCTCACGCTTCAACTCCCTCCATTTCTTCGTTTCAACTCCACTGAATAAGTACTACAGTCTAGAAGTTACTTGCAAGCCCTTGTCATCATACACAAAAAGATGGAAGCTTTTCATCCTTCTATCACCTTTCCCTTCTCCTACACCTTCACTACTACTAGTAGTGGACATGGTGGCATTGCTGAAAATATCAACACATCCAGTCCTAGTCCATGGATGGATAGTAGGATATGGAGTAAGCTCCCACACCGGCTGCTCGACCGTGTCATCGCCTTTCTTCCACCACCGGCCTTTTTTCAAGCTCGATGTGTCTGCAAGAGATGGTATGCTCTGTTGTTCTCCAACACCTTTCTTGAATTGTACCTCCAAGTATCTCCGCGCCGCCATTGGTTCCTCTTCTTCAAGCACAAAAGCCTCAAGAGCAGCTACATATACAGGAACAACAATATTGGAGGAAGCCATGGTGACAACAACAGGGCTGGTACTAATTGTGAAGGGTATCTTTTCGATCCTTATGAACTTGCATGGTACCGCCTTTCCTTTGCTCTGCTTCCCTCTGGGTTCTCCCCTGCTTCTTCTTCAGGTGGTTTAATCTGTTGGGTTTCTGACGAGGCTGGTCCGAAGACTCTAATTCTGTGCAACCCAATTGTTGGTTCTCTGACTCAATTGCCTCCAACTCTAAGATCAAGGCTCTTCCCTTCCATAGGATTGAGTGTTAGCCCTTCATCCATTGATGTCACTGTTGCTGGAGATGACTTGATTTCTCCATATGCTGTGAAAAACTTGACTGCAGAGAGCTTTCATATTGATGGAGGTGGGTTCTTTTCATTATGGGGCACCAATTCTTCTCTACCAAGGCTCTGCAGTTTTGAATCAGGTCAAATGGTTCATGTTCAGGGAAAATTCTACTGCATGAACTATAGCCCTTTCAGTGTGTTGGCTTATGATGTGGCAGGAAATAACTGGTGGAAGATTAAGGCTCCCATGAGAATGTTTCTGAGGTCTCCAAGCTTGGTGGAGAGCAGGGGAAAGCTGCTGCTGGTTGCTGCAGTTGAGAAGAGTAAGCTCAATGTGCCAAAAAGCCTGAGGCTTTGGGGCTTGCAGGCTTGTGGAACAACATGGATTGAGATGGAAAGAATGCCACAGCAGCTTTATGTTCAATTTGCAGAGCTGGAAAATGGAAATGGGTTTCATTGTGTTGGCCATGGAGAGTTCCTTACCATAATGATCCCAGGTTCTGACAAGGCTTTGCTGTTTGATATGTGCAGGAAAAGGTGGCAATGGATCCCTCCATGCCCTTATGTTCATGCTGGGATAGATGGTGATTTGCATGGTTTTGCTTATGAGCCCCAACTTGCCACACCAGTCACAGGGCTTCTTGATCAGTTGACTACAATTCCATTTCAGCCTTTCACTGGTTAGGAGATTTCGATTTGGCATGTGATGTTGGTGTTTAGCAGTAGAAGCAGTGGTTGTGATGATAGGGGAATAGTTGTTTAGTCGAGTTTAGTCAGGAGCTACTTGTCAGAACTTTTAGGGGGGGGGGGGGGGGGGAGTGATATGTGATGTCTTTTGTCAATCTCTTCTCTCTGGTGTATCACATAAGGAGATAGTTCGCATGCATGACTAATATAATAATATTCCCTGGAATAAACTACAAGACTGAAGAATATGTAGGTTAAATCATGAGTTGGTTAGGACTAATATAAGTTAGCTCGCCCCAATAAGTTTTCTAATGATGAATCGCACGATTAGTTGATAACAAAACTGCCAGTCAGCCCTACTACGCATCTTAATGTTGCAGTTAAAAAATATTTGTTACTATAATGTTTGCCTGCCAAGTCGTGGAAGAGGTTCTAAGTTTAAATTCTCCTTTTCCCATTGTATTTGCCTCGCTAGACTTTTAATCCGAGCCTTTAGTACAAATTCTAATGGTTATCTTAAATTTCTGAGTTTAGACCCCAAATCGTACAAGAGAGAAACCTTGAATTTGTATTACACGGCTCAAATTAAAAAGTGAAGCAATGCCAAGACAGAGAATCCATTTCGATACGTAGCAAGGGCGTAAAACATTTGAATCAATTCGCATATTTACACAGGTGGAATTTACAGTAACACAAGCAAAGTGACATTCATAAATGACTTCTGAACAATAAGAGATATGGGTCCTTTTAACAGTCTACTAAAGGACGTATAGATTCAAATAAAAATCAATTGAAACAACCTTGCTTAAGCGTTCATATGTTGCTACACAAACACATCTTTAGGGGAAAAACAAAAGATTAGTATAAGAGCAGCTCCAGCGCTGCTTCAAAACCGGGCAAAAGGCCCCTCGATCAAGCCCAAGGGAGCTCCAGCGTGCAGCCTCAAGCCCGGGCAAGCCCAAGGGCAGGTTTCGCCTGGGCTTTAGCTCGAGGGCGGTGACGTGACGCGCTGACGTCATCGCACGGTAATTCAAATTTTTTTTTACCGTTGGCGTGTGAATTACACGCGCCAACGGTAAAAAAATTTGACTTCCGCGCGCTGAACGCGAGCCCCTGGCAGACTCCAACGGGCATGTGACACGTGTCGCAACCGGGACTCTCCGATCGGTTTTTTTCCAGAAATTCTGATGGTCCTCGTTTTTTTGGCTAAAAAAATTTCATAAAAAATCGAAAAATTTCTGAACTTTTTTAAAAAAAAAACCAAAAAATTATGTATTTTTTCCCTATAAATACCTAACCATTTTATTTACTTTCCACACCAAATCTTCATACAATTTCTTCTCCATCCAATATTTTTTACTCTCCACTCACATTATTCACTTTCCACACCAATTCTCCATACAAACTCTTCTCCTTTCAATATTTTTTACTCTCCACTCACATTATTCACTTTCCACACCAATTCTCCATACAAACTCTTCTCCTTCCAATATTTTTTACTCTCCACTCACATTTTTCTACTCCTTTCCATTTGTATACAAAAAAACAAATGGCATCTTCTGCGAAGCCGAAGGCTCGTGGGCAACTCAGGAAGATATTGCGTTGTGTCAGTCTTGGGTGAACGTTAGTCATGACCCTATCACGGGCAATGAGATGAAGTTCCATCATATGTGGAGCAAAATTCATGGAGAATTTTTTCAAAGATCGGGTTCCATTCGGACCGAAATGGCCTTGTCTAGTAGATGGAAAATTTTGAATAAAGAGTTAGGGAAATGGAGAAATGCCTTGACAAAAGCAAGGGAGAACATTTGAAGCGGTCAAAATCTATCCGATAAGGTAAAATATTTATAATTGCCATTTTAATCAATTTAATGTAACTTTTTTTTTATTGCATATTCTATTTCTTTTTCTTGCATAATCTTTTTTTTTCTTTTTGCATTTCCAATTTGTCTATATTTTCTTGCATAATCAATTTTATTCTTGCATTTCAAAATAGTTTATATTTTCTTGCATAATAATTTTTTTTTTCTTGCACTTCCAATTATTTATTTTTAATAGATCATACAAGCACAAATGTGGTTCGGTGCCATGGGGCAAGGCAAAAAAAGTTTCGTGCATTTCCAATGTTGGGAAGTTGTGAGGATTGTTCGAGATTCAAAAGTATTCCCACTGGTCCGCGGTTGTGTTGAATGAGATGCTGCTCCACGATTCGCCATCAACCGATTCGCCATTGGACTCCCCAATGGAAACGGAGTCACCACTGTCACGTCCACCGAGACCTATTGGGAGAAAGGCGGCAAAAGCCAAGAAAGGTGGCACTTCGAACAATGAATGTGTACAATTATTGGAGCAAATAGCTAAGAACACCTCACTAAGAATTGAGAGAGACTTGAAAAGTGATGAATTGGACATGGCATGAGAGGAAGCATTTGCAATTCAACAGCAGCAGGCACAAGAAAAAGACATGGAGGATAGAGAGATGAAAATCATGGCCATGGATACGAGCCATATGTCTCCTAAAACAAAGGCCTATTGGAAGCTAAGACGAAGGGATGTGATGAGAAGAAAACTTTTCCAAGACGACGGACCTAGCAATACGGATTGGTTAAATGATGAAAACCATTAGGTTGTATTGAAACACCTTTGCCATATGTTGTATTGTTGTATTGTTGTATTATCCTTTAATTTGTTATATTGTTTCCTTTTTATTCAATAAAAAAAGCATTAAATAATATGACTATTTATTAAAAACATTTGAGCATCAAAACAAAGATTAATTAAAAACAAACCTTCATTTATTGCAAACAACACACAAAACAAACCATACATAAAAGCATAATAATAAAAATAAGCATAATTCCAAAAAACACCACACACAAAATAAAGCATAATTAAAAACAAAGCATAATTCCAAACAAAGCACTAATCTTGACTTCATCCATTGTGATTGCCTTTCATCTCCCACAAGTGCTCGATCAAGTCTACTTGACGTCTTTCGTGAATATATGAAGATTGCATTTCTTGATAACGATCAATCATGGGGTTGTTGAATCGACCATCCCGAAGTAACGGTTCGGGCTCCATTGGTAGTCCATTTGGTCCCATCGGCCTTTCATATATTCTTGTCAACACCGTGTTCATGGGATCGGGTTCAAACACCTCTGGAGCATCGTAGTCATACTCATCCTCCACAATCATGTTGTGGAGGATGATGCAAGTCATCATAATACTCCGCAACACCTCCTCATCTAGCATCCAAGCAGTACCCCTAATAATTTCCCAATGAGCTTGCAAGATACCGAAACACCTCTCCACGTCTTTCCTGCAACCTTCTTGAAAGGAAGCAAAGCTTCTTTCCTTCTCGGATTGGGGATTCGGAATTGTTTTCACGAATGTCGTCCACCTAGGATAAATTCCGTCGGCAAGGTAGTACGCACCAGAGTATACGGTATTGTTGATTTGGTACGTGACCTGGGGGGAATGACCTCGCAATACCTTGTCGAACACCGGGGATAGACCAAGGACATTGAGGTCATTCTAAGATCTGGCAACCCCAAAGAAGGCATGCCAAACCCAAGTGTCGAATGAAGCTACGGCCTCCAAAATTATACTTTTTTGGCCCTTCCGATTCCCGTACTCTCCTTGCCAAGAAGTAGGACAATTCTTCCACTGCCAGTGCATGCAATCGATGCTTCCAATCATTCTTGGGAAACCTCGATCCTCGCCTTTTTTAGAAGCCTTTGCAGGTCCCTCGCGTGGGTTTACGAAGGTACTCCCTCGTGTACAAATTTTCCACTGCATCACAAAATCTCACCAAGCACTCTAGGACAGGAGATTTTCTCATCCTTGCAATCTCATCCACCTGCCCTCCAGATGCCCCATAAGCAAGCATCTCAAAACAGCTGTAAGTTTTTGCTCCTGGATAAGACCCAAAACTCCAACAACATCATGCTTTTGAATGAAGTATGTGTCATAATTACAAATATCATGCATGATTTTTTGGAACAAATATGGCTGCATTCTATATCTCTCTCGAAACTTATATTCAGGATATAACGAATTTGGGATAAAGTAATCCTCCAAGAGATTCTTACCCCAGAGACTCCCTACGTCTGTCCACATTCGGGGCACGACGACGGTATTGCCTTGATTGATTAAGCATACACACCGCTGCTGCAAGCATTTTGTCCTCTTTTTCATCGGCGTCCCGATCTTCTTCAGCACATCTACGCCGAATTTCTTCCCTTTGTTTTCTGTTGCCTCTCCAACACCCTCCTCAAGTTTGACATTGAAAGTGTTTTGTAAAATCTAAGAAATGAAGGAATAGATAAGAGATGGTGTGAGAGGTATGATTTGATGGTGTAGTTTTATAGAGGGATTCAGAAAGATAGAGATGACACGTGGCACAAATTTAGAGTGTGAAAATCTTATCTGAAATATGAGATTATAATTTTTTTTAAACATATCTGAAAATCTTATCTGACATGGGACACGTGGCAAAATTTTAGAGGGTGAAAATCTTATCTGAAATATGAGATTATAATTTTTTATAAAAAATATCTAAAAATCTTATCTAACATGGGACACGTGACACAATTTTAGAGGGTGAAAATCTTATCTGAAATATGAGATTATAATTTTTTTTAATGAATATCCGAAAATTTTATCTAGAATAAGACACGTGGCAACCGAGATTCTTATTCTGAAAATCTTTTCTGAAAAATAATGGACACATGATAACCAAAAATCTTATCCGAAAATTTAATTACAAAAGATTATCAAAATTAATGGTTTAAAGTATAAAAAATAGGGAATAAAGTACAATGAATAGTATTTGTCTTAGACTTGCCCTAGACTTAGCCATCATGGGTGGAACCACAAATGGCAAGGCTGACACTATTCATGTGAATAGTGGCAGCCCTTGCTTGCCCTTGTCCTAGACTTAGCCCTTATGGGTGGAGATGCTCTAAAGAGAAAATAATTCCATATCAAGACAGTGTATATTCTCAAAGATTTCGGACATTAGTATTTGCCTGTACATAAATAAGTTCACAGTAAAAATAACCTAAAAAAGATGTCTTCTTTTTGTTAAAATTTTGAACAAATAGCCAAATGATGTGAAAGTTACAGGAGCAAAACAAATGTTGAAACCAGGACTTTAGTATTTACCCTATTTTACAGCCCTTCTTTCCTACAAGAATCTTGCGTTGACTTAATTTGGGAGTGATAAGATTGATGAAGTTTTTGGATTTGCCCGATGGGTCCCACTCTAACAACATCGATACTTGCCCCACTTTACCATCTGCCCAATCCGCAGGTATGAGGTTTTACTACAAAGGCCTCGATATTAGTTAGAGTGTGGTAATTCTATTTAAACCCATTTGTTTTCTTTCATCCCACTAATGTGGGATTCCAACAAAGATGCTGTTCAATCCGAAGAGAGCCATCTCGCAACTCCTTCCAGTCCATCAACCGATGTTCAATACCGTATGGGATTTCCTAGAATAAGCAGAGATTGTCATTATTTAAGATTCTCAAATTGCTTATTTTGAGACCATGGAGAGAATCGTTGAGCAGGCAGAAATGATAGCCTCAAAGTACATAAAAAAGACACTGTATCTCTACCTGATGGACATGGTCTAACAACCTTTCTCGGACAACTTCTAATGATATATTCTTCATTACTTCCTCAGTCATGATGAATGGATCTTCCTCCCAAGATCTTTTGACAGCCTAAACATAAAAACCCACAGAAGAACTGAGATGTGGGATCTAGTACACAACATAACATTAGCTAAGATAAGCAGATTCATGAAAATAAGTTAGTTTAGGTGTTTTACTCCATCAAAATAAATTTTAGAATACTTTTTCAAACCAAAACTTGAAAACAGAAGGAGGTGCACAAAGATTAGCAATCCAATTATAATTTCAATAAGCAAACCTTATTGGTTTCCCAAAAGACATAATTGCTTCTAACATTGATTAGAAGGACCAACTTATTAATAAAAACAATTAATCTATAAAAAAAGAGAGCCCAACGCATGAGGCCACCATCATTACGATGTCCAGGATGGGTTAAATGGAACAAGAACAGCTTTATCCTTGTACCCAAGGCTCACTCTCATAAATATAAAATTATATGTTAAAAACTACTTTAAAAAGAAAAAAAACTCAGACTAAAAATTATAATAGTCTTTCAAATTTCTGACCAGATATTAAGTGAGAGAAAGAGCAGCATTGTAGAATATGACATTTAGCAAACAATACATTTTAAAAAGGCTATTGTAATAGAATTACCCTTTGACGTTCCATAGGATATTATCGCAATGAAGGCATTACTAAAAAGTACACATGCCTGATCCATCAAGTATTGAGTAAGATCCTTCACTCCAGATCCCTTTAGACCCGAAATCATGAAATGCCTACAAGATTAAAGCAATAAACAGATGGTCAGATGTGCTCTTAAGAACCATGGGTTCCAAGAAAACAACAAACACCATCTCTCATTTTCTACAAGGAAACCTTACCTTTCATACCCAGGAAGATCTTTGAATTGCTCGGCAACCGTTAATAAATCTTTCTTCTTCTCAACTAAATCAATCTTATTCATACATAAAACTCACTTTTGTATTGGGTGTGCTAATGCTCCATACGCTTGATTAATCCTATAACCCTTGCATCAGGCCTACATAGATGGAAATGAAAAGAACCAGGTGATCAGGGACCAAATAATATTGGGGGGTGGGGTAGGGAGGGAGGGAGAGAGAGAGAGAGAGAGAGAGAGAGAGGTGAAAATTTGCTCAGCTGCCATATGTATCAAATGGAATGGACCACAAGCTTTTAATAATGAGTGCTGTTGAGAAAACTTTAGTACATTTACCAATTAGCTAACACAAGCCAAATCATATTCAGTTTAGCTGTATTCCATTCAATTTCTAATATGAAATATGAGAGAAATTTATCTATATCGGAAAATGTCATGTATTATTATATGTTATATTTTTCATATATTATATCGTCATAGTGACATTCTCGTTGCATGAAAGTTCTTCTCATATCTTATTTATGAGGTTGATGGATCTTATCTCTTTGGAGCTAGCTAGCTACTCAGCCAGACTCTCATATAAGGCCTAAAGGGTAAACTGTTGCACCTGGCCCTGCCATTGTCAGGGAAGAAGAGCTAGCTAAATGAAGAGAGAGGACTTCATCTTTTGAACCATGGTAAATCCGACCATGAAGAGAGAGCTTTCATCAAAAGCCACAATAAGTGAATAATGAAGCATAATTTCAAATCTGAACAACTTTAAGCTAATGTTACATTGGATTTCTTTATTGAAGTTTTTTCTTTCTGACTTAATTAAGAAGTGATTTTCAGATTTCTGTTTCTTCAATTTTGACTTTTAGTTGTGTCATATGAAGTGAAAACTGATTTAACGAACTAATAAGTATGCCATGCAAGAGCCTAGAAAACCCCAAGCAGCAGAACATGGATGTGAACCATTTCTCTCTCTCTCTCTCACAGAACTATCACCACAACAAGATTAGACATGAGTGCAGCAATCTGACTCAGTAATTAATCAACTTTTGAAAGTCTACAGACAAAGAAAACGTATTTAATTCACAAAAGTTTTGTTTTTTTACTGGTTTTTTGGGTCTCCTCTAAGAATAGGTTTTTTTTTTTTGGTCATACTCCTCTAAGAATAGTTTGAAGTCAATAATTCAATACCGAAAGGAAACCGACACTCACTTTGATTTCCATCTAGAACATCTCTAAATGGAAATATTTTTTGAAGTACTATACCTGTTTGCTTGAAGGTAAATATTTGTATGTCTCTTCCCTAAAGAGGGTAAAGTAACAGTTAAAGCTCCATGAAATTTTGGGCAAGTCAAAGTTGCCAAAACCAAATAATGAGAAATGAAATCTTTGAAGCAACTAGAGGAGGAACTGAGGCCAAACTAGCTAGCTAGCCAAAGGAAGAAACTTTGAAAAGAAAGAAACAGAAATCACAGAGAGAGAGAGAGAGAGAGAGAGAGAGGTGGTACTATAGCTACTGGGTTGCTTGAAGGGAAAACACAATTTCCAAATATGTGGAGTTCACCTTTTTCTAATATAGAAGTTTCTTGAGGGAAGAAATAAATTTCCAAATATGATTATCACTACTTTTTCCATTTTAGAAGCATGAACTCTGAGACAAATGATAATACTTAAAGATTGACAGAAACAAGACATGGTGATTGTTCTGACTTAGATTTGCTTCCCTTAACAAAACCAAACAAAAGCCAAGAGGCTTACAGAAAGAGAATATTATGACTCAAAGAAAGGAGAAAGAAAGTAGTCAGAAAGAGCAGATTACACAGCTTCTTTACACAGAAAGTGCATTATAATTATTATAATTGTAATTATAACATAATTTGAAGATCTCATCAAGTCTGAAACTTCAAGCCTCAGGGGTCTTCAAAATAAAGTTTTTCGTTGTTCACGCCATGTACAACTGCAAAAACCAATCAATGAGATTGGATTGGACATATGATCTGACAAAGTCTTTCTGTCATACAAAACCTGCATTAGGGTTGCATGATGCCTCTTGCACTAAGTCAAACAGTAGTAATAATACCAACTTATTCAAATAGTGTTAATATAATTACTCGATTAGGTTTCCTTAAAAGTTAGGGTTATATTTCAATAACTGTTAACGTTGGATGTTTTGATAAACAAAGACCGGATAATTTGAACTTGAGATCCCTTGTAACGTTGAGAAGAAAGTAAATTAGATTAAGAGTTAGATGGTCTTACCTTGTTGGGTTATTAAACATGGCAAGATTTAGATGGGATTGTAGTTCACGGTGTTACTTCCGAGGTCTATGCCTCGAAAACTATAAGATGAGATTTTGGACTCTAAGATCCAAAATTCATAAATCTCATCTTATTAAGTTACCAAATAAAATATTTTTAGTGATCTTAAATATCATCTCTAGTCTTCCCTAATCCAAAGTCCAAAGGCTCTATACTCCTTTCCCTTCAATGACACTAGACTGCCAGGAAACAAACACCAAATAGAATATACTAGCAAAGGTGCCCGCGCGATGCTGCGGGTTATAAAACCGTTTGAAATGTGTACAAAATTATGAAAATATGTAGGAAGTTTAAGTTTAAAAAATAAAGACTAATAACATATTTTATATGTTGCTTGTCATCTTAAAATATTGATATATTTTATTAAACCAAGCAGCAATCAAAATATCAACAATTGAGGTGCTCCTTGTTCAAAAGAGTTTGGACATGACTATGTGGGGAGGAAGGGGGTGGCTGTGAAAGGGGGGGGGGGTGGGGATATGGTGGGAGAGATAAAAAGAGGGCAAAAACAAAAAACAGGACAAACGAGAACAAGCTAACAGTGAGAGAAAAAAGTAGGTAAAAAAGTTGACAAATAATGGTATAATAGGGAACAAATTTAGAAAATAAAGAAAGGAGAAACAAATGAAGAAACAATAAAATTTGAAAAAATTAATTATTAGGATATTAGGGAAAAAGGAAAAAATAAGGGAAAAAAGAAACCAACTTGTAGTGAAAGAAACCGGGACCTGAAGCACAAGATAGACCAATACGAAAATAGAAAAAAAGAAAGGAAGGCGAGATGAGAAAAAGAGAAAATAGCACTAGGAGGAGAAAGTAGGAGAATAGAAGGAAGAAGGAGAGGAGTAAACAAGAAGAACAAAATAAATGTAAATGTACTAAAATAAATGAGCATATAGGAAGAAAAGTGAACAAAAGGGAAAAAAGCAGGAAAAAAATAAAAAAAGAGCTGAGACAGCCGCACAACAAAACGAACAGAAAAAAGACAAGAAAGAGAAACAAAAAAAGGAATAAGAAAGAATGAACACTAAGAAGAGAAAAGAATGTAAGTAAAAAGAAAAAAAAAAACACAAAGAAAGAAAGAAAAGAAAAAATGAAATTAACGAGAAAAATAGAAAAGGAGAAAACAAGAGTAATCCACTGGATTGTCCAAAGAAGAAAACAGAAAAGAAGTGTGAAGAAATACAGGATGGATGTGGGAACGGAGACTTAGAGACATGGGAGGGGGAAGGAAAAAAGGAAGATGAAAGAAAAAGAGGAAAAAAAGAAGGAGAAAATAAAAAGACAAAAAACCAGGTGGGAGTAGTGTGAAATACAAGGTAAGAGAAAAAACAAAAAGAGGAATACACTCAATTAAAAAAAAAGAAACCAAAAGTTCCTAAAAAAGAAAAACACCAAAAAAGGTAAAGAAAAAACAAAAAATAACAAAGACAACCACATACCAACTAAGAGAATAACAATAAAGGAAAGAGAGAGAGGGAAAGAAGAAAAAAAAACAAAAAAAAGAGCAAAGGAAAAAAAAGAGAGAAAAAAGAAAGAAAAAAACAAAAAAAAAAGAAAAAAAAGAAGAGAAACAAAAAAAAGAAACAAGACAGAAAAAAAAAATAAGAGAAGTGAGAGGAAGAGAGAAGAACGTAGAAAGAAGGAAGAAACATGAAAACCAATATCCCTTCAAATCACTCCTCTATTTTTTAGACAGAACAAAGCAGATAAAAAGGTTTTTTTAGGTGCGTGGGAACAACAAATTAGGGACAAGACAAGAGGAAAGGTTGAATAATTGAAGAGAAATAGAGAGGGAACCCGAAGAACCAGGAGAGTGAGCAGGGAGAAAGGAAGAAGAGAGAGAAGGAGGAGGAAAAGAAGAAAAGGAGCAGAGTAAAAGGGGAGGAAAAATCCCACAACCGCAGGAAGACAGAACAGAGAAAGCCGTAGAAGAGAGAGAGGGAAGGGAAAAAAAAAAGAAGGGAAAAGGAGGATGGAAGAAGTGGAAAAAGAAAGGGGGAGAGTTAAGGAAAGTGTGAAGATGGGGGGTATATAGGATTGGGGAAAAATGAGCGAAGACCACTTAGGAGATGAAGAGAGAACAAATGGAGAGAGTAAAATAGAAAAAAAAAAAAGAAAACCGAGGAAAAACATGTGAGTAGAGTAAAGGGGTGTGGTGAGAAGAAGTTGAAAGAAAAGAGGCGTTAGTTAATGAACAAAGTGCACAAAAGAAAATAACACATACAGTCAAAGAAAGTGAAGAAAAAAGAACAAGGAGGAACAAAGAACAAAAGAATAGGAGAAAAAAAAGAAAAAGAGAAAGCGTGAAGAAGGTTACCCCACTGGAGAAAGAAAGCAGGAAACTAGGTGAGGGAAGGTGGTGGGATAGGTGGCTTGGGACATGGAGAGGAAACAGGAAGGAAAAGAAAGGGAGGGAGAAGCAAAAGTGACAGTAAAGTGGGAAAGAAAGAAAAAACAGAGGAATTTAAAATAGTCAAACTATGAGCTTCCTGCATGATCATTTCGTTGCTATTTCTTTTAGTCTTTTGTCATCATGCACAAAATTTCAAAACCCAAGCAATAGACTAAAAACAGGAAAGGAAATAAAACATGCATAAATAACTTTTAAATTATCAATCACACTTAAACTATTTAAGCAAGCAATGTACAACGATATTGACATAACCACAGAAATAAGAATCTTTAAATACCATAATATTTATAATCAATAAACTACAGTCACTATGCATAGTCTTTTGAAAATGAATGAAATACTAACCTGTAATCAGAAAAGCTAGCAAGCACTTCCAAAACAGCAACAGAAAAGTTGGATTACTACAGCTATTAAATACGAAGACAAAAAAAACAAATTAGATCAAATCAACACAGAACAACCAAAAATATGAATATGAAACAAATTAAAACATGAAAATATGATGATATGAAGCGAAGATGGTTTTTTTTCAAAATGCTTGAGAGGAGAATCACATCTTAATTGGTTGAAAAGTAACCAACTCATTTCACAATTCATTTTCGGTTTTGAAAGCAAAGAATCCCATTGCTCAATCAGTGGTTAAAATAAGGAAATTAAGGAAGACGAAGGAAATATGGAATGTCCTACACGTATAGTGACCTACATGTCTTCATTGACGTTGTTTTTCAACCGGAAGACTGAGAGCTACTATTGAGACTTTGGGTTATTTGACACATACTTTGTGAAATGGTTTGTTTGAGGAAATTATCAAGAATGTCTAAAAATGATGTTCTAGACCACATATCCAAATTAATTTATCCGAATAAAAATCTAATGGTAAAAGATTAAAGAAAAAAAAACCAATTGAATCAACCTAAACTGATGAGAAGTGAATCACTCAGACTAAGAGCAGGACGTATATTAAAGAAAATGGTTCATAACTGTTGTTGGAGTCATTTGAGTTTCCCTGAATTGGAGCTTGTATTATTATTCTTAAAAACCCAGCACGGCCCACTAACAATAGTGCTTGTGCCATTCTAGTTGGCCCCTCTAGTTTGACACCTCTAGTTGAAGAAAAAGATGCAAAAGCACATTTATCTAACTCTCTAGTTAAGAAAAACACTGTAAAAGCACAGGAAGAGGGCTGTTTAAATGAATGCATTTGAAACAAAGAGTATACGATCAAAAGTTACCTATGCAAAAGTACCCTAAACAATGAAGATTTTATTTATATTTTTCAATTCCATTTTTCTGTTTTTCCTTTTTTCTCTTTAAACAGAGATCAAAATTTCATACTCTATTCATAATTGAGTTTTCTAGAGTTCTTTTAACAATCTAAAGATCAAGCTCCAATTTTGTATTAAACATATATGTCTGAAAATCAACCCAAAACATCAATCAAATGAAATCAAAGGCAGTTTATAATGACTCCATGTCCTTTTTCATCTTAAAAGCTCTCTCAAAAAAACAAAAAATTTCAAAAAACTTTACATAGAAAGGCATTAATATATAATCAAAAGCAGTATCATGTTGTTATCACTCTTATCAAAACCCTCCAAATACATCATATCTTCCGTAAACAAAAAGGAAAGAGTCAAAAATATTAATATGTATTAAGCAAGATCATATATGAAACAGCTTGTCATTGGTTCAAACCACATAAGAATTACTTGGCTTTATTTACAGCTGAAATAACAATCAGTTCAAATTTATGTAACCAATTGTCAATTGATACCATTAGCTAATTACCATGCTTTATTCAAGAACCAAACAATAAATTGGAATTTCAACATAGAAATGTACCTCTTGCTTAACAGAACCAAAAACAACCATGAAACAGCTCTATCTAAAACAGCAAAACACCACCTACAAAACATCAAAAGTAGATATGGTTTATAGAGAAGAGGAGAAAAAGCAAGGAAAATTCGAAAAAATTGCAGTGTCTGATTTTCTAGTCCCAAAACTGTCCAAACATGTTTTTCTGTGCAGTGTTTTAATATGAGTGCTTAAATTTTGTTAGTCCACTACTAAAACAAAAGGAAAATCATGGAAAACAAAAACAAACAGAGACAAAAGAAAATAGAATATCAGCCATCATCAAAATCCAAGTAAAAATCACAGAACCAAATTCAAGTTGTTTTTAAGAAAAGCCACCAAAGTTAATCCATACATATTACATGTGAGGTCATAACATAGGGAACAAATAGGCATGAAGGTAATAACATTTGTGACTACTTGTTTGAATCCATCACAGAGCACATATCTTTTGTACAAATTTGTTGTGCATATGTTTGAATCTCTTGGATGTTACTTTAATAACAAAATAAAAATCATTCTTTGTATTTAACTCAGGTGATAAAATGTTTATGGCTTTTGAACTGGTGGTTTAAGCCAATTAGGAGGAACTTGGTTGGTCAGCTATAAATAGTCTCTTTTTCCATTTAAATTTTGTTTTATTTCAATCTCAATAGAAGAATTTGTACAGGCAATATGGTCTCCAGTTCATAGTTTAACAACACATACATGTTATGTTGCCAGACTGCCCCAAAAAAACACATAATGCTTCTTTGAGCTCTTCTCAGCTGGTTGTGCTCCTACCCATCCTTACTAAAATTAGCAGGAGTTCTCTAGAGGAGGGATTCCAAAAGAAATTAAGAACTTGATTAACATCCCTCAAATATAAATCCTTTTCAACATTGGCAATATCACATGCAGCCATAATCAAGTAATTAATCAAATTAATATACAATGTTAGCAAATGTAGATCGATGGGATTGACATAAGCATTGTTCTATATTAGATTTTCCAATTAACACAAATATTATAGTGTTTAGAAAGCTTAAATCTAGCTTAGCATAACCAAGTTGAAAAATAGTTCTATAAAGTGTTAGACTGTCAGATTTCTCCTGTTCAAAGAGGATCTTATAAAATTAGAACTCACAAACTAAAAACGAATTGAAGATGGTTACATTCATATTTTATGAGCATAGATATATTATACAAAAAGAAAAGCTGGCGAAATAGAACAATATAAAGGATCCTTTTGTAACCAAATGAAGACACATTGGAATATATATAAAGGATCCTTTATGTAAAAATCTTTCAACGCTAGCTAATTACTTGGCTTTATTTACAGCTGTAAACGATAACAATTAGTTCAAATTTATCCTAACCAATTGTCAATTGATACCATTAGCTAATTACCATGCTTTATTCATAGAACCAAACAATAAATTGAAATTTGAACATAGAAATGTACCTCTTGCTTAACAGAACCAAAAACAACCACCAAACAGCTCTATCTAAAACAGCAAAACACCACCTACAAAACATGAAAAGTAGATATGGTTTATAGAGGAGGAGAAAAAGCAAGAAAAAATCTAAAAAATTGAGTTTCTGATTTCTAGTCCCAATACTGTCCAAATATATTTTTCTGCGCACTGTTTTTATATGAGATGCTTAAACTTTGTTAGTCCATTACTAAAACAAAAGGAAAATCCTGGAAAACAAAAACAAACAGAGGCAGAAAAAAACAGAATATCTAGTGACAACAGAGTAAACAACTAAAAAGACCATTGCTTGTACTGAGAAAGTCCAAATCCATACTGTTTTTGCCCAAAAACTTAACCCATCAATCCACATTTTTTCCTATTCAAAACCATCATCCAAAGAGCCGTGAACCCCTAAAGCATAGCCATTCAAAATTGTCACAACTGCTCGTTATGTTAATAGATGCTTGAACTTTGTTACTCCACTACTAATACAAAAGAAAAATCCTGGAAAACAAATGCAAAGAGCGGTGAACCCCTAAAGTATAGCCATCCAAAAAAATTCAAGCCCAAAATATTTACTTCTTGTTAATCAAGCTCACAATCACAACAAATAAATAAATCATATGCTGTTATTTTCAGTAACATAGAGCAACAGAGCATGGGATAAGGATGTGAAGCATTCATTATACGAAAACCATGAGAATAAACAACAAACATAGAATTAAACTATGACAACCAATTTGGAATGGAAGAAAATAAAAAACAATTTAGGTTTTTGGAAGGGATAAGATATGAGTGTCAGCGGTGGTTTTCAATTATGTGCAGGTGTCAGACAATTTCATAACCTAAACAATCAAAAGTCACCCTAAACAATTAAAATCACAAAAGAACTCTGTTAATTGATGAAATAAAGAACAAAACATGCGCTAAAAAGGTGAGGGATGCATACCCGAAGACAAAGGATGCAAGAATTCGCAGCCAAGAGAGATAGAAGATGCCTGAGACGAAGCTTGTAGAATATGTGAATAATATCACAACGAACAGACAATTTCATCAATCGAAAGGGCCGCTGGATTCGCAGCTCGCCTCCCCAAACGAAAATCAACGGCTACCAAAGCATCTCCAAGAGGGAACAGAAATCTTCCATCGCTGCCCCCAACCAGCTAGTTCGAAATCAATCACATGAACTCCTGCTATGAGAGAACGATATGTTTGCTGGGGAAGAATGGCTGAAGGAGAAGGGGCAAAAAGGGAAGAGTAGAAAAGTTTAAGTGGAGGGCATATTCGGAAATTTACTGTGATGGAGAGGAAACAAAATGTGTAGCAACAGTAAAATAAGGGGCATTTCTGTCATTACACTGTTCTTAAGAACAGTGTTTAGTCGGATTGCCGTTTAGTATATATATAATTTCTTCTTTAATGATTTTCCATCTGCTTACTGCCACATATAAATCATTCATGGTGCATGCTTGTCCGATCCCTTCATGAGGCTTCAACTCGTGGAAAGTTGAATTGGTGCGTTCACGTTGAGGAGTTCGTACGTGTACAGTGTGAACAATGATCGATATTAATGCAAAGACCTCTCTCTCTCTCTCTCCATCTTAAAGTTGCACATATCTTAGCAACCTCGGCCTTGACAGAACAACACCAAATTGACTGATGCATCCATCAGAATCACTGCCCTCATTTCTCTCATAGGGAAAGAAATACAAAAGAAACCAAAATGCAACAAAGAGAAAGAGAAATATCAGAACAAGAGAGGAGAGACCAAGTCATCTTTCGTATATATACACATAATAAACTTGTCCACCCCAACCAAAACAAACCAAAGCCCCCATTAGTTATTTTGAGTGTTGTAGATTTCCTCTTTACTTTTGCAACAGTGATATATCTTTTTCTTCTATATATGTAGTGACCTTTTAGCACTTTCTCCTATCCTTCAACCACTTCTCTTCAATCCCGTTAAAGTTAACAACAAACCATCCAATTCATCAGGTGACTTTTATCAGCCCAAACCTTTCTTGTTCTCCCAATAGAAATCTATCCCTTCTTAAAATAAAAACCCACCTGAGATTTTCCATCTTCATGTTCACTTCATCCTAAACTTTCTCCAAACATAACCATACCAACCTTCCTCTCTTGGTGAACCAAAAACGAATTTCCACTTTTCTACATTTGAAAAAAGCAAGCATGCATATAAGCCTTTATTTCCACATTTAGCTCACGCTTCAACTCCCTCCATTTCTTTGTTTCAACTCCACTGAATAAGTACTACAATCTAGGCCAAATTTATTTGCAAGCCCTTGTCATCATACACAAAAAGATGGAAGCTTTTCATCCTTCTATCACCTTTCCCTTCTCCTACACCTTCACTACTACTAGTAGTGGACATGGTGGCATTGCTGAAAATACCAACACATCCAGTCCAAGTCCATGGATGGACAGTAGGATATGGAGTAAGCTCCCACACCGGCTGCTCAACCGTGTCATCGCCTTTCTTCCACCACCGGCCTTTTTTCGAGCTCGATGTGTCTGCAAGAGATGGTATGCTCTGTTGTTCTCCAACACCTTTCTTGAATTGTACCTCCAAGTATCTCCGCGCCGCCATTGGTTCCTCTTCTTCAAGCACAAACGCCTCAAGAGCAGCTACATATACAGGAACAACAATATTGGAGGAAGCCATGGTGACAACAACAGGGCTGGTACTGATTGTGAAGGGTATCTTTTTGATCCTTATGAACTTGCATGGTACCGCCTTTCCTTTGCTCTGCTTCCCTCTGGGTTCTCCCCTGCTTCTTCGTCAGGTGGTTTAATCTGTTGGGTTTCTGATGAGGCTGGTCCGAAGACTCTAATTCTGTGCAACCCAATTGTTGGTTCTCTGACTCAATTGCCTCCAACTCTAAGATCAAGGCTCTTCCCTTCCATAGGCTTAAGTGTTAGCCCTTCATCCATTGATGTCACTGTTGCTGGAGATGACTTGATTTCTCCATATGCTGTGAAAAACTTGACTGCAGAGAGCTTTCATATTGATGGAGGTGGGTTCTTTTCATTATGGGGCACCAATTCTTCTCTACCAAAGGTCTGCAATTTTGAATCAGGTCAAATGGTTCATGTTCAGGGAAAATTCTACTGCATGAACTATAGCCCTTTCAGTGTGTTGGCTTATGATGTGGCAGGAAATAACTGGTGGGAGATTAAGGCTCCCATGAAAAGGCATCTGAGGTCTCCAAGCTTGATGGAGAGCAGGGGAAAGCTGCTGCTATTTGCTGCAGCTGAAAAGAGTACGCTCAAGGTGCCAAACAGCCTGAGGCTTTGGGGCTTGCAGGCTTGTGGAACAACATGGATTGAGATGGAAAGAATGCCACAGCAGCTTTATGTTCAATTTGCAGAGCTGGAAAATGGAAATGGGTTTCATTGTGTTGGCCATGGAGAGTTCCTTACCATAATGATCCCAGGTTCTGACAAGGCTTTGCTGTTTGATATGTGCAGGAAAAGGTGGCAATGGATCCCTCCATGCCCTTATGTTCATGCTGGGATAGATGGTGATTTGCATGGTTTTGCTTATGAGCCCCAACTTGCCACACCAGTCACAGGGCTTCTTGATCAGTTGACTACAATTCCATTTCAGCCTTTCACTGGTTAGGAGATTTCGATTTGGCATGTGATGTTGGTGTTTAGCAGCAGAAGCAGTGGTTGTGATGATAGGGGAATAGTTGTTTAGTCCAGTTTAGTCAGGAGCTACTTGTCATAACTTTTAAGTGATATGTGATGTCTTTTGTCAATCTATTCTCTCTGGTGTATCACATAAGGAGATAGTTCGCATGCATGACTTATATAATAATATTCCCTGGAATAAACTACAATACTGAAGGATATGTAGGTTAAATCAATTGGCTAGGACAATAAGCTCACCCCAATAAGTTTTCTAACGATAAATCACGCGATTAGTTGATAACAAAACTACACATCTTAATGTTGCAGTTAAAAAACATTTGTTAGTATAATGTTTGCCTGCCAAGTTTTGAAAGAGGTTCTAAGTATAAATTTTCCTTTCCCCATTGTATTTGCCTCGCTAGACTTTTAATCCGAGCCTTTAGTACAAATTCTAATGGTTATCTTAAATCTCTGAGTTTAGACCCCAAATCATACAAGAGAGAAACCTTGAATTTGTATTACACGGCTCAAATTAAAAAGTGAATCAATGCCAAGACAGAGAATCCATTTCGATACTTAGCAAGGGCGTAAAACATTTGAATCAATTCGCATATTTACACAGGTGGAATTTACAGTGACACAAGCAAAGTCACATTCATAAATGACTTTTGAACAACAAGAGATATGGGTCCTTTTAACAGTCTACTAAAGGACGTATAGATTCAAATAAAAATCAAATGAAACAACCTTGCTTAAGCGTTCATATGTTGCCACACAAACACATCTTTAGGGGGAAAAACAAAATATTAGTATAAAGAGAAAAGAATTCCATATCAAGACAGTGTATATTCTCAAAGATTTCCGGACATTAGTGTTTGCCTGCCAAGTTGGGGTCTTCGAATTATTTGTCACCCGCTTCAATCCCCAAACTAAAGCTGATAAATTTCGGCCATTGAAAGCTCAGCACTAGATGGATGGCCTTCATAAATTTGATGAGTCGAGGAGAATAGAGTACAGATAGGCCTGATAAGCTTCCTTATGCACATTTCAAAATAGTGTGGATGAAATGTTGCAATTTTTGACATTCAACTCTCTATTCACTAAACATGTTGCAAGTCCAACCTTACAAATAAGGTGCACTTCCATCTTGTGATGGATCATAGCTCGTCACTACCTTCGTTTTCAAGACAGTATGGCCTGAAAAGGTGCCCTTCTTGGCATTCAACTCAACTTGCTAATGTGTCATTTAAGTCTAACCTGGAGAATGAGGTGGACATCCCTCTTGAAGATGGACCTTAGCTCCTCATTAGCTTCCATGCCAATTCTCCTGTTTCAAAAGAATGTATTTCAGACCAATTTGTGTAAGAAGTAAAATAATGATTCCAATATGTTCTAATTACTTAAAGTGCCCAAGTAGCTAGGATACAACTCTTAAGCAAAGGGTGAAGTACATCAATAAGTTCCCAGTAAAAATAACCTAAAACAAATGTCTTCTTTTTGTTAAAATTTTGAACAAATAGCCAAATGATGTGAAAGTTACAGGAGCAAAACAAATGCTGAAACCAGGACTTCAGTATTTACCCTATCTTACAGCCCTTCTTTCCTACAAGAATCTTGCGTTGACTTAATTTGGGAGTGATAAGATGCTGTTCAATCCGAAGAGAGCCATCTCGCAACTCCTTCCAGTCCATCAACCGATGTTCAATACCGTATGGGATTTCCTAGAATAAGCAGAGATTGTCATTATTTAAGATTCTCAAATTGCTTATTTTGAGATCGTGGAGAGAATCATTGAGCAGGAAATGATAGCCTCAAAGTACATAAAAAAGCCGCTGAATCTCTACCTGATGGACATGGTCTAACAACCTTTCTCGGACAACTTCTAATGATATATTCTTCATTACTTCCTCAGTCATGATGAATGGATCTTCCTCCCAAGATCTTTTGACAGCCTAAACATAAAAACCCACAGAAGAACTGAGATGTGGGATCTAGTACACAGCATAACATTAGCTAGAAAGATAAGCAGATTCATGAAAATAAGTTAGTTTAGGTGCTTTACTCCATCAAGATAAATTTTAAAATACTTTTTCAAACCAAAACTTGAAAACAGAAGGAGGTGCACAAAGATTAGCAATCCAATTATAATTTCAACAAGCAAACCTTATTGGTTTCCCAAAAGACATAATTGCTTCTAACATTGATTAGAAGGACCAACTTATTAATAAAAACAATTAATCTATAAAAAAAGAGAGCCCAACGCATGAGGCCACCATCATTACGATGTCCAGGATGGGTTAAATGGAACAAGAACAGCTTTATCCTTGTACCCAAGGCTCACTCTCATAAATATAAAATTATACGTTAAAAACTACTTTAAAAAGAAAAAAAACTCAGACTAAAAATTATAATAGTCTTTCAAATTTCTGACCAGATATTAAGTGAGAGAAAGAGCAGCATTGTAGAATATGACATTTAGCAAACAATACATTTTAAAAAGGCTATTGTAATAGAATTCCCTTTGACGTTCCATAGGATATTATCGCAATGAAGGCATTACTAAAAAGTACACATGCCTGATCCATCAAGTATTGAGTAAGATCCTTCACTCCAGATCCCTTTAGACCCGAAATCATGAAATGCCTACAAGATTAAAGCAATAAACAGATGGTCAGATGTACTCTTAAGAACCATGGGTTCCAAGAAAACAACAAACACCACCTCTCATTTTCTACAAGGAAACCTTACCTTTCATACCCAGGAAGATCTTTGAATTGCTCGGCAACCGTTAATAAATCTTTCTTCTTCTCAACTAAATCAATCTTATTCATACATAAAACTCTCTTTTGTATTGGGTGTGATTCTGCTCCCATACGCTTGATTAATCCTATAACCCTTGCATCAGGTCTACATAGATGGAAATGAAAAGAACCAGGTGATCAGGGACCAAATAATATTGGAAAAGAGAGAGAGAGGTGAAAATTTGCCCAGCTGCCATATGTCTCTAGGTCTGATGCTTATGTGAGAGAGAGAGAGAGGTGAAAATTTTCCCAGCTGCCATGTGTATCTAGGTCTGATGCTTATGTGAGAGAGAGGGGGGCGAAAATTTGCCTAAATGGAACCTGGCTGTCATATGTATCTAGGTCTGATGCTTATGTTCATTTCATGCATTAGCGCTATCACACTTATGAACTATTATAAAACAAGCCCATATAATAGCTTGCTAAGATAGGTTTTGGAGCCAAATGGTGGGAAATATTGTTTGAAGGAAAATGAAGAATAAAGCTTACGGAATATCAAATGGAATGGACCACTAACCTTGTAAGATGCCTATGGACGTCGAAAATAACTATGAGCACATCATATAAATTAACTGAGCTCCAAGCACTTTCTACACGAACCTTGAAATCCTTGTAAGGGCATCCTCTGTTACTTAATGTAATTCCTGGAGTATCAAAGAAACACTGCATACGCATAATAGATGAAGGCAGTCAATCAAATGGCCCAAAATGTGGAAAAACAACTATAAGACATTTCATAAGCTTCAATTTATGTGCTCTTCCGTCAGTGAGGAAAAAGAAAAAGCATGTCTACGTGTTTTGAGGCACTAAGAAGAAAATTAATTGAATGTATTTTTTACAAGAGAGGTTGTTATTGCTGATGAGGATACTATTCAGATAATCACGCTAGAAATATAAATGACAAACTGCGATGCATTTTAAAAGACTATAAAGGTTATTTAAACAAGATGCATGGCATAAGAATTTATATTGCACGCTTCCATGCTAGATTTTATGATTAAATATTTACAGTACCTTCATTGCAAAGCTGGAAAAATAGTTGGGCATTGATAGGGATAGATATGATGTTCTGATATTTACATGATGTCTAAAAACTATATTGCACGCTTCCATGTCAAAACTTTAATCAACACATAAAATTTAAAAACAAGTAACCTTGACAAATCAAATAGTCAAAAGAGAAATGTGCTTTAGAAAAGAGAAAAAAAAAAAACAATAGAATAACAAGTGCAAGATAAGATATTTATTCCACGAGAATAATGTATCAAAAAAATCTCATCATAAGAAGGAAATAAGTGTCACAAGCTCATCAGGTTGTCTTTTTTGTGTAATAATGTCATAATTGAACTGGGATAATGAAATCAATAGCATAGAGTAATTCAAATGATGGTGAATAACTTTCATGACACATTAGGGCATAAAGTAACATTCACCAGAAAATTTTCCTACAGAAGCAGGTCGATTATTAACTAAAAACAAGATACATACAATTTGTGTGTCTCCTTTTGTCATCACTCCTAATACTTCATGAGTAGTGGTGTTCGTCTTCCGTGACACAGCAGCAACCTTAGTCCCAACCTGTAAAAAATGCAGAGGACGTCATCAGAAAGGTTCTGGTTACAATAAATCCAGTAAAGGTATAAAATGATGTTAGATCCATGTTCTAATAAACTTTATTCAAGATAGTACCGAAAATCATGTTATATCCTACAGAGTACATCAAAGAATCAAGGTTAAGAACAACGGATAATCTTCCAAGCTTATATGCATATCCCAGATGGGAGTCTAAAAAGATTTTTCCTTTGTTTCCCTCCGAAATATAACATTTTGGATTTAAGAGAAATGTTATGCACAGGACAGGTTCAGACTCAATACTGGTGTTTGACACTCACTTAAGACTCCTAAGAAGAACTCACCTTTGTTTACCTGGAAACGAGTTCAGAGCCACTGACATGTTAAGCCTTCTGTCAAGAAGCTCAAACATGCTTTAACCTTAGCAACTATTTTGATATCTTAACAACCAAAGTCCAGTAATCATGGGAAAATTAGGCAGAATACGGTACCCATGTTGTTCATCTAATGCCATGCAATATACACAACACAACAGAGCAACATAGAAGAACCAATGTTATCTGCCCATATAAACCATGACCAATTAGGCAAATGAAATAATGCATAACGCCAAAATTACCAAAAGTCTCCAACACTTCATTATACTCATGCTACAAAACTTGTGTATACCCTACTGAAATTCCCATAACCAAATCATCAAGAAACTGTTAATCAAATTAAAGACTACTTAATACCAAAACCAAAAAACAGCTTCAGAACAAAAACTACGAAAGCCAATTAACCGCAGTACCTTCATCACTCAATACAATCATTCAATAATTCATCAAGAACACCATTAGATTAAACAACTTTAAACGATAAAGGCAAAGAACAAACCATATAATTCGTCAATGCAGACTTTCCGGCATTCGGGGCACCTATTATCCCAACCGACAACGCCTTCTGGTCCTCCTCCTTGACCACTTCCTCCTCATCCTCCTCATCCTCATCGTCTGATGGCAAACATACCGCCGCCTCAAGAAGCTTCTTTGCGAGCGAGCTGTTCTTAAATATCAAATCATCAGGTTTTTTCTTTTGGTCAATCAATTCATCAGCTTTTGATCTGTATTTGGTGTTCCAAGTGGGCTTCTGAGGGATTTTCGGCTTAGAATCTGAACTAATGGTTGGTATGTCGTAATGGGTACTGTCAAAGACTGAGTCTGAACCATTTTCAGAGTCTGAGAGGGATGGGGTGTGACTGGAATCGTCTTCTTGAGGTTGAGCTGCGTAGAACCTGTGAAAGAAGGTTGGGTTTAATGGGGTTTTTCTGGGTTTCGAAGAGAGAGTTCTCAGAGCTCTTAAAGCTTTCATTCTCAGCTGCTAGATACGAAGCATGAAGAGAGATAGAGAGAGAGAGAGAGAGAGAGAGAGATGTCCGGGTGGGCACTTGGGGCACTTGGGGTTTTAGGGGTTTAGAATGTTGGCTTGACTTATGTAACATTGATTTTCTTTCCTAGAGCAAGTCCACCCATGAAGCTAAGGAAGGCAAAGGCAAGGGCAGGGCTGCCACTATTCATGTATTTAGAAAGTGAATAAAATTCTTGCCTCTTTTGGTTCCACCCCAAAAGGCTAGGGCAAGGGCAAGAAAAAAAAAAGATTATGCAACAAAATATAAACAATTTAGAAAGTGAATAAAATTGTTATGTATTTATATGGAAAACATTCATAATATTTTGGTTTTTTTATTAAAAAAAAAATTGAATTTTTTTGCTCGTTACGTCAGCGCCTTCGGGCTTGAGCCCAGGCAAGATTTGCCCATGGGCTTGCCCAGGCTGGTGGGTCCCATGCCTTGCCCAGGCTTGTTCTCTATCGCTGGAGTCGAATTGGGCTTGCCCGCGGGCCTTTTGCCCGGTTTTGGTGTACACAAACAAATGATTCCCCTGATTTCTTACTTTAAATAGAAATAAGAATTTATTATTTATTTGACTACTAAGGTTCTGTTGTATTATAAATATGACATCTTACAGGAAGAGGAATATATAGAAAATTCTCACAAACAAATATTCTTATATTAGATTTCATATTTTAGCATGGTATGAGAGGGTTTAGGAATTGCTGACTCTAGTTTCAAACCCCTGCCCGCCGCTATAGGGGTTGATGATTTTTTAAATCCTCATGAAGGTAGCACCATCGACTCCTTCTCTTATTCTCAACCAATCATAGCCGAATTGAGTGCCCAGGTGACCTAGCTCATATAGATGCAGATTTCGATCCCGAACTTGATCCTAAATTAGGATCCTATTTTGATGACCCTGAACCCGATCTCGAATCAGAATCTTATTTTGACAATCCCAACCCTAACCCCAACCCCAAATCTGTTTTCTTGATTCAAACCCAGATCCCAACTTTGACTCCAGACTTCGACCTCAACTAGGTTCAAATCCCAATCCAGATTCCTACTAAACTTATATCCTATGTATCTTCCACTACACAGATTATGATTTCCCGACTAACGACCCCGACACATTGACCAGATTGCACATATTGTGGTGATCCGTGATACACTTGTGAGACTTGTTTTAAATTGCATGACTACCCTGAATGGTGGGCTACTCTTAAATATAGAACACAACGCGATACGACTAATAATGGTACTAGTTATTGATTCCATACTTTGAATAAGAGTGATTCTACGAGCTGGATAATTGATTTCGGTGCAACTAATCATATGACGTATAATCTTGATGATTTTTTGAATACTACACAACCCCGACAAACTTGTATTGCTAACGCTAATGGAGTTACTTATCCTGTGAGAGAGGCTACACTGTTGCACTATCATCCTCTCTCTCTCACTATCTAATACTTTACTTGTTTCATATTTATCCAATAAATTGATGTTCTTTAGTCAGCTTATTGAACAATTGAATTGATGTGTACTCATTTATTTGAGTTTTTGTTTGCTTCAAGATATTCACACTTGAGGAGATTCTTGGTCGTGGTACTAAGAGAGGGAGGGCTACATTATATAGATGAATTCAGTCCCGACATGGCTAATAGTGTGACGCATCCCTAAACGCAAATCCTGGATGTGGTACCGTTGATTAGGACATCCGTCTTTTAGTTATATGAAGCATTTTATACTAGATTTATTCTCAGGTTTCAAGGACTCCGACTTCACATGTGACACTTGTATTTTGGCTAAGAGTCACTGTGTGCCATATCCGTTGAGTACGAACAAGTGTACTACTCTGTTTACGTTAGTTCACTCTTATGTCTGGGGACCTTCACATCTCACTGCTTTCTGCCTGTGTTCGGTGGTTTGTCACATTTGTAGATGATTGTACACGAATGACATGACTTTATTTGCTGAAGAACAAAAACGAAGTGTTTTCCTGTTTTCAGTTCTTCCACAAACAGATAAAAGCTCAGTTCAATGCTCAAATATAGATTCTTCACTCAGACAATGGTGGAGAACTTGTTAATCATAACTTTCAGGCTTACTTCCAACAATATGAAATTATCTATGATATGACTTCTCCTCAGACACCACAACAAAATGGTATTGCTGAACGAAAGAATCAACATCTTCTTAAAATCGCCTGAGCACTTCTGATTGGCGTTCATGTTCCTCGCCATTACCTGGGATGATGCTATTATCACCGTTATTCACCTGATCAATCGCATGTCTTCTAGTGTATTGATCTTTACAACTCCCTTACAAGTGCTTGCGCAACAAGGGCCTTTTCCCTCTGTTTTGGCACTTACACCCCAAATCTTTAGATGTGTGATCTTCGTTCATCTCCACAAAACCAGCGTAGCAAACTTGATCATTGTGCGCTTTGTTGTGTTTTTGTGGGTTATGTCACTCATCAGAAAGGCTACCTGTTGTTATCACCCTTCTACCCAACATACTTATGTCACTTTGAATGTGACCTTTCTGGAATATGAAATGTTCTTTCATTACCCATCATCCAATTCTACGTTGCATGGGGAGATACGAAGTGAAGAACAGAATTGGAGCGACTTCGAAAATGAAGAAATTCGCCTTTGTACAGAAACGATCGATCGTCCAAACTTGACGATCGATCGTCTCTCAGTCTGGAGCACGAGATTGCTCTTTGCCGAAAAGCGATCAATCGCCCATTCACAATGATCAATCGCTAGACCCGCTTGACACCTGTGAAGATGTTTGTTAAGCTCATAATTTCATACATATACATGCCCAATTTACTTACTTCTTTTGCTTAGTTTCCTATAATTCTAAGTTATTTGCCTCCCTTTGTGTGTTTTGTAGGCAAATAGAGCAAGAGAGCATAATTCATGCAATTCAAGCATGTTAAGGCCTAATTTGGATGAATGGATGAAGAGCTTAAAGACAAACTCATTTTGGCTACAGCCCCTTGCCAGTCCAGTTCCGTAGGTCACATTGCAATATTTGTTTCAGCAACCTACACAGCTCGGATGAGGCCGCATTCTTCATGAAAGTTGTTCCACTGGGTGTGTACTATAACATATCCAAAATGAAGCCCCATTGGATAAATATGGAGTCTGTTACCTAGCAAACACAGAGCCATGCTCAGGATGGATTTTATCAGCGCGCAAAATGAGTTAGCTATTTGTTTTGGCCTTAACTTCCTCCTCCGACCTTGGATTGGCCCAAATGATATATGGCTGGAAAGAAGACATTCTGAACTTCAAGTTTGAGTGCTTAAAGTCATAATTTGCTTAAGGGAAGCCCAATTCGTAAGCCCTTGAAGTTGCTGGTCATGCTGACCTCAGGATGAACTATTGTTTCTGGTTGGAAGCTTGGTCATGGTGAGCTAGGCATGAGCTATTGAGCTGGTTGGAAGCTTGGTCATGGTGACATGAAGATGAGCTAGGGCTGCTGGTGGGATTTATTGGTGAAGTGCATCAACCAATTCAAATTTTCTAATACAAGTGCATCAACCATTTCAGATTTTATAAAACAAGTGTTGTATGCATTAGCCATATTGAATTCAGATTTTTCACTTCCTTAGGCCTATAAATAGTGAGGTTCTCTAAGCTTGTAAACACACCCCAAGGGGGGAGCTCTCAAACACTTCTCTAGAGCTCCCTTCCCTTCTCTCCCTCAAATTCTCTTAGTTTCATTTTCTAGTTTTCAATTGTAGTAATGAAATCTTTTGTGCTGAAATTTTCTTTAAGTCTTTCCAAGTTCTACTTTACTTTTCCTTATGTAAATTCTTTTCTTTAGTTTCAAGTTTGATTAGTTTCCAAGTTTCAATTATGGTTCATGTTCTTATTCATTATGCTTATAAGTTAATATGCTAGTTTGAATGATTGATCACCATTTAGGCTTGCATGTTAGCTATCTTGGTTTGAATTAAGAGTATACACCATGCTTTAATTCGAATTGAACTATGAATAGGAAGAGTATGTATGGACATTCGACAACAGGGATTAGATACATGCTTGGTTGTTTAAATTGTTCTTCTATGCTTAATGGGTTCCTAATGCTTAATTTTAGGTTAGACAACAAATGATCAAATTAGGGAATTAGGAACACAAGGTTATGACCACACACCATGGCTTAATCATACATTAGCTAGAATCAATCCATTAATCTAATTGAACTTGGGAACTTATCTACTTGAGTTAGTTATTTCTTTCTTCCTTGTTTTATTTATTTCCTTTCTTTTTCATTTCTGTTTGTGTAGGGAAAATGAATTGAATCATTCAATCACCAATCCTCGTGGGATCGACCTCGCACTTACATATGTTATACTACCAAACGGCTCGTGCACTTGCGAGTATCACAAGTTGAGGATGCAACTGAATCCATTTTGGTGAAGCTGTATCTCCGCAACAATGTTCAGATCCGAGTCCCACACCTATAAACAGTACAAAACAACGGGATGAAGACCCCCCTCTAACTCAACAATACCAATGAACCAATCTCCTCATAATATCCTTGAGGTAACTACTCCTACTACACTTATGAATTTAGAGGATAAATCTATTGGATACCAATTACCTTTCAAGCAGAAGAATCGTGGGAAGGCATCAAACTGTTATTCACATGATATTGGCAAGATATTAAAGTATCCAATTGCGAACCATGTATCTATTGGGAAAATATCTGAACTACTCAAGGCCGTTATGCATCAGTTGTCTGTTATTCATATCCTAACCAAGGTTGCTGAAGCATTGAAAGTTCTTAAGTGAAATGAAGCTATAAAGGAGGAGATGAAAGCTCTTGAGAAAAATCAAACTTGGACACTGAAAACTTTACGCCAAGGAAAAAAGACTATCATATGTAGATGAGTGTTTACCATAAAACACAACGTTGATGGATCTAATGAGCGATACAAAGTAAGACTTGTGGCAAAAGGGTACACACAAACTTATATTGTAGATTATGAAGAAACCTTTGCACCAGTTGTAAAATTGAATATAGTCGAGGTGTTACCTCTCTCTCGCAGCTAATTTGGACTGGCCACTACACCAGTTTGATTTAATGAATGCTTTCCTATATGGAGAACTCACAAAAGAGGTGTATATGGACATTCCTCATGGTTATAATACTACTCAGACTGGAACAATATGCAAATTCCGAAAAGCCTTGTATGGATTGAAATAGTCACCACGACCATGGTTTGGGCGATTCACCGTGGAAATGAAGAACAATGGTTTCCAATAGAGTAACTCAGATCATACTCTGTTCTTGAAACATCAGAATGGGAAGATAACAGCTTTAATAATCTATGTTGACGACATGATTATTACTGGGAATGATAAACATGAAATATCTCAACTACAAGACTATTTGACTATTGAATTTGAAATGAAGAATCTAGGTGGACTCGAATATTTCTTGGAGATTGAGGTGACCTGATCACAACAAGGCATATTTTTCTTTCAAAGAAAATATGTCTTGGACTTGTTGACAGACAAAAAAATGCTAGATTGCAAACATGTACACTTCTATTGTTCAGAATCATAATCTTGGAGAGTACCCGGATCAGAGTTCCAACTAACAAAGAAAGATACCAACGGTTAATGGGAAGATTGATCTACTTGTCTCATACTCGGCCTAACATTGCTTATGCGGTTAGCGTCGTCAGTCAATTTATGCATTCTCCGAGTGAAGGCCACATAAATGCAGTTCTTCGAATACTTAGATATTTGAAGTCTGCACCCGGAAAAGGACTTAAGTTCTCAAAATATGGTCATCTGAATATTGATGGTTACACAGATGCAGTATTTGGGCAGGAAGTATAACAGATAGGAAATCCACATCCTGTTACTTCACATTTATGGGAGGTAATTTAGTTATATAGAAGAGCAAGAAACAGAACGTTGTCACGTTATCCAGTGCAGAAGCCAAGTTCAAAGGAATGACCAAAAGAATTTGCGAACTCATTTGGTTAAAGAGGTTGCTTACTGAACTTGGGTATAGATCTACATCTATAATGAATCTCTTTTGTGACAACAAGACTGCAATAGCTATTTCACGGAATCCAGTCCAACATAATTGCACCAAATATGTTGAGGTAGATCGACACTATATCAAACAAAAGCTCAAATTGGCAGATATTTTGACAAATGCAATTTCTAGTAGAGCGTTCCACAATTGACTCGACCAATTGGGCATTGGCGACATCTATGCACCAACGTGAGGGAGAGTGTTGGTGTGACTTGTGGACCATGGACTTTCTTTCCTTACACACCAAGTCTTCCCATTATAATTATATTTGATTTACTTTTTATTCCTGATTTCCTCCTGTAAATAAAAATATGAATTTATTATTTATTGGGCCACTAAGGCTCCATTGTATTATAAATATGACATACTACAAGGAGAAGAATATATAGAAAATTCTCACAAACAAATATTATCATATTATGTTTCATATTTTAGCATAGCTGTCTGGTCTCTATATCGCATTTTCTGAATACACAAAGAAGTTTTTTTTCCCCATTTTATTTATAAAAAAAAATTCTATTTTTTGATGTCCTGAATAGGAAGTGGTCTTCTTCTTCTTCTTCTTCTTCTTTTTCTTCTTTTCTTATTTTCCTTCGTACTTTTGCTATTGCTACACCATGTAAATGCATTTTCAAGGTATTAATAATTAGTTTTCTCTTAGGTATAAAAACTTTTGACAATGTGACATTCTAATCTACTCTAATATTTATGCAAAGGAGAGACTCAAACTTGAGGGGAAGGAAATTGACACTATTTTGACTAACCTAACTCACATGTGTGATTATCTGAAGAAACAAAAAAAACAAAAAAAACTTAACTTACATATGCAAAATTAAACTATGATAGGACGAGGAACACATGAGTACAAGTGCTATTACCCAAGAATGGAAGGACATAGACTTAGTGCGCACCATATGCAAAACAAATTCAACAAAAAGAGTATTTGAAACAAAGTTTCAAATGAAGAATAGGATCTAATTTGAGGGATTAGCTTGAGCACTAATCTTATGATTAGAACTGTCTATATATGTTAAATTTTCTCTAAGCTTTGTCGAAGATCGATTAAACTGACCATAGAGAACCTTTGTACACAACCAATGTGTTATTATTGTGATGGGATTGCTGGCCATAGCTAGAATATTTATCCGAAGTACTACTTGAATGACGAAAAATATATGAACATGACGAATTTCTATTTTCCATATTTTAGGAGGTGGAATATTTATATACAAAATACGTCATCACATTGATCGACTGCAACACAACACCATGCAAAAGCAAATTTCTGCAAATTGTAGCTCTGGGATTCGTAGATGGAGTAGTTGCTCCACAGTGCTAGTAAAAGAAAGGGCAAACGACAGAAGACACCCTGTTGGTTTAGGGTCATTCTTAAATTGGACTCCAGGGTATCAATTTTATCAATTTTTGCAATATCGTCCAATTTCATCATTCCGTTAAGTTGACCGTGTGGTCAATCGTTAAATGCTGATGTGTTTACTGTAGGGCCCACCCACTAATTAATTCTCAAATTTTTATTAAATAAAATGATAAAATAACATATAATTAAACAAAACTAAATACAAAAAACAAAAAAAAACAAAAAAAACAAAAAAAACCCAGATGCACAGCCGCACTCCGTCCCTTTCTCCTCCATCCCATCTTCTCAGAGTTCTCCGATTCCCCCCCTCCCCCTTCGCCATCGACCTCTCCTTCGAGCCGACACAAATTTTTTTTTTTTTTTCCCCCCCCCCCCCCCCCAAGCCGCCCCCCTCTCTTCGTCCCGCTCTCTCTCTGTCCCACTCTCCTCTCAGCTCCCCATCCTTATCAATATATACAAATTGTGCTTAGAGGAAGGTCTGGAGGGAGAGCCCAAGTGAGAGAGTTGTGCTTTAAATAAAAGAATGGAATAATGGGTTCTTTTTATTTTTTACATATACTATCCCTTATATACTATTTCAATCTCCTATTCTAGCATATTCCTAATTAAGGCTACAATCTAGGTTTGACCCATAAATCTTGGGTCTTAATATGGACATTAAAATTACAATCCTTCATTACGTTTTTTCCACACTCCCCTCGTTGGGAGTGTGTGTGGCCCCTTCACTTGTATTGAGGCATCTCCTCCCAAGGCCTTCGTTTGGTTAGGAAGGGAATTACACCGCTTGTGTTTCTCTCTCACAATGTGACAATCATTCTGAGTTGTTTCTCTGTTCTTTCTCCCACCAATAGCAGCCTCCCTCTAATTTCAAGCATGTGACTGCCTTTTCTCCTGATTGATCGTTTCTTGATTTCCATGAGACGGATTTCCTAAAAAACCAATAACCTGTCTCTGTCCCACTCTCCTCTCAGCTCCCCATCCTTTAAAATCAAACACGAAGTGCGGCCTCCATGTGTGGTTTTCTGGGTTGGTGCATACAAATTGTGCTTAGAGGAAGGTTTCAATTTCACATTTTGGGTTTTTTTTCTTCGCTTTTGTAGATGTCTAAGGAATATTTCCTTTGTGACATAAAAAGACCTTTCTTAGATCGAGAGTCAGTGACCTTGATGCTTGGAGGAAAGATTTAAGACGTTCCATTTCTTGAAGATTATTGCCTGTAATGAGAATATCATCAACATATATGAGCACACCTGTAAAAGAATCTCCATTAACCCTGGTAAAAAGAGAATAGTCAGCCATAGATTGTTGAAAGCCCGCTTTCTTAATAGCATGGGAAAATTTAGAGAACCAATTACGGGATGCCTGTTTAAGCCCATAAAGGGACTTATTCAGCCGACACACTGGATTCTCCCCTGTCGGCAAAGACCGGGAGGAGGGACCATATAGACCTCCTCCTCAAGTCACCATGGAGAAAGGCATTCTGAACATCAAGTTGGTGAATAAACCAATTACGAGCAGTAGAGCAACAGATAAAAGGCAGCGGAGAGTAGTAATCTTGGCAGTAGGGGAGAAAGTCTCACTGTAATCAACACCCTCAATTTGGGTGTAGCCTTTGGCGACGAGACGAGCCTTGTAGCGCTCGATGGAACTTTTTTTTTTTTTTTATAATCCGGGGGGGGGGGGGGGGGGGGGGGGGGGGGGGGGCGGGGGGGAGGGGCACCCCCCCGCCCTCGGGGGCCCGGGGGGTGGGAGGGGCTGGGCTAATTAGTAGGCTCACAGGTTCCTGAAACGTTAGCAAGAAAAGCACGATGCGAAGGAGAAAGACGATTATAGGAAATAAAATGAGATAAAGGATGACGAGTCCTGAAGAAGGGGTTGGCCCGAGGAGGATGACGAGTCAGGGGAGGTAGAAGAGAAGCCCATAAAATAATCATTGTGCCAACTGGTGGGTGCGTGAACGAGTGGAGTGTCGTGGAGGTGGCTGGTTCGAGGCATCAAGCGGAGAAGGAGGAATTGGGTCAGCAATAATGGGGGGTTGATCTGTGGGCAAGTAGGGTTGTGATGAGAAGGAGGCCCAACATGGGCTGGGGGAGTGGGCTAGACACGGGCCCAATTCCAAAGTAGGGAGACTAGAGGTTGGAATGGGAGAACTGGGTGGTGGAGTGGGTTCGGGAAGGTGGGTTTGTAGAAGTGGAGTGGGATTGGGTAGATGGATTTGTGAGGTGTAGGTGATGGAGTGGGACTAGGTGGGGGGAAAAATGTATCATCTGGATATGGTAAGGGGGGGGGGGGGGGGGGGGGGGGGGGGCGCCGCGGGGGGGCGCGGGGGCGGGGGGGCGCGCGGCGCGCGGGGGGGGGGGGGGGGGGCGCCCGGGGGCGGGGCGGCGGGGGGGGGGGGGGGGGGGGGGGGCGGGGGGGGGGGGGGGGGGGGGGGGGGGGGGGGGGGGGGGGGGGGGGGGGGGGGGGGGGGGGGGGGGGGGGGGGGGGGGGGGGGCGGGGGGGGGGGGGGGGGGGGGGGGGGGGGGGGGGGGGGGGGGGGGGGGGGGCGCCGCCGCGCCGCCGGGCGGGGGGGCGGGGGCGGGGGGGGGCGGGGGGGGGGGGGGGGGGGGGGGGGGGGGGGGGGGGGGGCGCGGCGCGCGCGGGGGGGGGGGGGGGGGGGGGGGGGGGGGGGGGCGCGGCGGGGCGGGGGCGGGCCGCCGGCGGGGGGAGGGGGGGGGGGGCGGGGCGGGGGCGGGGGGGGGGGGGGGCGGGGGGGGTGGGGGGGGGGGGGGGGGGGGGAGAGGGGGGGGGGGGGGGGGGGTGGGGGGGGAGGGCGGGCGGGGGGGAGGGGGGGGGGGGGCGCGGGGGGGGGGGGCGGGGGGGGGGGGGGGGGGGGGGGGGGGGGGGGGGGGGGCGGGGGCGCGGCGGCGGCGGGGGCGGGGGGGGGGGGGGGGGGGGGGGGGGGCGGGGGGGGGGGGGGCGGGGGGGGGGGGGGGGGGGGGGGGGGGGGGGGGGGGGGGGGGGGGGGAGGGGGGGGGGGGAGGGGGAGGGAGGGGGGGGGGGGGGGGGGGGGGGGGGGGGGGGGGGGCGGGGGGGGGGGGGGGGGGGGGGGGGGGGGGGGGGGGGGGGGGGGGGGGGGGGGGGGGGGGGCGCGGGGGGGGGGGGGGGGGGCCGCGCCCCCCCCCGGCCGCGCGGGGCGCGGGGGCGGGGGGGGGGGGGGGGGAGGAGGGGAGGGGGGGGGGGGGGGGGGGGGGGGGGGGGGGGGGGGGGGGGGGGGGGGGGGGGGGGGGGGGGGGGGGGGGGGGGGGGGGGGGGGGGGGGGGGGGGGGGGGGGGGGGGGGGGGGGGAGGGAGGGGGGGGGGGGGGGGGGGGGGGGGGGGGGGGGGCGGGGGGAGGAGAGAGGGGGGGGGGGAGGGGGGGGGGGGGGGGGGGGGGGGGGGGGGGGGGGGGGGGGGGGGGGGGGGGGGGGGGGGGGGGGGGGGGGGGGGGGGGGGGGGGGGGGGGGGCCGGGGGGGGGGCGGGAAAGGGCTGCTGGAAGACATGTGTTGACCTTATGTGCTGAAAAATTGGAGCATGTATTGGTATTGCTATCACGTGGCTGCTGTGGATGATTCCCAACAAAGACATTGGAATTGCCCATGGTGAAGAGGGGACCCCAAAAGTTTCAAAAGAAGCCACGAGGAGCACTGTAGAGCCCAATTTCCTAATTAAGGCTACAATCTAGGTTTGACCCATAAATCTTGGGGTGTAATAATATAGGAAAGACAATTACAATATTTACAATCCTTCAATTACAAGATTTGATTTCCAACATGCTTGGAGGCTCGTTTTCTCGCAGAACGATTAGCAGCCACGAGGAGCACAGAGCCCAATTGGAGAGCGCGATCAATATCAACAAGTGCATCTTACTTGTAAAAGTGCCGCATGGCTTGGAGTAGTCATCCTCCTTCTGCAAAACTGTTATCTGATTTCCAGAAGCCACAGCCACATTCCAGAAGCCACAGCCACATGCTCACCTCTTGGGGGGGTCGTCGATAGTAAGGTCACCAAGCTAGAAGTTCTTGTAACTTACTCCCCATCCTCACACCATTCTTTCTCTTCCACAGCGGCAATTTTCCAAAACCCACATTAGAAATATTCTCAACAGCCAATCACATTCAGGTCAAAATTTCAGCAAAAATTTAAAAATCTCCCTAACATAAATTGCAGAACAACTCAAAAACTCAAATTGAGCACAACCCAGAAACTCAAACTCAAACCCCCAAATTGAAAACTGCAGATTGAGCACAACACGAAAACTGCAGACTAGCCCTTGAACAACTGAGCGGGGTCTGAAGGCTTGGAGGCGGCTAAGGTGGGGGAGATTGGAGGTTACGATGGCGGAGTTGGATTTGGTTTAAGAAAAACAATCAGGAAAGTGATTAATTGAGCGATTACGGAAGATGAATTTGATTATGTTGAAATTCAAGAAAACAATATAATTAAGAACCTGTTGAGGGTAACTGGGAGTATAGGGCCTCTAGTCTGATCGGCATCACAGGACCTAGACCCGAAAAGCCTCTCGAAGGAGAGGTCGATGGCGAAGGGGGAGGGGGGAATCGGAGAACTCGAGAAGATAGGATGGAGGAGAAAGGGACGGAGTGCGGCTGTGCATCTGGGTTTTTTTTTTTTTTTTTTGTATTTAGTTTTTGTTTAATTATATGTTATTTTATAATTTTATTTAATAAAAATTTGAGAATTAATTAATGGGTGGGCCCCACAGTAGACACGTCAGCGTTTAACGATTGACGACGGTCAACTTAACAGAAAGGATGAAATTGGACGATGTTGCAAACGTAAGGGTGTAAATTGATAAAATTAATACCCTAGGGTCCAATTTGAGAATGACCCTAAACCAACAGGGTGTCTTCTGTCGTTTGCCCTAAAAGAAAACAGTCCCAAAGCTAGACCAGTATTGGAGCGTGCTTGGATTCAAGCCCTTCTCAGTTTTATTTATTTATTTATTTATTTTTTAAAATTTAACTCTTGGGATTAATTTGTCACAACACGCAACATAACAGCATCATCATCAATAAACAACAATCAAGTTACTATTCACATTTGAAATATAGAAGAACTAGAATACTATTGAATCACTGGGGAAATGAAATGAAATCCTTCAAATGAACATATCCTATAAGGTTTACATCAAAATCTATGGGAGCAAGCGAAAGGGAAAATGGAAAAAAGAATATCATAACTTAAAATAATTTTCCCTTCCACCTCACACTCTTGCAAAGAATACAACACAAAGGTATGACTGATTTTACTTGCAAGACAAACCAAAGAACCCGCCTTGCTCATCAAATAAACTAGGCGAAATATGGACCACACATCAGCATGACATTCCAAGGTCCATTACATCAGCATTAGATTCCAACAGGGGATACAATGCCATTGGCCCATCGCTGCTATTTGATCTAAAATGCCATTGGCCCATCGCTGCTATTTGATCTAAAATGCCATCCGGCCAGCGAGCCGGCTCTCCAAAATCCTTCTGTCTATGGCTGCATCAATTGAACTCATCTGGAAAATAAAACAGCAATAAGATAATCAGAGAGGAACCGGGGGCATCATTCACTTGGTCAAGCAAGATAAGTAAATTGGTCCTATCCAAAGATACCAAACTTTGTGAAAGAAGCTGACCTGTGCCAAGTCTGGTTTCACTGTTCAATAATAAAGTAATGTTGCTACAATTAAACAAAAATCTGTTGGGCTTGATCTTGTTTCACTCAAATCCCCACGCCCCAAAAGAAAGCATAGGGAGAGTGAATAACAACAGATAAATCCAAATTTTAAAAGAACAAATACATAGATTCCGTACTTAACTGAGTACGATGCTAGGTAGAAGAATCCTTGAGCCCATTGCAGCAAGCTTGTCAAAATTGTAATTACTAACTAACAGCAAAAATAATGTAAATACCTACTTGAACCTTTTGATGCAGTTGCGTGGAAACCCGAGAAATGGCAGTTTAAACAAAACAGCATGCCCATCAACCAAGGGTTGGAAAACAGAAAGATGGAGGACTAAAAGGTTCACATGTTCTTTGCTAAAATTTTCTTTTCAAAAGAAAAAAGTTCAAATTCATACAGTATATGCCTCTCTAAACAGGAAAAATTGGTAAACAAGCCAATCTGAAAAGACAACATAAAGCCTACCTCCTTTTCCGAAAAAGAAAAAAAAAACATAAAGCCTACCTATCTGGTTAGAGCAATCCAACTCCGTAAATTAAAGAGGTAGTATGACTTACCTGGCTAGTTTCATCATGCACCTGATACTTCACTAAGGACATTCTTCTTTCCTCCTGCAAATAAGTCAACTGAACCAGTTAGCCACAACACTAGCAAAAAAGAAACCTAATTAGCATTGTGTAAACTAGAAATGACTTACCATGGACATAGCCTCATCATCCCAAACCAGATACACCTCATTAGCTGCTGGCTGAGGAGCAGGAGCTTTGTTTGCAATTACAGGGGGTGGTCCAATTGATGGACCACCAGTATTTGGACCAGATGCATAAGAGTGTGAATTAATTAAGTTCCCACCTGTAGCAATTAAATGCAAGGGAGATATCAGGTTCACAAGCCTTGCACACATGAAATCAACAATCCAAAGGCATCAACTAGGACAGAAGAGCTATATTTTTAGCAATGTGGGCAGGCTTCATTATTGTAAAGGGCAAACACATAAGGCTTATCATGCCAGAACAACTAGTAGCTTAGTTGGTCAAGAAATAAAAACAATTAACAGGATCAATTGGGTGCATAACAAGGCAGATAACAAACTGCCTTTGTAATATATCAAATACACATAAGCCTGCAAAGTACAAATTAAGCTGTTGATGGCAAATCCAAATTTGAAGTTGATCAATTCCCAAAACAGTACTCTGTAGTATAATCTCAAAAGGTGACTTGAACCATAAATAACAAGAGAAAATTCCCAAAGCATCTATTACTTATTTTATCATACATAAGGAAAGCATGATCTGAAAGCAAGAAAATACCATTTTAGTTAAAATCTATGATTAGAATACAGCTTTGACTCCATACTGTTATGAAAGAAAAAAACAAAATTTTGAGAGACTTTAAATTAGCCAAAGCATAGACAAGGGAAGGGCATAAGATTACAAAAAAAAACATTTGACAAGACAGACAGTTATATACAATAGAATGTTACAAATATTAAATCACTCCAAATTTAAAAAAAAAAAAATTAAAGTACAGTTACCACCAACATATAGAAAATGGAGGGGATACCAGATAAATTACAGCATCATGCCTACTTAAAACACCCATATTATGAGCTACAAGTTTCAATTTTGAAAATTTTGAAATACCAAATGTTTGAATTACTTCTAAAAAACAAAAATTTACACACAAAAATCGTATCTGAAAGACCATTTAAGCAAATAAAACATAGGACATCAAACCTGAAATGCTTAGATAACTACTTGTTATGAAAGTTTTCGAACCTTGATGTGCATCTGTTGAGCCTTTAAGTTCAGCTGGAGAATTTGAGAGAATACTAGTTGAAAGCATAGGAGCTGAAAAGGGAGAACTTTGAGTTGGTACATTATTTATACCAACAACGGGAAACAGAGGTTGTGATACAGGAACAGGAGGCATGGATGTAGGAAGTCCAGGCGGAGTTATATGTGATGGCAGATGTGCAGGGGTTGATGATGGTGGGGGTGGCCTCACATTCTGCACAGGAAACAATGGCTGCGGCACATAACCCAATGAAGAAGGAGGAGGAATTGAGACTGAGGGAAGTTGTGGAAACCATGGCTGGGGACGAGGTTGCCAAGCATTTGGAGGCATTGGAACTGCAGGACTGTAACTGGTGCAAACAAAAACCATAGAAACATACAGATAAGTTGTTTATGTAAATGGTAATCAGTATGTAACACAGAAAATATAGTTTTCAAATTTCACAAAGCTGCTTGCGGAGGATATGCAAGAAACCTCACAGAAAACATACATTGGCCGGATTGCACCCAAAGCTGGTTGGGGAGGATATCCAATCCCCATCGAACCCAGCACCATACCACCAACAAACTGGGTTGACGGGATGTCCACTTTAGCTACTTTTGATGGAGCGTCCTCATCTGCAAATAAATTTAAACTTAACTTATATGATTAATGCTATAACTTCAAGAGGACATGAAATGAACAACACAAAATGATAGGTACTGTACACTTTTTGTTGGTTCGATTAGTCTTTAAGACAAACCACGACAAAACATTTCGTACAGAATTCTTATGCACAGATTAGGACATCTGAATGAGCGTGTACTTGCATGAGTTTATATGTGGATGCATTCTCTTGCAAGTAAATTGGTTCAACCATGAAAACAGGAGAATTTCAACATGTTAAAAATTTCCAACTGGACCAAATACAATCATCAAAGCTTTTATACCCAAATAACTATTACATGGATGTTGCTATGAACACTCCAATAGAGCACCTTATTTAATACATTATACTATTCAAGGAAATTTAATTCAAATGGGTTGGTTTAGGTATACTTGCATGTACCAGCACATCCAGCTGAAACTTAATGTGAATCAAACCCAAAGAAGGCATAAAATAGTTGAATTTAATCATTTAAATAAAATAAAAATTTAAACATCACCAAATATCAACGGGGATAACATAACCTAAACATAAAATAAGAAAATTTTCTGGATAAACATCATATTTGTAAGGATCCTTTACCTTCCTCTCCATAATGTGCAGCCAAGACGTCAGGTGGGATTCCTTGCATCCCATATATTTCAATATCCGTCGACTCTCTTCCAGTCTTTGCATTGGGAACTCTGTAAAACATAGTTTTTCCAGTTTGAGTATCAGTAAAGTGAAAAAGAAAATCAGGGTAAGGAATTATATTGAGGCACAGTTAAAATATATTGAACAAATTGCAATGGCCATTTATAATAGCTCATTTAAATGATCAAGTGAAATAGTTTAATCACAAACAATGAGCAACTACAAGCATCTACGATAATGTTCTTATGTCTGAGTTAGAAAACTTGAAACCGGGTTTTTGAATATGGATTGTTCTTTTGTATTAATGACAAATTGGTTAGAGTTCAAAAAGAAATGAATTAACATTTACTTTTGGAATACAGTGGACAAAGTTCGAGTTTATCATCAGCACATAGGTATGTGCATAAAGTTCCTCTTACAGTTATATGAGTAAAAGGTTAATACAATACATTAACTTCCTGAGGTTCAGGGGCCCTCTCATTATTAAGAAGCGTGCCTCATATGTAAACGCATTGACATTTCAGTATATCCCAACAACATAAAAACCAATTTATAGTAACAGCCACATTGTTTCCTGGAATCCAAATTCTACTAAACTTCCATAAAAAACCTACAGCTTGAATTTGCTCGAAAATCAAGATAGTCTATCAATGCCATTGACCATTAAACTTTTGCCTATGCAGCTAACATAAAAACTTTAATCTCAAATTATTTTTCCAGCAAAAAAATTCTTCACAAATCGTTTTTTTAATAAAAAAAAAGAAGTTGTTTTATCTAAAGCCCATTAGAAAGATGCACCAACTGACTAAACTATGATTTTTTTAAGGATGAAGATCATATTTTTACATAGCAAAAATAAAAACAATGAAGATCATAGTTATATATTGCAAACATAAAACTGATCAATATCGTATTATCATTTAGTAAAGTCAGCTATGAAAGAACATAAAAATTAGGGTTCAGATAATTGGGGAAAGTATAGAAGGCAATACTTGGTGACGCTCTCTTTGTGGACCTGGAGGACATGAATGGCCATGCCACCAGCGGTAGATAGCTTCTTGTGGCAGACATGGCACTTAAAGTGCTTAGCTTTCTGGTGCTGCACCAGTATCTTCTCATCGTCAAATTCTCTATCACAGTAGTAGCACCAAACCTTCGACGAAACCCTCTTCTTCTTCCTACCCATTAGTCCTTCTTCCTCTTTGCCCTCCTTTTACGGGTCTTCTTGTTGTCTCCCTCTCTCTCTCTCTCTCTCTCTCTCTCTATTTCTCTCTCTGAGCCTTCGATTCGGTATTTGGGTTTTTGGAGGTTTCCCTTCTGTGATCTGTGGGTTCTTTTATTTCATGTCTTTGTATTTGTAGCCTATTTTTATAATCTTATATAATAAAAATGGGTTGAAAATTGGGGCTAGGGCTTTTTCTAGTCCTAATTGATGCAGCAGATTGCAAAATTGATCTAGTTGATAGTTGGGTTGACCTGAGCAGGCCCAACCAAAAATTGACCAAGATTAGTTTTTTTTATTTATATTTTTTAGTACAAGCGATTGGAAAGAGGAATTTACACAAATATTCATTGGATACAAAAGGTTTACACAAATTGTCCCAGCTTAATTAAGTTGGGAAACGTTGCATCCTATTAATGATTACATAGCATTACTCTACTTATCTCTCTCCTCCCGTAACGCATAAAACTACCACACAATACTATTAATCTATATGTTGTAACATGATAAGACGACAAGTTCATACTTTAGGTTGAAATATCAATAAATATACATGTGTTATAACATATATGGTTAACGTCACATGGAGATGTCGTACACCAAAACATTCCTTCTATCACTCATCACCTATCACTTGAAGAGAGATAGAAAGAGGCCTATAGCATGCATTTCTGCCATTTTCGCGTTGGACATATTTCAAAATGATCCACTGTCTTGCTTTCAAGGAGATTTAACGTGAGATGTATGGTAGGCCTAAAGTTAGGTTACACATAAAAGCAATCTCAATTAGTTGGAGACTTGCAGCCCAAATATATGAGAGTTCAATCGCTTTGAGTCAAAAAGTAAGTGCAGCCATGATTTTCCTCCGACACTAAAATTTATCTGAAAAATAAGGGGTGAAGAATGCGTCCTCAGTGGCAAGTTCCAGAAAGGAGCTTGTGATAGCAAAATCACATCATCAATAGCAGCTGACGGAAAATGAAAACCAACATACATTAATCAAATGGATTCTTAATCACTATCTCTGGTCTGCAGACTGCATGATGCTGTCAAATTTTCAGTGCTTCCAACTGTGGAAATGACAAATGGGATATCCTACTCTTCTTTCTTGGAGGATTGGGAAGAGCTATCAGCTTCACCTATAGGCTGGCTTACACTAGCTTTGGCCTCAGCAAGAAATGCAGGATCAGGCTTATGTTTGTCAGAAGGTTCCTTCATTGCCATATATATATAAAATGCAATAACTATGTTGACAGATATAACAGCAAGGAATCCACTCAACAATGTGAGTGAATAGGGAGACATGTCGCTTGCACCTGTTTCACATGAAGAACACGCTCAGATAATCCAAGAGGAAAACCTAGGAAAGTAACTCTATAAAGCTCCCTTCCTAAATCCTTGCAAAAAATTATCGCATAGTAAGGCAAGTTACAAGATCAAATTTTTTCGATTTAATCAGACATTCACTTGCATGATTGTGATAAGGGCATGTTGGCTGTGCAATTTGGTGATACAAACACAAGCGCCTATGTTTTCTTCAGAAATTTCCTACAACCATAGTGCTTTGCACAAGATTACCCACACACCCACAGGAATACCGATGGCCTCTAGGCTCTAGATAACATTTTACCTACAACTGGAAATCCAACAGTAGCCAAAAAGTAAAAATCTTAAGATAGTCGATACATGTAATGGCAAGTTGAGTAATTTTCTTTTGATAAGAAACAAAACTTAAATAGTGAAAGCTCAAGTTGAGTACTACTAAGATGATGCCATTGATTGGTTTCAAAATTTTCATATCCCGAGCGGTCTCAATTTTAAGTGGTAGGGTATTCTGAAAATTAAAAGATGACATAAATGGTTTATAATTGTTCCCATGGATCTTGCTGTGGGTCTTTTCATGTTACTGGGCTGTACTTATGTTTCTAACCTCTTTTTAGCTTGGCTTTACTAGTCTCTGATCTTGAGGTCAAAGTCCCATTAAGATTACTAGTTCGAGAAGCTTAGATATAACTCTTTCTGTTTAGTGGAGAATAGGTTTCAGAGAACATCTTCAGTAGTTTTGAAGTGTTCTTAGAGAATCCATGATGAATTATAGCCTTGCATGTAATTCACATGGGGAAATAGGGAGAGTGCCTAGATTTATCTTCTTCTCCTTTTATTTGATTACTAGGACTCCTGTTTTCACCACTAGCCCTTATTTTCCTCCGATCACCCCACAAGCTCATACTTTGTACACAGGTCTAAACCCCAAATCCTTGTATAGCTTGCTACTAGTACATACTGCAGCTGTTTTCTTAGTTAGGTGGAGACAAAATTCCAATTAGTAAAATCATCGAGCGACTAAAGTTAATCTTATAGTAATCCTGATTCTTCCACCATTCAAATCCCAAAATCAAATTTGTTTCCAAAAGCAAAGCCCACAACGTCAATGCTATCCTACAGCAGTATGGCACCACATCATCTTGGCACTAGTTATACTTTTATTTATTTATTTATTCTGTTACATGCTCTAGTTATACTTGGTGATAGGATGCCATCTTTATTCTTGTAAAGCACATTCACTGTAAGGATATTATTATGTAATTATAAAAATAAAAAAAACAAAGCTTCTAATCATCAAAATTCTCCTCATGGGAACTTAGAGGTCAGTAGTTGGAAGATATTTAAAAGGCTTGATTGAGATGAAAATTCCCATTATCACGACATTAAGAGTGACATGGACAAACTCTAAGGTGATCTAGGATAGGAATGAAATGCAGAATGACATAAATTCAAAATGTGAAACGAGAAATGGTCTGCTTATTTAGAAAGAAAACAAGTAACGCAGACAAAATTATCAAAAAGAGGATTGGAAGTAGATAAATTCATTGTAATATAGCATTAAGAAGGAAAACCCAGCATAACTAGTGCGAGCCTATATTAGTACGAGGGACCTCCAATAAGATGCAGTACTAGTTTTATGACAAACCAATTAGACATGAGGACTGAAGATGACAAAAAGCTACAGGATTGGCACAACAGCCTTACCAGGAAGCAAATTATTGTTAAACGCATATAATATCGCCACGGGAGTTATCCACATAAACAATGACGCAGTAACAAACTTTTGTATTACTCCTGCCATTGCTATCTCCAATCTACAGAATGAAGAACAAAATAATCAACACCAATAGAAAAATAAATCACAACGAGTATTAGGGCCACAAACAAACATGAGAGGGAGATATCATAATCGATGATACAATGGACTTTCTAGAATTGTTTACACAAGCAAGTGATGAGTAAGTTAACACATTTTGCTGTAAAAGACTACCGATAAGTCTTGTAAACATGCACTGGGCCAGAGATGTAACTAATGGGCTATAACCATAGTTCATTGGCATCATTGCTAACACTTAGCCTATGCACATGAATTTCCTTAAAGTCAGTATAAATGACTGAAACCCGTGATAAAGTCACAACTATTATGCTTAGTGATCATAAGTTCATCGGAACAAATAATTATGTCAAATACCCATACAAACAAAGGAAATACATCATAAATTCATTGGAACAAATAATTATATCAAATTCAGATACACAGAAAGAAAATTCCAACCTAAGTCATAACAATTGAATACATGAGGGAACAAAGTGGGCTTTCCTGTGAACAAAGACACTAAATTCTCCTTGAGATACTTCTATGCAATGCTTAAGTGAAGTATGAACTACTTGGTTTTTACTGAGATATGGTGTACCACTTGAAAGCAATCTCATATTCAAATAAAGACCAAAACATTTCAGATGCAACCAATCAACACACAATCATCTTTGAACAAAGATACTAAATTTCAAAGTCACCTGTGAATAAAGACACTAAATTTCAATGACCCAATCTCGCATAGACATTTAATCAAACACTTTGAGCGCATACTTAAGCCACAAAAGAATGGACTGAGTAAGAGCATACCCAACTGAGAGTATTGGATCGGTAGATTGAGCCGCCAAGAAAGGACTTGACTAATCACTGTTAGCTTGCCTGTCCTGTTCAACAATCCAAACCCTTCTGCTACAGAAATTGCATATTCTCTGTGGGGACAGAAAGTAGTTCCGACTCCGAAGACAAGTAACTCAGAAGCAAATCTTGTTCTTTTGGTGCTGGAAATTCATAAGCAAAGCTTCAACACAAGAGACTTGCTGTTGTTTTACTTCTGGGATGCCAAACCCAAGAGAGATAATTTTGGCAGTGGGCCCTCCATGATCAGATCTAAAGCCCAATAGGCCCAACACCATTCCTATTATACAATTTTGTTTTTATTTTTATTTTTTTATACATGATTTTTTTTTTTTTTTTTTGAGTCAACTTTTGCTTTTTCTCGAACATTTTGAGTTCAACCCCCATGTATGTTACATCACTGTTTTTAGTTATATGTCTGTAAATATAGAACTGTATTCTAATTGTAGAAAGAATAATAATAATTGAAATAGAAAGAATTATTACGAATATGAAAATTGTGCAATTCTTAGGCACATTCATAACCATTCATAGTGTTGAAATAAAATCAACATGACAACATGATTTGATAATGGCTTCACTATGAAGCGGACACAAGTATAGTGTGCAGATAACGCCACTTTCTTTTAGACTAGACTTGATGTGAAAATTGAATAATATCTACACATGGGATTGACTCAAAGATGGTACATCTACCCAATTTCCCACCAAACTAATTCGTACGATGTCAGTGTTGACTGTATAACTTTGTGAGAATTCTTATCATCGTAACATGTTTTCGAACAAATAAATTCACATTTTTTATTCTTTGCAACTAGCTTTTATTTTACTCTATACACCTCTACTTAATGATAGAAGAGTCTAAAGTTTCAATTTCCCTTTCCCCGTTGATAAAAAAATAAAAACAATGCCAATATAGGAGAAAAATTTATTTTTCAAACGAAGACAATGTGTTTCTACTTATAATGGCGAGTCTGGTCATTGGTATCTTGGAACATGTCTCCCCAATATCTTTTAACTCTCAACATTTCAAAACTGAATTATGACAACTATCTCATGTTATTTGTTTAAGATATGATCGTTATATTCATTCCATGTTTTTTTACACTTTTCTGTGGGTGGAAGAATTAGATTGTTGCACAGACACATTTACGAAATTTCCACTAGACATTTCAAGATGAAAGTAAACAGAGAAGCCTACAAACAAAACAAAAACACACACAAAAGAGCAATGCCTAAGAGGGATCTTGCTCGATAAACCTATGTACCATACATCTAGCCCTAATTGCATTGAAGCATTTAGGCCCATTTGGCCAAGAGTGACATACAGCCAGAACCCAAAAGAAGTGAAATATTAGCCCCAAGCTGGATCCTTAAATTGCCTTGCATTCTAGGGTTCATGAAATCTGCTGCTAGAAGGTCAACCAGAGCCATGTATATTAGAATCCCAGCTGAAGCAGAGTTGAAAACCCCTTCCACAATCAGAGCAGTTGGGCTGCTCTCATTGTAAATGTTTGATATTCCCATTCCAATACCAATTCCAATTGGGGTGGTGAGGGAGAAGAAAAGCACCATGGTTGCAATGGCCCTGGACTTGAATTTGGCCTGCACAAACAATTGAAGCAACTCACATAAAATTGTATGAAAATAGAAAGATTTATAACCTGAACTTGGAACCTCATGGTGAAGAAAAGACACATTAACACAGCTTAATTACCCTAACCCTAGAAAAATGAAAGTTGACTTTCAACAAAATGCTGCACTGAACTGAAATGAGACTGTCCCAATAGTGAACCATGCAATCCGTACTGTACAAATGAAATGAAGACACATATGGTGGTGGAATGCAATGGAGTCATTGGACCCTACAAATACGCAAGATCTCTAAGAAGATTTTGTTAACCCTGTGCATATTGGTAAATGGCAACATCTTAGGGTTAGAAAATGATGAATGTTTCCAAGACCAAGACCATACATGCATTAAAAAATTTATATATTTATTTTATTTGTACATTTTCTTATAACCAAGAAATTTAACAGAGTTTGCTTTCATATATTTATTTTGTATTTATGGGGTGACTAAATGAGACAATGGAGAAAAGGAAAAATCTTGGAGGAAATTGAAGATACCTGAGAGATGCAGCCACCAAGGCCCATGCCTTCAAAAAATTGATGGAAAGTCAAAGCTGCTACCAGAGGTTTGATTGTTCTGGGACTCTGAGAGGCACCTAAAGATATCCCAATGATGACTGAATGAACCACAATCCCAAGCTCCAGAACCTGTAAAACATTTACACAAGGAATCTACATCATTACATCAGAAAACTAGAGCAGCAAAAAGAACAGGAAAATGAAATTAACTCACAAAAAGAAAAAAGAAAATTGTAAAATTAAAACAAACTAATGAATGCAGGACCACCATAGTTTGTAACCAATTAAACAAAAGAGTTCTTTAATCAATCAGATAAGAAAATGTTTGAATTCAGCACTCACTGAAGCTTCTTCCTTATGGGAATAATTTCAAATACCTTTATGCTTGTAAATTGTAATTACAAAGTATAGGAAGTAGTTCATAGGAATGGCAGAGCAAAAAACAGAGGAAACAGGGGAGAAACAGAGTGTGCACCTACCCAACAAACTCTATCACCAAAAAATATTGAACCATAAACAACTACAAATACAAGCCAACTCTACCTGTGATATCACTCGATGCCTAATAAGCTCAAAAGATGAAGCTGAATCCTCAGGTAAAATCACGCCGGATCCATGGGCATGACCATGTGTGGCATGAGTATGAACGTGCACATGACCCTCATGCACCCCATGCATCTCCTCATCCTCTTTCACTGGCAGTGCTTTAGTGAAATGTGACCTTCTGTAATAACTAGTGGCAAAGGTATCGATCATCATCGTCCCAATAGCCGAAAGCATTGCAATGAAGCCGGTAAATGGGAAATTCCCCCATGGTGTTTGGCTGAGGCAGGGGTTTGTCAAGCTCTCAAATGCCTCAGGCAAGACATGGATGAACCCTGTTGCTAGAATCACGCCAGCAGCAAAGGCTTTGATCATGAAGAAGATATCGTTTTCGGGGCGTAGAGCTGGGATTTTCTTGCCCAACATTGGGAGAGAGACACCAAGCACACTGGCTATGAGGATTGAACTTATTGCAACTAGCTTGAACTTGAGAACCTTGACATTGTCATGGTGTTGGGTTTCTTTGCTACATGTGCATTCTGCAGAAACCAAAATGGGGACAAACAGAAGAAGAAGAAGAAGAAGAGTGTGAGGTGGAGTGAGCTTTCTCATGGCTTTCAGTGAAAGGGAGAGAGAGAGAGAGAGAGTAGAGGAGGGCTTCGAAATTTGATGTGGGATGTGAAGGAGTAAGCCTATTGCTTACTGTATATATATGAGTTGGAGAGTTCAGGAAAAGCAAAGGGGTTGAGGTGAAAATGGCGACATGGAATTCAATCCTATTTGTAAGAAAGGAAAGTGGGGGGTTGCCAAGTGTGTGGTTAATGGAGCCAAATGACGACATTATGTGTTAATGAACAGCTTAAAGGAGGTTAGGACTTTAATTAAGCTTTTAATCTCTTTCCGAACCATGATGATAATGATTCATGACTAAGAAATTTTCTTGGTGTTGGCGAAGAAAAGCAAAGAAGGTAAAAAGCAAAGGGGCACTTGAAAGATTAAATTAGTATCCCATCTTAGAGTGGTTATTAGCCAATGCATGAGCATGAATTCTGTTCAGCTAGGGAAGGAATTTGACCTGCCGTGTGGAGCACCATCAAGCACTAAAAAGGTTTTGAATATGGTGGAGCATTTAACTGATTTGTTAGTTTATTTATCTAACATTTGAAGTTTTTTTTTTTTTTTGGATTCAGTAATTGTTCAATATGGTAGAGGTAGAGGACTTTGGTTGTAGGAGGTTCTGTGTTTGAAATCGAGAGTGAGTTTGTACTTATGAGTTATATTAGTAACAATCATCCACGCACTTTTGAGTGAACTGTCGAACTGTTGATGTATTATGTAATTCACGTGCATCATAACTGATGCACATCCATCAATTCCCACTTATATCAATGGCTCACAACCACACGCCAGTCAACGCATTGTGGGGTTGACTTGCATTCCATAACTGCATGGACCATGTTGGTAACATTTCTTTTCTACCCATACTTCTGTCTAGGTCCAGTGATTTTCTAACATTGATGACCACAATAAGACTGACATTGCTTGGATGATCACTTGATTATAACACCAACCAGGAAAACTATGAGTGCATGTCAGTGCCGATGGCATTTCAAAATCTGCTACCATATAGAACAAAGCTTTATGTCTTGTATCAAATACCATACAACAAAAGTATAGCATATAAAATGAAAAAGGACAAGTTGTGTGTTAAATACAAGCAAACTAAACAAGTCCCATCCAGTTACCAAAAAAAAAAAAAAAAAAAACAAGTCCCATCCTAGACAAGTTGTACAATAAGTAAACTAAGTTGTTATTAAATTGAGAAAAGCTAAGATGGGTATCTAGCCAAAAGGCCTAGAACACAAGGCCATTGGAGGGATCAGATTATGTTTTTTTTGTTTTTTTTTTTGTGTGGAAGATAACAAATTAGACTTGCTTCAACTTTTTTCCCCAAAACTGATAATTTTTTTCTTTCTTTCACTTATTATTCTTTATGCTATATGCTGGTTACTTTAGACTAGAAAGAGAGATGAAGAAAACTCAGACTTATTCAATGTCGTAGAAGCTCCACCCATTGTGACCTGACAACTTTACGTTATGCATATACTTCATGGAAGGTCAAGGGCCAAAGATCTAGCTGAATCGTACACACTTATTGCTGTTACATTATTTCCTCTTTCTTCATATTATACTTTGTTAATTAAAACAGGTTATGGTGACATAAATCTCAAAAATGAAAGCTAGTTGCAATAAGTTCAATGCTTACAAAGGGCACCAGCCACATAAAGATTGAACTTGTTGCAACTAGCTTGCATTTGAGAGCTTTGGCTTCGTTACAATCCGCGGCATCGAAACTGCATGTGCATATTTCTGCAGAAACCAAGAGATTGGAGGGACGAGGAGAAGAAGAAGAAGAAGATTGTAAAAGATAAAGGAGTGGTATAGAGTGGCCTGCTGTGGCTGTGGCTGTGGCTTATTTAAGCCTATTCCATAGACTTTGTATTTATATATGTATAGATATGAGTTGGGAGAATTTGGAAAAAGCAAGGGCTAGAGTAAAAATGACGACATGAAATTGAAGTGGGGTTGACAAATGACAAGTGTGCTGTTTAAGCCATTTGATGAGATTATGATAGAATTGTTGTGCTTCTGCTACATTTTGAACAAAACTTGCCATATAAATTGCAATATAGAGTTGTCAGAAAAAGAATTTGTCCCGTGCAACAAAATAGTACACACTCTGTCTAGATGAAATTGAGAAAGCTGAGAAGCGAAGCTCCTTTGTTTGAGCCAAAAACCCTAGAACATAAGGCCCATGTTGGGTGGATCAGATATGTCCACACCAAATGAAATGAAACGAAGCATTTTTGGCAATTAACCAAATTCTTTCAGTCGCTTTTTCTTTATGTTATATGCTATGTGCTGTTTCCTTAGACTAAAAACAAGACACAGCCTAGGCTAGAATGCTGTAAGAGGGAACCCAGATTTACTTGGTCCACTTGATTTTGTATCTTTTTCTCTTCATCTGAATTTGTGACCAAAACAACTTAGAATGACAATTGGGTCTCAACTTATATCATGAAAGTGAAAAACTAGTGTTTTGCCTTTCATGCAACAAAATCAACTTATAAATGTTATCTTCTTTTCAGATTTCATCTCTTAATCATTTTAAAACTACATTGGATTCACAATTTATTTTGAAGTCTCATAGAGTCCTGTCCTGAATGGGTTAGATTAAAAGTGGGGATGGATGGACGGACATATACAATTACCCGTCTTGGAACTGTCCCTGTCTCCGTTTACCTATTCCATTTTATAAATAGGAATATACATATATTTTATAATTATTTTCTGATCTTTTAGTGTTATTGTGTGGGTTTTGTATTGTTCACATTGTGTGTCTTAATGTATGATATGTGCTATACTATGTATTTATGGCCACATCTATGTTTTCGAAAAGAAAAAAAGAAGTTCTATCAAGTCTCTGCCCATCCCATTTAGAGGCAAAGAAGTTCAGAACATAATTCCAATATTGGTTGGTTGGTGGTCCTACAGATTACAACATATTATTCCTCCAGGAATAATATTTCACAACCGGAATTTTAGTTTTTGGACCAGTTTCGTAACACACTCTACTGCCACGAATATCAACCTAAAGATTTTAGAACATATTGTTTGAATAATGAGTAAAAAATAAGCTCATAAACAAAAAGAGATTCCCCCACTTTGGTCGGTCCAAATGAAGGAGAAAGACTTTCAGGCAGACAACACGTTTTGCTATTCAGCCAATAACGCAATGACACATAAGATAACTTTTTCACGTGTCATTGTGTTATTAGTTAAAAATAGCAAAAACAGGACTATCTCATTATAAGTAAGATCTTATGCAAATGAAGATAATTTATTAGAGATTTTCTATTTAAACCCTGCACTTCTTTTTTGTTCACCCAATACTTAAATCATTAAGCTGTAAGTTTTATTATTATGTAAAAAGACAAAAAAGGTCATCTAACTTAATAATTAACCCTAGTACATCTATACACACACCCCACACATCTTTACTCTTCTCTTTTAAAGACATAGAAAATTGACGAGCCTACCTCTTTAAATATGCATGGGAGTTGATGGAAATGCTTGTTGATTATCAACTCAACAATACCCAAGTGTTGGAATTCCAGATTCCAGTTTCTTGAAGAGAGGTAAAATTGTTCTCTTTCTCTAGAAAGTATTAAATTTTTGGTTTAGGGTTCTATTTGTTTGTGTTTTTTTTGGCTGAGAACAAAGAAAATAGTGGGGTTTAAATAGAAAATCTCTTTTATTTATTTATTTTTCAGTTTGGGGTGTATTTTAGGGTAGTTTGGGAAGATAGTGAGGTTTTCTTAGAAATTGTGAAAATTTAAATTAAAAGATAGGGTGAACTTAGAACATGAGGTGAACTAAGAGAAGTGTGGGGTTTAAATAGAAAATCTCATTTATTATCTTGTAATTGATTCAATTCAAGCAAAGCCCAACAATAATTCTAATGCCATGCCATTTAAAATATTGTCATTGATTTTTGGTGCACTTGGAAAGTTTAAAAACCCACATTCTAAAAAATGGATTCAAATATTTTTTTTCATTACATAGCATTTTTTGAGAATATTTTCGACGATAGTATTGACTTGCTGACCAATTGTCTCAAATTCGAATCCTCATAGTACATTGATAGTGTGTGTATAAGAAACCCCTCTCCCTTTTTATAATTTAAACTATTGCTTATATTGGAAAAAAAAACACACACACATTCTAAAAAAAGATTTTAGTTTGCTTTCTTATCTTTAAAACAAACATATGTCTGCATATTGTTTGCAGTTGAACATGAACCCCCCTTCAAGCCAAAAAGAACATGGACCCCCATGCATTGATTGGGCTGATTTAAATCATGTCGCTGCATATATAAAACCTTAGTAAACTAGAATTTAATTAGGATTCTCCCCACTTGGCCATGAGAGACATAAAACATGCTCCTAAAAGAAGAGTAAAATTAGCACCAAGTTGGAGCTTGGTGTTTCCTAGCATTTTGGCATTGTTTATAAAGTCAGCAGCAAGAAGATCAACAAGCGCCATGTAAATGAGAATCCCAGCAGATGCTGATAAGAGAAGCCCTTGAACAATTAGCGCGGTTGGGCTGCTCGTAGTGTAGGTGTTTGATATTGCAATGCCAACAGCTATCCCAGCTGGGGTGGTAAGGGAAAAAAATAGCACCATTGTTGCCATGGTTGTATGCTTGAACTTTGCCTGCACAAATCATAATTGCCCTAGCTTAATTAATTACTATCAGAAACAGCCTTAAATTAGTTACATTTTGCCAAATTATTTTTCATTTTCAACTTGAAAAAAATTATTACAGAAAAAAAGAAATAAAGAAAGAAGTGACTACATGATAGTATACTAAAGGAAAAAGGATCAATAAGTTAAAATGTGTCAAATCAATTTAATATATTATTGTGCAGAAAAACAATAATGCACTTGGATTGATTTGGACTAAATTGTAGGAGTTAGTTTTTTTTTTTTAAGAGCATAAATCTTTGCTTCTTATTATTTGGTTGACAAACAAATTTGCTTGTTAAGAACTGAGACTACCTGATAGATGCATCCACCAAGCCCCATGCCCTCAAAGAATTGATGGAAACTCAATGCTGCCACCAAAGGCTTGATTGTGTGAGGGCTTTGACAAGCACCAAGGGAGATCCCAATGATCACTGAATGAACCACAATTCCTAACTCCAAAACCTGCAGTTTTGTAAATTGTATTGCATTATTTCAATCAATTAATCAAGTTCATATGTGTATAGGAAATTCAGATGTTTTTTCAAAGACAATTTACTTGAAATTACCTGAGATATGATACGATGGCGGATAAGCTCTGACGAATTTGATGGTTCTAACACCAATGCAGAACCATGGACATGACCAGCATGATGTGCCCCATGATCACTCTCTTCATCACCATCAACTGGCTGAGATTTCCTGAGCTCAGACCTCTTATGGTACCCAGTAGCAATAGCTTCCATCATCAATGTACCAATGGCTGATACCATAGCAACAAAACCTGTAAAGGGAAACCTTCCCCATGGATTTTTACTTAGGCAGGGGCTTGTCAAACTTTCATGAGCATCAGGAAGCACATGAACAAACCCTGTTGCTAAGATCACCCCAGCTGCAAAGGCCTTGATTAGTAGATAAAAGTCCTTATCCGGGTGGAGAATCGACGATATGTTCTTCACCAGAAACGGAAGGCAAACTCCTAGAGCACCAGAAACTAGAACTGAAACTATTGCAACTAGTTTATATCGGAGCACTTCCTTGGATTTGTTTTGATCTTTGCGTTGCTTTTCACATGTGCAGGCTGAAGATGCTAAAATTGGAAGAAGAAGAATGAAAAAGAGGATGGTGATCAAGGAACTGTTTGAATCATATATGAACTTGATCATTGTATATCATGGAAAGAAGAAAGAAAGTTAGAAAACATATAAGAAATAATTGAAGAAACTATGGTGGGAATATTTCCATGCTCATTGCTCATACATAGATTTTTTTTAAAGTGATCTTTGTGATGCTCATTGCTCACAAAGACAAAGACAATTATTGGTGAGTCAACATAGAAACAGAACAGATGACCTCTAGAGACAGAGAAAGAGGCCAAATGTGTTCTTGGTGCTCGTCAAGTACAAGAGCAAGCAAGGGCCATACATTATTATTCAATCTAACAACCACATAACTAAATTCCAAATTATGGCGCTGATTACTGGAGTACTACAAAAGGTTGCATTTGTTTTGTTGTTGGTACTTAAAAATCAGAATAGACAAAACCAACCTACAAAGGGTATCTGATCCTTTTAGTTTCCATCAGTGTATTGGATGCCCTCCAGCTCTCCAAGGTGAAGCCAAAAACTTGTGAATCCATGGAGAAAGCCCAATAGTACTAGAGAGTAACCCTATCAAACACTTTTTTTTTTGGGTTGACCTCAAACATGAACTTTCGGTTGCCTCATCAAATTTTGATGAGTCTTTCACTACCTAATTTCCTTTCCATCCCATTCACATTTTGCTTAAACACGTTGCTTGTTGATATATAACTCGACTTTTCCTAGCATATCAAAAGGCACGATTTTCTTCTATGTTATTAATAGAGGATTTGGGGATTCGAATTCGAGATTTTTTCGACGTTCGAAAGAGAAGTACCACTAAACTAGACTAGTTAAGACACAATCAAGTTAAGAAGGGATGATGTGAGAGATAATGCTAATTTGGTTGTCCAAAATACTTTTATTGTCACATGGAATGACACATGCTAGCATTTCCCCTTCACTATAATAATGAGAGGTAGATTTTAAAGAGGTTTAAACGTCTTCTCAGAGAGAGAGAGAGATAAATGTGAGAGATAATGATGGACCAAATGAGAAGGAGAAGATCCATGGAATAAGCTCTCAACTTGTGGGCTTCCAAAGTTAGTTTAGGTTTGATTGGACCAATAACACAAACAAAAACATATTGCAAAACTTGTGGGCTTCCAAAGTGGATACGATTCTAGCGATTTTGAATTTTCAAGAATTGGAAATGCATAAGGATCAGACAATGAATAAGGACGTCGTGGATAGAGACAATGAATAAGAACGTCGTCGATTAACGTTCTTTGCAATTGCTGGGTGGAACACAATGAGAAAAAAATCTGGAAATTAGCATCGACAACTCATAAATACCAAACATGTCCTTAAAGATAATGCAATGAACGTACACCAGGGTGTTGAAAGTACTAAGTTACTCATACATTTTATCTTTGTTTTTTGGGTCAAGCTCATATATTTTATCATATGTATCAAGTGTAATATATTGTAGTAAATTATTATAACTACAAAATTATGATGTGTTTAATTTTCTTTCACTAATTACTACATATTTTTTAAAGTCACAACGTTTGTTAGGTTGCGACATAATCAACTTAAATCACTTAAACCCACCATGTCATGCATTTCTTTCTTCTAATTTTTTGTGATATAAGAAGAAAAAAGTGATTGAAAAAAAAAACAATTAAAGAAGAGACGCTGATTTGAAAAACCAAAAAAATAATAAAAGTGATTAGGAGCAGCCAGTTATTTACAAAACAATAAATTTAAATAAAAAAAGTATTTACTCAGCGAGTAATGGAGCAGCCACAAGTCTTGCTCGATTGAGGATCGGTTTTTTATGTTCACGCGCGCCGATAGTCCAAGAATGAGTGGGTTCCTCAGGTTTCAGTGGCTTCAACCGAATTCCTATATATATAGGTGTGGTTGCAACCGTCCGCTGGGCCGAGCCATTTAGAGCCCACTATTTATCATAATTAGTGTTGCTTTTTTGAGTTGGGGCTGTACCATCTGCACCCTTGCGGCAGATAGAGCCCTCCATTAGGCTTGCTCTTACAAACTGATTTCCAGAGACAAGTCGGTATATGGGCGGAACCACCCATATCTACATGGCCCACCGCAACAAGTTTACGGCCTTTTGGTTTTTCCCTTCGCTAAATCTGCAGACTTTTTTTTTTTTTGGGTGAAATTATATGTTGGCTTTGGCAAAAGATTTTTTTATGAAGACAAAAAAACCTATATGGCTCACCATCAACTACAACACATTAGAGAAATATTATTTTCTCAAATTCATATGTATTCTCGTTCAATAACAGAATAATATGTTAACCTAATTCTATTGTTCTTGTGTTTACAAGTAATATATATGTGAAATTTAATTATTTATATTTTTGCATTTTTCATTTTAGAAGCTTGATTAGTTGATGCCAATAAATTTAAACATATTCAAAATACAAAGGTAAGATTTTTTTTAAAAAAATAAAAATAAAAAATAAAAAATCATTAAATGTTAAGCTAAAAAAATTTAGCTAACCCACTCACTAAAAAATTCCAAATTCCACCTTGACTAATCCATGTAATTTTGTCGACATATCTTTACCCTCCATTTGGATGAAGAAAAATAACTCGGAATTTATTTAAAAGTTGGAATTTATTAAATGACAGGCATAAAAAATCGTGGAAATTTGGGCATCAAATTTTTTATTTTAATTTCTACCAAAATAGACGTCATTTCACAATTTCCGTAATGCCATTTATAAAATTATGTCATTTTCAAAAATCGATATACATATATCCAAACACTAAAATCTTCAATTACCAGAAATTGAAACGATTGAAATCTAAATTCCGTCATTTTAAATTCTATGTAATTTTCAAATTTTCCATCCGAAGGATGGTAATGCAATGATCAATCCACTCGTAAATACCAAACACGTCCTTAAACATAATGCAATGAACGTAGACCAGTGTTTTGGCCAATTATCAAAAGGTAAGTCAAAAAGAAAAATAGTGACAGTTAGGTCAAGGTCTAGGAGTTTTATATCCTTGTTCTTCCACCACGTGATGGAGAAAGTCTGGCCCTTCTTTCACGTTCTTTACAGGACTAACGGTAAAGATGATAATGATAGTGATTAATACTGGATTGATCCAGAAATTATAAACCATCACCATTACATGCAAGTTGAAGTTGCAAACTTGGACATCTCTTTGATTTCAAAGGGGACCACTACACTACATGGGGAAAATTTTTCATCCTCCGCAGCAATTGGTGCAGTCTTGACAAACTGAATTATAGAGACAAGTTGGTATATGGGCGGAACCACAGCCACCTATATCTACATGGCCCACCACAACAAGTTTACTGCCTCTTGGTTTTTTCCTTCGCTAAATCTGCATACCTTTTTTTTTTTGGGGTGAAATTATATGTTGGCTTTGGCAAAAGATTTTTGAAGAATAAAAAACTTATATGGCTCACCATCAACTACAACGCATTAGTGAAATATTATTTTTTCAAGTTCATATATATTCTCGTTCAAGAACGGAATAATATGTTAACCTAATTCTATTGTTCTTGTGTTTACAACTAATATATATATGTGAAACTTAATTATTTATATTTTTGCATTTTGCATTTTAGAAACATGATTAGTTGGTGCCAATAAATTTAAACATATTCAAAATACAAAGGTAAGATTTTTATTTTTTTTTAAAGAAAAAAAATCATTAAATGTTAAGCTAAAATTTTTTAATTAACCCACTCACTGAAAAATTACTAGTTCCACCTTGACTAATCCATGTAATTCTGTCAACATATCTTTAATGTAATGATCAATCCACTCGTAAATACCAAACACGTCCTTAAAGATAATTCAATGAACGTACACTAGAGTTTTGGCCAATTATCAAAGGGCTGTGCGGTTGGACAGAAAGTACCGCAAACTGTTGGTTACCGTCCGACTTTTGCGGCCGGTAAACCGAAGTTGACCAAAAAGTCAACGCGGTTGCGGTTGACTAACCGGACCGATCAGTACCGGTTACGGTTGCGGTGTCCCGAGATCAATTCCGTCGGCTACCGCAACCGACCGAGTATATTAAAAATTAAAAAAAAAATTGAAACTTCTCTGCAACTTCCCACCCGCAACCCACATCAACCCTCTCCCTCTGTTTTTTTCTCTCCCACTCTCCCCCTGTTTTCTCCCACAAGACCCGACCACCCCCATCCCCATAATAAGAGAGCGAGATAGAGACAGAGACAGAGACGGAGTCTAGAGAGGGAGGCAGAGAGAGAGACGAAGAGACAGAGAGAGACGGAGATGGAGGAGAGAGAGCGAGAGTTAGAGACGGAGGAGAGAAAGAGATAGGGAGAGAGAACATCGGTTGGATTGGATTTGATGAAGAAGAAGACGAAGAAGAAGAGGAATCATGGTTAAGTTCGAGGTTTGGAGTTTAAACCCTACGCTCTCCAACTTTTGCTGATTTTAGTTTCGGGCATATAAAAAAAAGGTTTTGGGCCGATATTCCTTCTTTTTTCAACTAAAACAAACCCCATCTTGTAAACAAACAAAAAAAAGCCCCCCACCCATACTATTTTAGGCCCAAATCCATCACCATACATAAACCCTAAATCACCCTAACCCTCTCTTTCGCTCCATCGCCGTCTTCTTCTTCTCTCTGGTTTCTCTGAGTTTTTTTTTTTCTTCATCGAATTCTTCTTCTCCTTTCTCCTTCTTCTTCTTCTTCTTCTTCTCTCTCTCTCTCTCTCTCTCTCTCTCTCTCTCTCTCTCTCTCTCTCTCTCTCTCTCTCTCTCTCTCTCTTTGTGTTTGTGGTGGATGAATTGTGCGGTTCATCGCCGACACCGATTGCCGATGACGACACCGACCGATGCCGATACCCCCGGTAACCGGCCTTGTGCGGGTCGGCGGTGGTTCTGATTTTGGATATACCGCATGGTTTCGGCTGGTATGCGGTTGCGTGACTTCAGTGCAAGGTCTAGGAGATAGGGTTTAGGGTTCCACCACGTGATGGAGATAGTCTTGCCCTTATTTCACGTTATTTAGAAGTCTAAAAGTAAAGATGATAATGACATTGATAGTGATTAATACTGGATTGATCTAGAAATTATAGACCATCACAATTTAAGACATGCAAGTTGAAGTTGCAACTTGCACACCCCTTTGATTTCAAAAGGGACCACTGCACTACATGGGGAAGATTTTCATCCTCCGCAGCAATTGGTGCAGTCTTGGCAAACATTTTTTTAAGTGTTAGGACCATTTATCTCATGTCGAAAAAATAACATATCTTGAAATGGTTTAAACGGTCTAGAAACTCTACACTTAATGTTAAGGTAATTTTTACATCAATTCTGAAAATTCAGCATTTTGAACTCTTTCCCCATCTTTATTTTAGTGCTTTCAAGGAGCCAGAAAATCCTACTATTAGTATTATTGCTTTAGCTGCTAAAGTCATAAAAATGCATCGCTGTAAGCATTTACGGATATGTGTCAAGTGTTGAAAAATATATTTTTGTCTTATTAAGAAGCCCAAAGCTCAAAAATAAATGTAGTTCTCATTCTGAGTTCAGTTTTCGTGTTTGTGCGTGGTGATTGTAAGTTTTTGATGCTAGACTAAACACTCGTGTGCTTAGTGACTATGAATCGTTGATGCATCTCCTAATACTAATAAAAAGTGTAGAGACTCATATATCGTATCCCGCAATTATAAATAGTGTAGTCCAATAAGTAGTAACATGTCAAATGTATTCATCACACAGGTATGAACATATATGTCAAATCCATGCTAAAGTATTGTGGATACAAGTCTAGTGATTTTGAATTTTCAAGTATTGGAAATGCATACGGGAAAACACCAAAACTGTGAGATTTAGGTAAAGGTCTAGGAGCAATGTATTGAGTAATTTTATTATGGATATAATTAATTAAGTCTGGTGATTTTGAGTTTTCAAAAATTAGAAATGCTCAAAGACAAGACAATAATGTATGTATTATGTATAGGAGCAGCAACAGGGTTTGGCCAATTGTCAGAATGCAGGGGAAAAACCAAAACCCTGACATTTATAGGTCAAGCTGGCCTAGGAGCTTTTATATGTGACACGTCCTTGTTCTTTCACGTTCTTTGCAATTTCTGGTTGCTTTCAATTATCCTAATTTGAGAACTCTGTTTATACATAGGGTAAATTACTCAAATGGTCCCCAAATTTGTACGCGATTTACATTTTGGGGCCTGAATTAAATTTTTTCGTTCAAATGGTCCATCAACTCTATATTAATTACTCTAATGGTCCCACCGTCTAATTTTCTGTTAGATTTAACCAAATTTTAGGGTAAATAATGACTAATTTGCCCTCATATTTAACCGAAATATTGACAGAACGTAACGGTGGGACCATTTGAGTAATAAATATAGAGTTGATGGACCATTTGAACGAAAAATTTAATTCATGCCCCAAAATGTAAATCACATACAAATTTGGGGACCATTTGAGTAATTAACCCTTTATACATATATAACAAATATTTATATAGATCTTATACTGACTGGGTTCTGGTATGTGTACATTTTACCACTATGTAGAAAGCCCAATAGTACCAGAGAGTAACCGAACCTTTTGTTTCTTCTTCTTTGGGTGACCTCAAACGTGAACTTACGGTGCCTTTGCCTCATAGTAATTTTGATGCGCCTCTAACTACCTAATTTCCAATCCATCTCACTCATATTTTGCTTAAACATATTGCTTGTTGATATAAAATTCGACTTTTCCCAGCATATAAAATACATCCTGCATTAAGGTTTTTTTTTTAAAATTCTCTTTCTTTACTTCTAGCTTATTATTGAAATCTCTTCCAAACGCGTACCTCTAAATTAAGAGCTATGTAAAGAAATCCCTAATGTGATCAAGCTAATGCATAGAAATCTCTTCTTTTTTTTCTAGTTTATCATATAATTTTGATGAGCCTCTTACCACCTAATTTCCATTCCATCTTATTCACATTATGCTATTATCACAAGCAAGTACCATATTGACACTACAAAAAAAGTGTCTTTTTATGACGCAGATTTAATGACGCATCAAAAATACACGTCATTAAATGTGATAAACTATGACGCGTTTTTAAAATGCGTCATTGAAATGAGTTTATGACACCGTTATCACGACATTTGCTTGATGCGTCATTAAAATTATTTTCAATGACGCGGGATGTGTGTCATTGATTTGAGTACGTTTAGACGACGCTTATCATATGTCATTAACATTGTGAATTTAACGACGTCTTCTACACGTCATGAAATACTTATACGACGACGCAGGACCTTCGTCATAGATTTTTCTTAAATTAATGACGTCTTCTACACGTCATGAAATACTTATACAACGGCAGGACATGCGTCATAGAAACAGTTAAGACGACGAGGTTCTCGTCATAGAGTTGGGAATTCTCCCCCCAATTTTTTTTTCGCGCTATTTGTTCAAGGTATATAAATATCTTCAATAACCTTAAGACGACGCATCTGTGGCATCATAAAAAGTTTTAGGATTTGACGACGCATTATATGTGTCATTGAATTGACGGCGTCAAATAAGCGTCATTGAAACAATTAAGACGACGCGCGATTCTGCGTCATAGTGTTGACGACGTCTATGCTGCGTCATAGATTTCTAAATTTTTTTTTCCCACAATTTCTTTTTCGTGTGCCGCCCTTTTTTCACCAAATTTAACTTTGGTGCGTGTTCTTCTCTCTCCGACCCCTAAACCCAAATCCTCTCTCATCTCTTCTATCTCAGACTGCAAACCTCTTTCTCAAATTACTCTGAAAAATTCCAAACCCAAATTCAGAAAGCTCTCAACACCAGCTTACCTTTCAAATCTTCTCTCTCACCTCAAATGTTTCAATTTAAACCTTAAATTTCTATTCTTCCCCCAATTTCAATTCCAAAAACCCAATTTATCTGGCCTTTCCTTGTGATACTCTGTTTGGTTGCTGAGAAAAGGCAGCAAAAGAAAACAAGAAGTAGAACGTTTAACTTTAGATGTTTCGTTAAAGGGGGCTAAACATAGTCTTCAAGAAGTTAGTATGTGTATCAGTGTATGCATTGTTCAGTTTATGATCCATCTCTATATGGTGGTACGATATCTTTGCTTGTTGAGAAAAGATAGAAAAATATGAAATTATAAACTAGAGTTTTCATCATTCATGGTTGAAATGACTGTTGTAGATATAATAATTTTATCATTTATAATGTGTTTGATGGTTTTTTACATAGCTACTTGCCCTCCTTTAGACTGTTTTATGTTCTGATGCTTGATTGCCCACAATGTCTGCTTGGAAATGCAGTCTTACATTTTTTTTTGTTCTTCATTCCTTTTATTCATCATTGACTTTGGTAAAATGTTTGATCTAAGTAAACATTCTGACTGTTTGAAATTCGAATATCAGGAGGCTTGTGGTGGACAGAGTTGCTTTTTGTTACACAATAACAACCTGTCAAGCAGACAGGGTCCTGAGATACAGTATGTTGAATATTAGTCTTGCCAAATATAGTAACTTTTTTCTTCTTTTTCAGTTTTAAAACAAACTTTTAGAAGAGTATTACCTACAACGCATTTTCTATAATGTTTCTTCAAATTTTCCTTTACAAAATAAGCTTAGTATTTGCCCATTTTTATCTTAAAAATTTCTGGTTTATACTGATGTGCTTGCATATGAATTTTAGGCATATATTTTGTCTTCAATTTGTTGTAAAACTTGTAACCAACAAAACTTTTGAACTTGGAAAAGTTTAACAATGTAACTCTTGTCATTCCTTTCTTTGAATTCATAGCAAGCAAGTATTGTGGACAGGTTATAAATGGCTCTCAACATTGTTCTGAACTTGTTCAATATTGATTCAGCATTGCTTGAAATTTGATTTGATCTTATCTATTTTAAATTTCTTATGAAATTAAAATTTTATCAACCGCTACTTCCTTTTGCATAAGAATACATCAGAGCCAATTACAAATGGAATTAACACTTTGTGACTAAACATTTTCATTTTTCACTGGTTCCTTAGCTGTCGTATTTTTAATTGGTTGCATTGACAATATGAATCTATTGTTTATATCCTATTAAGTGTACGAGGATAAATTGATTTCAAGAGCTAGATAGCTTAAAACTCAAAGACTTTAAGATATCAAGGAAGATAAAAGAGAACAGAATGAGAAAAAAAGAGAACATGATTGTATCGTAAATTTTAACTGTTATGAAATGTTTGATTCCCTTCTAGGTTTAAAGGGACCACAACAGTTGAAATTGCATCTGGCCTTCATTGGTATTTGAAGTATTGGTGTGGTGCTCATGTTTCTTGGGACAAGACTGGCGGTGTTCAGGTAGTTTCCATACCGAAACCAGGATCACTGCCTCGTGTAAGAGATGAGGGATTGAAAATTCAACGACCAATGCCATGGAACTATTACCAAAATGTTGTCACATCCAGCTGTGAGTAGTGACTCTTTGTATCTTTTTTTCACTTCAATCAGATTGTCTATATATTGTTGTTCTATGGTTTTGGGTCATTTAGAGTAAAAAAAAGGCAGCTGATGCACGAGGCTCCTGCTAATGTTGAGTCTAGGCAGGCAGGACATACACAGCCATACCCTGGTTTCCAGAGGTTGTTTTCATGGCTCAAACCTCACTGAGTTTGAGAATAAAACCAAAAAAAAATGATGAAAAGTGAATTAAGAAACTAAGAAAGTCTACTTAATTTGCATTAAAAATTGCCTTCAAATGTAATACTCTAAAATAGGTGATATGTTCTTGGCATTGGCAAATCAATAACCTTATGTGATATTGCACATTTTTGTAGATTCCTTTGTTTGGTGGGATTGGGAAAGATGGCAGAATGAAATAGACTGGATGGCTCTTCAGGGGATTAACCTGCCTTTAGCATTCACAGGGCAATAATCAATTTGGCAGAAAGTTTTCATGGTAAATGATAATTGATCTTACATATATAAAGGCGTTCATCAAATTCTAGGCCTCTACATTTTATATCTTGCATCATGTTGCTACTTTTTACGAGTTTTATAGCTTGATTATGGGAAAACGAGTTTCTTAATTAGCACATGGCTTCCATTTATAAAAAAAAATGTAACATAAAACCTTGAATGTTCAACCCAAGAGACATGAAAGCTTATGTTTGTCTGTTAAGCTACAATGTATTGCACATATGTTCCTTTTGTTCTGTGCTCAAGATGTTTTTGCATCACAGCTAGAATACAAAACAGAAGTGAACTCCCAAAACTAACAAGCATTTCTGGTTCTAAGTTTCTGAACATAGCCTTGTAGAAGCCCTTGGATGTTTATAATATAATTTCCTATCTGACAGAGTTTTCTAACTCTGTAATGACAGATATGCTATAGTGGCAGATGTATATTTGTGTGATCTCAGAATTAATTTTATCTTCTGTTAAAGTTTTTGCCTTGTCTAAACAATGCACATATGCTTTCCAAGTACATAAACACAGTTTTGTCGGCTCATCATTCTTGTCATTAGGCTTAAATACCTTTGACTAGAATATTCTTGTTGTAGGATTTCAATATTAGTAAGGAAGATTTGAATGATTTCTTTGGTGGACCTGCCTTCCTTGCGTGGGTTCGCATGGGAAATTTACATGCGTAAGTGGAGCTGATATTAAAATCTGTCATATATATAAGATTCTATTACTTATCGTGTGGATGTTGCTTGTGCACCTCATCGTGTGTTCTTGGTTAAAAGAAGCTGACAGTATTCTTATCACAGGTGGGGCGGGCCTTTATCACAGAATTGGTTAGATCAACAATTGGTTTTGCAGAAACAGATACTAACTAGGATGCCATTTAGATAATATGGATACTCGTGTGTAATCTCTTCTTTGCTTCAGTGCTACCATCTTTCTCCCGAAATGTTCCAGCGGCTTTGAAGAAGATATATCCTTCTGCAAATATAACCAGACTTGGAGACTGGTATGCGATGTTTTACTTTACACAAGTGCTATCATGATGTCACTTTATATAGGCCCCATATTGCATAGCTTTGTGTGACTTGAAGGTCTCTGAATTCCTACAATTACTTCGAATCACATCACATGACATAGTTGGAACAACTAAAGAGTAGTTTATTCATTGCATTGTCCTAAAGCATTAGATTTTTTTTAAAATCCAGAGCTAATCCATTTCTGCAGACTTGTGTATTAACATAATTTGTTTTGCCACTCAATTTCAGCTGAGAGTGTTCCCTTTGGAGAGGGCAGGCTTAGAGTTGAAGGAAATTGCACAAGAGTACAATCTGAATGGGGATTCTTCTAACTCTGAAGCGGGCAGTCTTGTAGCATATTGAATTTGGGTTTCTGTTTGGGTGTGATTTGTTAGACATGTGAAATATTGTCAATTTGATTGTCTCATTGATTTCGTTTTGATTACCAATTTGTGAAATTTTGACTCATCAATCTATGCTTAAGTTTGAAATATTGGTTTTGGTTGTATGCAAGGGAGGTCAAGATGAATTTATTTATTTTCTACTTATGTTGTCTGTGACTTTACTAATGATAATAACAGTTTCTAAATATAATCAAGAGTATATATTATGAATTTTTATTAAATTTTTTTAAAAGAATTTCAACGACGTCTAAAACCGTGTCATTGAAACCACATTCCATGACAGGGAGAAGACGTCGTGTTTTGGAAACGTTTCCACGACACAATATCCGCGTCATTGAAACCTCATTCCATGACGCGAACAGACGTCGTGTTTTGAAAAAGTTTCCACGACACGCTATCCGCGTCATTGAAATCATATTCCATGACACGGCACAGAGCGTCGTGTTTTTAAAAACGTTTCCATGACGCGCAATCCGCGTCATTGAAACTCTATTCCATGACGCGGCACAGACGTCGTGTTTTAAAAAAGTTTCTATGACGTGCTATCCGCGTCATTGAAACTCTATTCCATGACGCGAACAGACGTCGTGTTTTGAAAAAGTTTCCATGACCCCCCCTTTCGACGACGCGGGTAACGGCGCTTGATCCGCGTCATTGAATGCCTTCTATGACGCAAATCAGACGTCATAGAAGGGTTTTTGTGTTGTAGTGTGATGAGAGATAATGCCAATTTGGTGGTCCAAAATACTTTTATTGTCACATATTAGCATTCCCCATGACAAAGGAATGACACATGCTAGCATTCCCCTTCACTATAATAATGAGAGGTAGATTTTAAAGAGGCTTAAATGTCTTTTGAGAGAGAGAGAGAGAGAGAGAGAGAGAGAGAGAGAGAGAGAGAGAGAGAGAGAGAGAGAGAGAGAGAGAGAGAGAGAGAGAGAGAGAGAGAGAGAGAGAGAGAGAGAGAGGAGGGGTAAATGTAAGATAAAATGATGGACCAAATGAGAAGGAGCAACTCCATGGATACAAAAACAAAAACATATTGCAAGACATGTGGTCTTCCAAAGTGGATACAATTTTAGCGATTTTGAATTTTCAAGAATTGGAAATGCACAAGGATCAAACTGTTAGCGAGATCCTAGTGTAATTAGGAGATTTACTTCCTAGTATATTAGGTTTTTATTTATTTCCTATTTTTGTATAGATATTATGTAATTAAGACTTTAGCTTATTTCCCAGGTATAACCCTGCTAGGGTTTATATTATAAATACCTCCTTTCGGAGAATGAAATATATCTGAAAATATTCTACCCACTTTGTTTGATTTGGCATCAGAGCCGAGTTTTTGGTGACCTGTGTGTGTTGTGCCCACCCGTGTTCTACCTGTGTGCCCTAATTTCTTTTAGGGTTCTTTTGCCTGTGCTTTTGCCGTGTTCCGCTGTGTACTCTGTCATGTTCGTGCCTCTATTGTGTGCCTATACTGCCTTCTTCGTGCATATGCCGTATTTATGTCTGTGCTGTGTTCTGTTGTATACTTTGCGTGATTTGTTGAGTTTCTGCTACAATCATGGGTGATAATTCCATTGTTGGTGGTTTTGCTGCTGCTTATGCAAATTTGCGTGTTTCTGACTCTATTCCAGGCACTGGCTCCAATACTTTGATAATTGACACTTGGTGCTTCTGATCATATGACTTATGATGCTAAATTTTTTGATGAGTTGTCTAGTAACACCCGTGACCCATACATAACTAGTGCTAATGGCTTGCCCTCTCCAATTACCTGGCGAGGGCACAATCTCTCTCACCCCAACTCTGTTCTTGTCTCGTCCGTTATTAGTTCCCAATATCCATTGTAACTTGTTATCTGTTGGTCGATTACTTGATACACTTAATGCTTCTGCTACTTTCTATCCTACCCATTGCTCTTTTCAGGATCTCAAGACTCACGAGATGAGTCCAGTTTTAAGTGTGAGACATGTATCTTGGCCAAAAGCCATCGTACTGTGTTTCCTTTGAGTGATAGTAAAGCTGCAAAGCCTTTTGATTTAGTGCATTCTGATGTGTGGGGTCCGGCTCGCGTTACTTCGAACAGATTTCGTTGGTTCGTCACTTTTATTGATGATTGTACCCGACTTACTTGGGTTTTCTTGCTGAAAAATAAACATGATGTTGCTTTCATCCTTCCAGAGTTTTGTACTATGGTGTCTACTCAGTTTCATGCTCGGGTCAAAGTATTCCGGACAGATAACGGAGGTGAATATGTGAATAATACTTTGGCGTCTTTCTTCCGTGCTCAAGGTATTATTCACCAAACGACAACCCCTTTTACTCCTCAACAAAATGGTGTGTCTGAAAGAAAGAACCGACAATTGTTTGAAGTTGCCACCTCACTCATGTTGGATATGTCTGTTCCCCATCACCTTTGAGGGCATACTGTTATGTATGCTGCCTATTTGATTAATTGTACTCCTAGCCGGGTTCTTGATTTCAAGACTCCGCATGATGTGTTTGGTGACCATGTTTCCCATGTCTCCGTTTCTAAGTTGCCCGATAAAGTTTTTGGGTGTGTTGCTTATGTTCATGTCTACTCCCATAAACGTAGTAAACTTGATCCTTGTGCTCTCCGCTGCATCTTCATTGGCTATTCTACTACTCATAATGGTTATAAATGATATCACTCTCCTACTCAGAAGGTACATGTTACTTTGGATGTCACCTTTCATGAAGAAGTACCATATTATATTTCCCCCTCCTCTTCAATTCAGGGGGAGAGGGGGAGTGAATTGAAGAGTTTCGAAGTGGAAAATATGGAAGATCTTGGATGTGAAGAAAGAATCTCTGGCGAACAGGAAGCGACCGATCGCTGGGAAGAGATGACCGATCACGAAAGACCCTCCTGGAAACGACCGGTGGCATAGAAGTGAGCGACCGGTTGCCTGCCTCGATGAGCGACGATGATGCGAGTCCAGCGACCGTCGCCCAGAATGTCACGATTGGTCGCGGGTGATGTTTTGGAAATTTTTGGCTCTACCCCAGAAGAACGTGATAGTGATACTAGTGACTCTTGTGTAGATGAGATCGATACAAGATTCCCCTCTGCCCTGCCATTGCCCCAAGTCAAATCATGATACTGAGTCAAGTGAGATAATGTCTAATGATCTGCTGTCTACGTCTACTTATCAATTACCCCCACGAACTAATCGTGGGAAACCCAAAGTACAATATTCTCCTGATATACATGCCAAATCTAAATATCCCATTAGCCATTATGTGACAACTCATCCTTTATCTAAGTCATATGCATCATATTTATGTCAATTATCTAGTGTATGTGTGTCAACTAAGCTGCAGGATGCTCTATCTAACCCCAAATGGACGGATGCCATGAATGTGGAAATGGATGCCTTGAACAAGAATAAGACGTGGGATTTAGTTCCTTTACCACAAGGGAAGAAAGGTTAGATGCAGATGGGTGTTTACTTTAAAGCATAAGGCTGATGGTTCTATTGATCGTTACAAGGCTAGATTGGTAGCCAAGGGGTATACTCAGACATATGGAGTGGATTATCTGGAGACATTTGCCTTGGTGGCAAAGCTCAACACTGTGCGTGTGCTTTTATCTCTTGCTGCTAACCACGATTGGCCCTTATTGCAGTTTGATGTCAAAAATGCTTTTTTACATGGTGACCTCCAGGAAGAAATTTATATGGATCTTCCTCCCCGTATTCCTGTGATCTCTAAGGAGGGTGTTGTATGTCTGCTGCGGAAGTCATTGTATGGATTAAAGCAGTCTCCAAGAGCGTGGTTTGGAAGATTTGCTGCATCTATGAAAAAGTTTGGGTATGTGCAAAGTAACTCTGATCATACTTTGTTTCTGAAGCGTCATAAAGGTAAATTGATGGCTTTAATTATTTATGTTGATGATATGATTGTGACTGGAGATGATCATGTTGAAATACAGATTTTTCAGAAGTATCTGGCTTCCGAGTTCGAGAAGATGAAATCATTGGGTGATTTAAAGTACTTTCTTGGGATTGAAGTTGCCAGGTCTAAACATGGTATTTTTCTATCCCAAAGAAAGTATGTTTTGGATTTACTTGCAGAGACTCGGATGTTGGATTGTAAACCGATTGATACCCCTAGTGAGCAGAATCATAAGTTGGGGTTATATCCTGATCAAGTTCTCGACTGATAAAGAACTTTATCAACGACTTGTGGGGAAGTTGATTTATTTAGCTCATACCCGTCCGGACATTGCATATGCTGTAAGTATGGTGAGTCAGTTTATGCACTCTCCTAGTGTAGATCATATGGGGGCTGTGACTCGTATTTTAAGGTATCTGAAAGTAACTCTTAGCAAGGGATTGTTGTTTTCCAATTATGGTCATACAAATGTGGAAGGGTATACTTGATGCTGATTGGGCTGGTTCAACTACTGATAGGCATTCTACGTCTGGGTATTTCATGTTTGTTGGTGGTAACCTTGTTACTTGGAGAAGTAAGAAATAAAAAGTGGTGTCTCGATCTAGTGCCAAGGCCGAGTATCATGGGATGGCTCACGGCGTATGTGAGTTACTATAGTTGAGGAGATTATTGAGAGATCTTGGTTTTGGGCCACAGAAGCCCATGGATTTATATTGTGACAATAAGGCTACAATTGCAATTGCACATAACCCGGTGCAACATGATCGTACAAAGCATGTGGAGGTTGATCAAAATTTCATTAAAGAGAAGTTGGATGCGAAGATTGTTTCCTTCCCGTTCATCAACTCTGAGTATCTCAGTTAGCCGATGTCCTTACAAAAGCTGTCTCTTCCAGTATCTTCCTCAACTCGCTTGACAAGTTGGGCATGTGCGACATCTTTGCTCCAACTTGAAGGGGAGTGTTAGCGAGATCCTAGTGTAATTAGGAGATTTACTTCCTAGTATATTAAGTTTTTATTTATTTCCTTTTTTTTGTATAAATATTATGTAATTAGGACTTTAGCTTATTTCCTAGTATAAACCTACTAGGGTTTGTAACCTTGTATTATAAATACCTCCTTTCAGAGAATGAAATATATCTGAAAATATTCTACCCACTTTGTTTGACTCAAACAATGAATAAGAACGTCATGGATAGAGACAATGAATAAGAAAGTCATTGATTAACATTCTTTGCAATTGCTGGGTGGGACACATTGGGAAAAAATCTAGAAATTAGCATCGATAACATATCCTAAATTTAATGATCATCAAATCCAATCCACTCATAAATACCAAACGCGTCCTTAAAGATAATGCAATGACACTTAGGTCAAGGACTTCCACCACGTGATGGAAAAGTCTTACCCATCTTTCACGTTCTTTGCAGGTCTAACAGCAAAGATGATAATGATAGTGATGGGTTAAATGATAGGGAAAAATGCTTGCAAACTTGTAGAACACGTTGGTTAATGTTCTCTAGTAAAATAACCATTGACTTGCAACCTTGTAGAAGACGTTCAGATAAATTTTTACACGCTCCTTGCCTTGCCTCCTATATATGAGTTCACTCATTGAGTAGCCGACCGCAACAAACAAATTGGGAGAAACTTTATTTGCATAATGGATACTTTGTATTCAAACTTATTCAACCCTCTCTATATTTCCCACTTTTTGATCCTTTTGTTTTTGGCATCTTCATATCTGCACACTAGCAGTAACTTCTGTTTCTGTTTGGTTGATGGATTTCCAAGCACTAGTAGTGTGAGATCATGCATCAAGGAAGAGAGAAGTGCGCTTCTCAGTTTTAAACAGGATCTCAAAGATCCCTTTGGAAGGCTTTCTTCTTGGGTGGATCACGATTGCTGTCAATGGGAAGGAATTTCTTGCAACAACCGCACTGGTCATGTGGTGAAACTGAGCCTACGAAATCCATATCCACATCTCATAGGGTATGATGAAGAGTGGGACGAGTTGGCTTATAACCAGTCTTGCTTAGGGGTAAGATAAATCCTTCTTTGCTTAGCTTGAAATATTTAAATTATCTGGATCTAAGCTACAATGATTTTGATGGGATTCACATCCCTAAGTTCTTTGGGGAGCTTAAAAGTCTGAGGTATCTCAATATATCGTTTGCATAATTTTCAGGAGAGATTCCCCCTTCTTTTGGTAACTTATCAAACTTGAAGTATCTTGACCTCCATTGTTTTTATGACCCCTTTGGTGGAATACATTCCAAAAATTTGAATTGGCTTTCTCATCTCTCTTCCCTAAAATACCTCAATCTCAATCAAGTGAATCTTAGCAACGTAGGAGTTACAAATTTGCTGCACCATGTTAACATGCTTCCTTTCTTATTGGAGTTACACTTATCTGATTGCTTGGTGGAAAGCGCAAAAGTTCCACTATCACTACAGAAGATTAACTTCACTTCACTTTCGGTCCTTGATCTGTCATATAATTTCTTCAATACTTCTTCATTTCCCAAATGGATTTTCAATCTTACTAGCCTAAGAAAACTTCATCTAAGCGAGAATTCTTTCAGTTGTTCTTTTCCTGGTGAACTTTCAAGCCTCAAATCTCTGGAATACCTAGATTTAACTGATTTGGGCCTCAAAGGTCGAATTCCCAGAGTCATTGGAAATATGTCCAAATTGAAGATTTTAAGTCTTCGTTGGAACTATTTTTCTGGTGAGAAAATCGAAGAGTTTTTTTGGAGCTTGTCAAATTATCCAAATAATACAATAGCATTAGAATCACTAGATTTGTCTTCTTGTGGGCTGGAAGGCCAACTGCCGGCCTCCTTAGGAATGTTAAAAAGTTTGAAGCATTTACACCTTTCGGGGCTTTTACTTTGGGGTTCAATTCCAGAATCTATTGGAAACTTATCATCCTTGCAAACATTGGAGCTCTTTGGTAGCTATAGGAACGGCTCCATTCCAGAAAGTTTGGGAAAACTCTCCGAGCTAGTTACACTAGATCTTTCTTGGAATTCATGTGAAGGCTTTCTAACGGAAGCCCATTTCACAAATCTCACTAGATTAAAAGCTCTTCAAATTTCCAAGGATGAAATAGAGAAGCCCATGTGCCCCATTTTAAACGTGGCTTATGATTGGGTTCCTCCTTTCAAGCTCCACAACCTTTATATCAGTCACTGCAAAGTGGGTCCTGGTTTTTTGATAATGCTTCAATCTCAGACTGAACTAGTAGATGTCAGCCTTAGTAATACTTTCATCTCGGATTCCATACCAAAGGAATGGTTGTCGAAGATATCTTCCCAAGTCAAATATTTGGATTTATCTTACAACAACTTCAGTGGAAGGCTGCCATTACAGTTGAAGTTTCCAAAGGTACATAGTATCAATTTGGGTCATAATCAATTGGAAGGCCCACTTCCACTTTGGCCCACTAATGTCTTCTTCCTTGATCTTCAAAGCAATTTATTTTCCGGTCCAATTCCCTCAAATTTAGACCAATTGATGCCCAAATTGCAGTATTTGGATGTTTCTGAGAATCATTTGAATGGTACTATTCCACTCTCTATTTGCAACATGAAGGATATGTATGTCATTTCGCTAAGACACAATCAACTATTTGGGGAATTCCCTCAACAGTGGAGTTTGTGGAGTGGAATAAGCATTATTGATGTCTCATATTGATGTCTCTGGTAATATTTCGAGTTCAATGGGTATGCCAAGTTCTCTTGAAACGTTTAAGGTGAATAATAATAATTTTAGTGGTGAGATTCCTTTTTCCTTACAAAATTGCACTTCTTTGATCATACTTAATCTTGGAGGCAACAAATTCACTGGAAACCTACCTTTATGGATTGGATCAAATGTATCCACCTTGGAAGTGTTACAACTGCGATCCAACCTTTTAAGCGGGCATATCCCTCCCCATTTCTGCAATCTTCCACACCTTCACGTCCTAGACCTTGCTCACAACAACTTTTCAGGGACCATTCCTAAGTGTCTGAAAAATATGACTTGTCTAGTTGAAGTTAATGATACATGCCAAAGGTTCAGCTGGTTTGAAGACTATTATGGAAAAACAACAATAACGTCAAAAGGGAAAGAGCTCGAATATGGAGATGGCCAGTTAGCCATGTGGGGAAACATAATTGATCTTTCGTCAAACAGTTTTGAAGGTGAAATCCCTGAACAAGTAGGCAGTCTGGCTGAATTAAGTACGTTGAACTTGTCGATGAAATCGATTAACTGGGGAGATTCCTTCAAGCATCGGAAAATTACGCTGGCTTGAAACTCTTGATCTCTCACACAACCAGCTTTCAGGACATATCCCTCAAAACTTTTCTTCTTTAACCTCCCTATCTCACTTGAACTTATCTTACAACAATTTGACTGGAAAAATACCTTCCGGAAACCAACTCCAAACCCTCGATGATCCATCTATTTATTAACACAATCCGTCCCTGTGTGGGGCCCCTCTTTCAACTGTATGCCCTACAGATGACACAAAAACAGGACAAACTTTTCCTGCAGAAGATCACAGTAAAGATGATAAGGAAGGGTTTTGGTTTTACGTCAGCATGGCACTTGGTTTTATAGTAGGCTTTTGGGGTGTTTGTGGAACGTTGGTCCTAAAGGAGTCATGGAGGTTTGCCTATTTTAATTTCTTTGACAACGTCAAAGAGAAGGTAGCGTTAACAATTGGATTGAAAGTAGCTCTTTGGCAAGGGAGATTGTGATACGAAGAGAAAATAAAAATGTGCATGCGTGTTCTGGTGGGCTACTGGTCCTCCTGTTGCTGCTGAAGCTTACTTTTGGAACTTGTCTCAGCTTTTAAATTGTTGCTTTTGCTAGTTTTTTTTTATTTGGTTTGGCTTGTTTTGTATTAGTGTGCTTTACGCACTTTGTATTTTGGGTCTCTCACGAGGGGCTTTGCTTCTTGTCGTCCCTTCTAGGTGTTACTATTTTATTTCATCAATAAATTTCTCTCGTGCTGTCAAGATTGTCAAAACAAAGGAAAAATTAAAAAAAAAAACAATAACACTAAGCATGTGTGCTTCTTTCTATCGTAACTATTTTTTTTTTTTCACTCTTGGCTATCTGATAAGAAATGAAGTTAAAAAGAGATACTTCTATTTACCAAACTATTGGTGCTTTTACCTCATCAAATTTTGAAGAGTCTCTCACCACCTAATTTTCATCCCATTTTATTCACAGTTTGCTTAAGCCGCATGGTACATGTCAAGTTAAGAAAGCGCTCATGCGAGAGCTAATGCTGATTTTTGGTCCATATTTTTTTGCTTTAGTTTTCTGAAGGGGCCTTTCAATATAAACTCAGTCAATGACCAAAGTGTTGGGAAAAACCCTCCTATTATTGTTATAGAATAAAAACCTAATTTTTATTTATTACTTAGTTTTTATGACTATTTTGCCCTTTAAGATAAATAATGGAAACAAATTAAAAGCACTTTATTTTTTTATACAATTAAAAGTTTTTTTTTTGGGTACAATTAAACGTGTTTAATTTGATGCATTTGTGAGTCCCAAATTCTGAATTTGAATTTTGAACATACACTCCATATATAGAGCAAACCTCATACCTTCTCTGACAGCCGCAGCCTCCGCAAGGGTAGGACGAGAGGATGTTTTGGGAAGCAAATGACCCTAGCAGCCGCAGCCGCTAGCCTCCGTACGTGGGAAAACATACCTATGTGGCATATTGATGTACAGACCATATATCGAGCGATGTACATAATCGAGTACAAAAGGAAATAGAAATCAAAGTGTAATAAAGATTAGGGATTGACAACAAAAAAACTGCAAGAGGCTAAAATAGGCACACACAAATATTGATTATTATAAACCATAAATATCTGTGACTCATCAGCTCAATATAGTAAATTTGATGATGTGGAAAGATGGTCAATGGGTTTACATTGAAAATTGTAAATATGTGGGTTATTCATAATAAACCCTAGCACTTTTGGGTTTTAATCTAATTTTCTAGGTTCAATTTTGCATTTGTGCATGGTGATTGTAATGCTAGACTCCACACTCATGTACGCTTAGTGATTATAAGCTGTTGATGCGTCTCGTAATAATAATAACAAGAAGTTGAGAGATTCACATGTTGTATATGGTGATCCTTGACAACTCAAACTCCCCACAAATGTATTGTAATATCAACATGCTAAATATATTCCAATTTCTAGACGTATATAAATAATGCATTGAGTAATTTTATTGTGGATATAATTAAGTCTGGTGATTTTGAATTCTTAAAAATTGGAAATGCTCAAATATAAGATGACAATATGTAGATATGGTGGGTTTCTGGGTTTGGCAATGTATATATAGGGAAAAAAACCAAAACTCTGAGACTTATAGCTGGGTGCTTTCATCTGGAACAATTTCTGAGGCTTGCTTACATTCGGTTAGAAAATTCATAAACAACAGCAGCAGGTTTTGGTCCAATTGTCAGAATGCAGGAAAAACACCAAAACTCTGAGACTTGGTTGAAGTTCTAGAAGCTTTTATATCCTTAAAATTGCTGAAAATGAAAAAGGGATAATGTGTTTTTAAATATACCGTAATAATTTAATTGTACAGAACTACTGAGTACTCAATTCACTGCAAAAACTCTTTTCCATTAATTTTTTTTATAAAAAATATTTAAATAATGTGTTCCCATACTCCATACAAAGGAATTTTTTTTTTGTCATACAAAGGAAAAGATAGGGATGGCTTACCTGAGTCTGGGTGTTCGATTGGTATTATTGCTTTGGCAGCCATCAAAAAAATACATCAATATAAGGGCACTAACCTGAGTCTGAGTGGACCTGCAAACACGTTGAGGTTAGTGTGTTTGGTAAAGAACCATCCACTTTAATTAAGATATAAATTTTACACACTCCTTGCCTACTATATATGAGTTCCACTTATTGAATGGGGATCTGCGAGAAAATTTGATTTGTATAATTAATGGATACTTTGTTTTCAAACTTATTCAAGCCTTGCTATATTTCTCACTTTTTTCTCCTTCTGTTTTTGGCATCTTCATATCTGCACAGCAGTGTGAGATCATGCATGGAGGAAGAGAGAAGTGCGCTTATCAGTTTTAAACAGGATCTCAAGGATCCCTCTGGAAGGCTTTCTTCTTGGGTGGTTCGCGATTGCTGTCAATGGCAAGGGATTTCGTGCAACAACCGCACTGGTCATGTGGCAAAGGTGAATCTCCGGAATCCATATGTTTTGAAGTATGACGAGGAGTGGGACGAGTTGGAACTTGTCTTAGCTTTTAAATTGTTGTTTTTGCTAATTTTTTATTTGGTTTGGCTTGTTTTTTTTCAGTGCTTTCCTCACTTTGTGTTTTGGGTCTCTCACAAGGGGTTTGGTTCTTGTCTTCCCTTCTAGGTGTTACTCTTTTATTTCTTCAATAAATTTCTCTCGTGCCGTCGAGATTGTCAAAACAAAGAAAAAAGAAAATAATAATAACAATATGCATGTGTGCTTCTTTCTATCATAACTAATGTAATATGCATTTGTCGTTGATAAAATAAATCAAAAGAACTAGGATGGTATCGTGCCATTTTTTTTTTCTCTTTTTCACTCTTGTCTATCTTATAAGAAATGAAGTTAACAAGAGATGCTTTTATTTATGAAACTATTGGTGCATTTACCTCATCAAAATTTGAAGAGTGTCTCACCACCTAATTTCCATCCCATCTAATTCATAGTTTGCTTAAGCCGCATGATACATGCTACATTTTTAGCTGATTTGTGAGAGCTAATGCTGATTTGTGGTCTGTTGGTGAAACAACAATCAGTATAACACTAATAATATAATTTAATAATTAAATAAAACAATACATAAAATCACGAATTAAACAAAGTAGTACAATAAAAACTGACTAGTTTTTCAGATAGAGGATTGCATATTGCAATGTCCTTGAAAAATAGTTTCGCCCCTACTCAGTGCTTGTAGTTCTGAGGCGTCGGCTCCACCAGAATATAACTATCTAAAATAAAAGTCCTAGCACTAGGGTTTTGATTTCTGACGAAATCAGTGTGTTTCTCAAGAAGATGACTTTGAATGATATCTATGTTTTTTTATGTATATTAAACAGAATGAGGGCAGATACCTGTTGGAACAGGTATCATATAACGGCAAAACCCAATCAGACAAACTTATCTGATATTTGAAATTTAAAAAATAATTCAAATAATTAAATAAATAATTGACTCTCAATTAATTTAATTAATTGAGTTTAATTTTAAATCACAGAGCAAGAGCCCCTAAGGCCAAGGCCCATGTTTGACTAATTAAATATATATTAATTAACCATTGACCCAACTAATTAGGCAGGGCCAAACCCACAAGCCACTCAATTTGACAAAATAGTCCAATTCTAACTATTCTATTTTCAAGAGTAGGTCTTATAAAGACCTTCAATGAACTCTAGTTTTCCAGTGTGGGACTAATTTCAACTCAAACATGTTTGCAATGCCTTGCAAAAACCAACATGGTCTACATTTTTTTCTTTTGGTTTTTTATTAAGAATTCTGTTGAAACCAATTGTCCCACATTGGAGAGAGGGAAGGAGAAAGAGTACTTTAAATAGAATTACCTCACTCAAACTAACACCGAGGCCTTTTGTGATAAAACCCCACACCTGAGGATTGTGCATGTGGTAAAGTGGGAACAGGTCTCGGTGTTGTTGGAGTGGGCCCTCGGCCCATTAACCTGGAAAATTTGACATGGTATCAGAGTCAGGTTGCGGGCCCGTACTTGCCACGTGATGGGTGGGTCCCCGTTTGGCCCCGCGCGATGGGTGAGTCCCCATTTGGCTCCATGTAGGCCAAAGGTGCCACGTGATGGGTGGGTCCCCGTTTGGCCCCGCGCGAGAGGTGAGTCCCTACATGGCTCCACGTGGTTGCCGATGTGTGGATCTCCACGTGTGACCCACAAAATGGGGTCTCACGTGCGGGGGAGTGTTGAAACCAATTGTGTCCCACATCGGAGAGAGGGAATGAGAAAGAGTACTTTAAATAGAATTACCCCACTCCAACTAATACCGAGGCCTTTTGTGATAAAACCCCACACCTGAGGATTGTGTAGGTGGTAAAGTGGGAACAGGATTGTGTTGTTGGAGTGGGCCCTCGGCCATTAACCTGGAAAATTTGACAAATTCCATAGCTTAAAAAACAAATGTAGTTCTCATTTTATGTTCAGCTCGTGGTGACTGTAAGTTATTGATGCTTGACTCGACACTCATGTACGCTCAGTGACTATAAGCCGTTGATGCATCTCCTAATAGTAATAACAAAGTTGAGAGACTCATATGTTGTATGGTGCTATCCCTGACAACTTAAACTCCCCACAATTATAGATACTGTGTATTCTAATGAGTATCAACATGCCAAATGTGTATTTCAGTTTCTAAACGTATATAAACAATGCATTGAGTAATTTTCTATAATTTTATTGTGGATATGATTAAGTCTGTTTGTTTTGAATTTTAAAAAATTGGAAATGCTTTAAGATCAGACGAGGTATATATAGGAGCAGCAGGTTTTGGCCAATTGTCAGACCGCAGGGAAAGAACCAAAGTTAGCCTAGGAGCTTTTATATATGTCCTTACTCTTTCACGTTCTTTGCAATTTCTGGTTGCTTTTTTTTTTAGGTGAGACCCAAGGGTATCCACCGCCGACAGCAGTGACTAATCCCTTTCGCCGCGGGAGCTCTCCCAATGGAGGTAAACGGCTGGCCACGAAATGCTCTCCATTCCCATGGGCGGGGATCGAACCCCCAACCTCATGGTTAAGGAATTTCTGGTTGCTTTTAATTATCCAACTTTTATATAATATATTTGAAAGGAAATATTTATCCTCATTTCTATAGTGAAGTGGCAAGTGAAAATCATGGTTGCAGGGGCTTCAAATTGCAGAGCATATGATCCCATAATAGCAGGAAAAAAACTATACACAAAATGGCAAATATCATCATATACTACATTATTAAGATGTTCTACTACTGTACACTAATGTCAACAAATTCTCCACTTCACATCTGAGTCTCTATGAATGCCAAAATTGCCAAACCAGACGCCCAAACATCATCATCCAATACATGCTCTTCAGGGGAGTGACTTACGCCTCCTCGACAGCGCACGAAAAGCATTCCCACCTGCTCCAAATTTTGCAGGCCAGAATTTTTCACAAGGTGATCAACACAAACAATAACATGGTTTATGATTCATCTGGAAAGTGAAAACAAACCTTAGTTAAATGAGACAGAGCCATTGCATCATGTCCTGCTCCGCTCATCAAAACAGGAACTTCATCCTGAATGGGGGCACCTGTCATTCTCTTGAGTCCGATATAAGTTGCAGACTTTAGCTTTGAACTCAACTCAGAATCACAAATGACTGCATCTGCATCATGCTGAAAAAATACAAGGCATATAAGTATAAGGTTAAGCAGCCTGCAAAATGATGGACTAGGATACGAAAGTCCCACACCTTACGATCAATTGTACAAGAAACTGAACGTTTATCACATATTTGATACATTCGGTTAGAAAATTCATAAACAACAGCTTCACGTCCCATATCATCTATAGTGCGCAAATCTACGGTGAATGTTACCTGAAATCAAGAAGCTCATTTTCGTTACATATTTTGACAATTGAATGACAATTAACCCCATTTGAGCTGGCTGGGAATTAAGCAGTATCGAGAGATGAACTTCTTGCCTGGCCCGGAATGACATTGCTTGCACTTGGCCAGGTTGATATCTCTCCAACAGTACAAACTAGTGAAGTTGAAAGTGATTCCATTGAGAAACTTTTACAATGGCCATCAAAAGACAGAAAATCTTGAGGATGTTTACATAAACTTTCTAATAACACAATCGCTTCAGCGGCAGCGGCCATAGGGTCATGTCGCATAGACATTGGCACTGTTCCAGCGTGCCCCTGAGAGCCTCTCATTGTAACCTATAATATTGATGCACATGGGATTGCTCAATCCAGATAAGAAGTTAAAGTGCTAGCTTAGACAATAAGGTATCCATGATGAAACAGAGTCCAAAAATTACATGTAAAGAGCCATCGTATGGATCTTGTACTGACTGGGATCTGCTATAAATTTTACCCTTATGTGAGTTATGGAAACACATGTAGCTCATGAGACTTATGCTATTTATCTTATTATTATCCCCATTTTGAATATTTTACAAATGAAGAAAATAATCTGCAGCTGCATAATAAAATTCTGAACTACGAAACAATTTCATCTTTTTGTGAATCAAATGAACCATAATTTAGACATGCAACTATGCAAGCTGAAACACTTCATATACCTTTAGTCGTGTCTGTCCAGCTATGCCTTTAACCACTGCTAGAGGAAAGCCAACCCATTCTAGTACAGGTCCTTGTTCAATATGAATCTGCAACATGAACCAATTGCAAGGCATGAAGTCAGAAATTTAAAACAACTTACAAGTTCATGGTGCTGAGTTTTATTGTTGTTTTCAGAGAGGATACTCTAATACAGGCTTGTCTATAGGCCATCATACCTCAACATAACCCCAGACCGACTTCGGGTCATATTTGAGCTGCAACAAGTTCTCCTCTGTAATTTCTATGGAGTTCTTCTTAAGAGCATCTTGAATTGTTACATCACTGTGCAAGGATTACACATAAATACATTGCTAATGAGTAGTGTTGCAAACAGATATATGATGGGATTTATCCAAGGAAACCTTTTATCGGTTATTTTAAGTGCTGAAACTGGCAAAATTCCAGCTACAGCAGCACTGCCTAAGAATGTAGACTGAAACCTTACTCCTTCTTCATCACTAAATGCTATTACCTGCAATGTTGGAAAACAGAAATAACATGAAACATATAAGTAGAGGGCATAGCCACCACAAATGGAAGAAATTTCTACTCCTCTTACATACTGTAAAACACTACGGGAAAAATTACTCTTTTCGCTTACATAATTGTAAGACTTCACCACCCTTGGAATTCACTGAACCAATTATGTTTCTCTTTACTTTATTTTGAAAAGAATGGCCACAAATTGGAAAACAGAGTTAATGATGAAAGTTAACTGAAACTTCATAAACATGTTTTTCCCTAATCACAATCGTATTAACATTTGCTCAAATGAGAAATGGCATATTTTCAAAGGAACCTCTGTTCAAGCAATATAATCACATAGCAGAAAAAGTTTCACAAGAAACTTCTCAAAAATGTTTCAATAATGCAATGGTCTCTTTCCATTAAAGCCTCCATCATTCACTGACCTCAACTGGCCGGCTTAGTTCTCCCAACTTCCCATTGATATTCAAAACCTTCAATGCAGCTAACACAGAAATGATGCCTAATGAACCATCAAATTTCCCAGCATCAACAACAGTATCCTGTTATAAGCAAAAAGGGGCTATGGAACTGTTAATTATTGGCACCCAAGAACATTATACTCCTTTTCATCATGCTGTATGACATGTGTCCAATTTATATTCAATTAGGAAATATGAAGGAGAAAAAAAACATTACCAAATGGGAACCCATTAACAGAGCTTCAGCACTAGCATTCCTTCCCTCAACTCGACCATGTACATTTCCCAAGGAATCAACCCACCTGGAAATCAGGATAAAACATGAGACCAGAATTCCTGAAACACTGTTTGGATGCAAAGAAAGATAGAAGCTGACGTTCTCAAACCCGCATCTTCCATCCATTCCCGGATAAGATTTCCTGCCCTCACAGCCGCTGGGCTCATGAATGTCCTCTCAAGATATCCATCGCCATCACTTACCTGTTGATTTAGGCAATAATAGCAATATTTTAAATTTTAAATTAATCAAGTCAAGTGACAATAATGCAAAACAACTTTGGGTTCTGTAAAAATGAACAGTTTTTCAATGATCTTAATTTAAAACAAAATGTAAAAATCATGGTAATTATAGTTTTAGCCCTGCTCTGCTTGTGATTGAATGTACACCTGACAGCATTAATAAAAAGATGCAGATAATAAATTAGTATAAAAAAAAGAGCATGAAGTCCAAATATGGCATACCCCTCCAAGCTGATGGAGTCTTGCCACAGCTTCATCCCTCAAAATTTCTGGGTACAAATCGCGCCCTCTGTTTTCATCTTCTTCTCCAACACCTATTCATATCATTATCAATGACAAATTCACATATTAATCAGATTCTATATACTTTAATATTCATATTGAGAGGAACATGCCATTAATTACCAGAAAGCCCAAAAGAGGGAGAAATGGTTGAAGCAAGCAAAAGCACCAAATAGCAAACCAAGACCAATGAATTACAGAAACAGCTGGTGAAAATGGAGCTGGGATTAATGGCTGAATGATGGGTTATCTTGGTGACACGTGTAACAGTTGCCATGGCTGCCACCTGAGTCAAAACCAATCTAACCAAGAGAGGCAGCCACGCAACTCGACTGATGCTAGCTTTCTGCAACTTGGGTTTATAATGTGCACCCTTAATGTCTCCTCTGTCTGATTGATTGTTGTGGTGATGGTGGCGGTGATGACTGGTGGGAGTTGATGTGGACCCACTATTCATTTGGGCCCCATGTGACGTGGCAGGATCTTGGTTTTAATATGTGGAGAGCAGCCATGCAAGATGCAGATGCAAGTAAATTGTAAATATTCGGATATCAATGGTCTCATTGGGCGGGCGCTGTCAAAAATTAAAATTTTATGATGCGTTACAGTTTTGCAATCCAATTAGGATTCTTTCATAAATTTTCACTAGGTTCTCGCACGCGCTTTCGCGACCTTGAGAGACTTTTTTAAAAATAAAATAAAATTTATTTTAGAAATAAAAAAGATAATGGGTAGTTGTGTTCCATAAAAATAGGCCATTATCTTATTTTTCTTTTAATTTTAATTTTTTTAAATATAAAAAAGTGTGAATTTACCATATTATCCTCATTTAATTAATAATTTCAATTCTTAATGTTTGTATTAACTAAGGGCATTTTCTGGTATTTTGAATGTTTCACAATTCTCTGCCTTTTGCTTTATATATATAGATTTAAAGTGTTTTAGACTATCACATGATCACATCAATGATTTTTTTTACCAAAATTTATAAAGTAAAGGGAGGTGAACTTTACACACTCACAGAGTTATTTTTATTTTGTTGTTTAAAAATGGAATTCATACATAGAATCAAAATAACGTACATAGAACGACATGAAATAATGACATCTTTAAAACCCTCCTGAGGGATAACCCTAGGATAAGAAAGAATACTACATATGTTAATAGTTAACAAGAGAGTTATTACCATTACTTTCTTTGTTTTTATAACAAGAGAGAATAAGAGAACCCTAATTATTTTATGAGGATTGAAAGAGACATTGCATCGCTTTCAAAACGAATATAGATGAATAAACAAATTTCATGTTGAAAACGAATTAAGTGGAAGTGATTGATATTGAATTTTACTTAACAAAATGGAAACAGGAGTGAGTTGGGTGGCTGCATTGTCACACAAACATTATACCCTAGCATGATTTTAGTGCGATGTCGTAACAACTATGTAATTTCTCTAATATGATTTAGAGCATCCGTAATGGGGTCCCTAAATCACCTATTTAGACAAATTTTAAGGAGGAATTGTAAAACTCCAACCATTCTCCTTATCCACCTCCTAAAATAAGGAGTCCTCTAGGAGCTCCTAAATCTAGGAGGAGAGAAAAGTCTCTAGTGGCTCGCTTTTAATTTAATGCTGCCTTATTTAATAAGTATTTCAAACCTTTATTTAATGTTAATTATTTTTTATTTTATTTTTAAATAGAGATGGACCAATCAAAAAAGAGTTATAGCATTTATGACTCTCCAAATTAGGGAGTATGGTTGGAGTTGAAATTTTTAAGAGAGCTTCTAAAATAGTTTTATTATATTTTTAGCTAAATTTTAGCTAAGAAATAGAGAGCATCATTGTGATGGTGCATCTTTTCTGAAAGTTCTATTTGATATGAACGCAATGTAACGAATATTTGTGATTAATCTGTATCTTAATATATTCTCATTTATGCTAAGAGGCCACACAAAGACGCAATGATTCACATGTGTTTCCTTGAAAACAGAATCATATATTTTATGACTTTATAATAATAGAGATGTTATTGTCAAAATAATGGACAGGTTGAAGTTACGTAAGTGGCTTCTTCTCCCTGAGTTTGGAAATATAATAGTCATCGCGTAAAACCAAAGTTCTCCTCATGATCTATCTGTCATATATTAGCCCATCAAGTTAACTAGTTTATCATCACAAGCAAGGTCTTGTTTTAACCAAGAAAGAAGGAGCTACAAATTTTGAACCAATATGGAAGCTTCAAAATCCATTTCTTCTTCTTCTTCTTCTTCTTTCCTTTAACAACTTTTTTCCATTGAATTTTGACACCACAGAACTATTTTTGTCAATTTTAGTGTACACGAAATATTGCTAACTATATGGGTGTTAACAAGGGATTTTTAATTGCACATCATTTAATTCTTATGCTACTGTTTTTTAGTATAAACGATAATCTAAATTACATGGGAGAGAAGTTCTCACACAAACAAATCGCGGTGTCAGTAGGGTTTGATTACTGTAAATCAATGGACTAGACTCATGCTATTTCTAAATAACCTATGTTTTCATCATAAAATGCCAAATGACCGGGTCTTTCAAAACAATTTGCGAATAATTTAATAATGAGGTTGATTAGGAAAAACGAAATATAAGGAAAAATTCCAATTCTACAATGTTTGTGAATGAAACAAATCCAGTTTCATTCTCCCTCTTCCTACACAACAATTGTATGGGTACTATATATGTTGAAGCACCAACATTTTCTCTCCGTCGCCACTTCTTTCCTCAAACAACAGAAAACCCTAAAAAAAAAAGAATATTATGTTTTGCCTTTTTCTCCCAGTTTCTTCTGTAGATTCCCTGAAGAGCATGCATGCAGTTGTATTTTTAATTATGTGCGTTGTGACGAGTATTCCTCTATCAATAATATATCATTTGTTTTTATTAATTTGTTTAAAATATCCTGCACCAACATTCCTAGAGATTCGATTCCACCGGAGCCTGGAGTAGTGGACCTACAAAATATTCCTTGAGATTCTTTAATGCGTGCACCATTGAAAGTGGGGATATTGGAAGAAAACAAATTAAATTAAATTTTGACCGCAAGCAGCATGTTTCCTGTCAAAAACAAATTAAATTATGAGGGACCACGTAAGCTTAAAGAAGGGATCGATCAACTTAAACAATGAACTTAGGCTTAGGGGAAGAAAGGCCCATTTTGAAATAGCTCTCACACTTGGTCTTCGAGTCAGGGTCCCATGGGCTAGCCAACCCGTGAGCCCACTTTGAAATGTAGGAGCCGGCATGTAATGGGCTCAACAACCAACAACTACGTACTCTTTATTTTATTTCATGGTTCGCGTTCTCTCGTTTTTCTTTGTTTCTTATCCAAGAAAAGAATCTTCAATGTTCACTCTGAGAGACGATGCCTGCATTTCATTTTCAGTAAAGGGATATATCTATATATGTCCCACATGTTCCTGAAAACATGCCTTGTAACGGCTTTGATCTTTATCGAACGGACTTTGGATGTATGTATCCATAATTGATGTAATAAGTACATATCAACTATCACGTTATATGACTAGCTAATTTTTTCTATAACCTTTTCTTTAAATAATGCAAAATAGCATATTATTTCACACAAGTTGCGTGCATCTCAAAAGACCTTAGTGAAGTTTAAGGCTTAATTCTTGCCCTGAGTTTCCAACTACGTCAAGATTATGCAGTTTAATTGGTAATAAATTCCAATTTACAATTAATGGGGATGGTTGTTGCACGCACGATATTTCATACAAAAAAAAGTCATGCCATAAGCAAGGAAGAGATGTTGGAATATACACTCATTTTCTCCACAATTTCAGCCACTAAAAAATTCAAAGGTGCTAATTAAGTTTGAACTTCCCTATCTCGTGAAAAATTTATGCAAGTGATCTTGTGTTATAGATTTCATTACATGATGATAAATCTCATTGATTGGCTTTGTTTATGAGTTCAAAGGGTTAATAATTTGAAATTGTGTAGTCTATGGACTTACATATATATTTTGAAAAACAAAAATAAACAAGTAAAAGTTTTGACTCATAGCTTTTGAAAAACAATAATAAAGAAGGAAACTTTGAGGCCAGCCAACAAACATGTCAAATTTGTCTCTAGATTGTATGGAATGTGAAACCCAAGCCAAATTATTCAACTTTTATCCACAACAAGCCAACAATGTAAGGGAGCCTCGTCACTTTTCTTCAACCACTGTATGATATATATGAGGAAATATCTACCAATTAGTATCCTCTACAATTTTATTTTCTTTCATGGTTTTGTTTTTGTTTTTGTCCAACTGATGACCAAGGAAGAAGCAAATAATTCTTCAAGGTTTATTTTCTTAGCAGAATCTTTATAATATCATGGTATTTTTCTGGCACCAGACATTTAAACATTTTCTTTTTCTTGTTTAAAACGGAATTAATATCATCAAACTTAAAAGCTACGGACCCGTTTCATAACCATTTTTCAATTTTAGTTTTTAGCTTTCATTTTTTGTGCTAGAGTATAGAGGAAAAAGAGAAAAATTGAAATCTATTTCAAATTGTTTTCACTTTTGTTACTCCTCCCCTCTCATCCTCTCTCTCAATCTCATTCTCACTCTCAGTTTCCTCTATAATCTAGCGCAAAAAAAAAAAAACTGAACTAAAATTGAAATGGTTGTCAAACGGGCCTACAATAATTGTAATTAAAGATGATAATTTCAATTAACATACACTCAATCACATTGAAACTATGAGATAACTATCATTTAAACACCACTCATAATCATCTTATAATATGCCCCACAGAGTTTGCAACCAAACTGGAGTTGCATGTGCACTGTTTGGATGAAAAAGAATCACACATGCTCAAAATCCCCTATGCCAATGCTTAAAGTATACAGCTGGTGCTACTCTATATATATTATTATGAACTCATTAGGTGGGGTTGGTGTAAGCCAGAAGCAAAGAAAGTTTTTCTATTTTTATTGTTCTCCCTATAATTAATTTCTTCAAGATGAAGGAGGAATTTGAGGTAACCTTACCCAACAGCATCAATGAAATGAAAGCAGCCACCACCACCATGGAATTCTTTCCCTCCTCATCTCACCTTCCTCAATCAATTACTCCACACATCATCTCATATAAATATTAGTCAATCATTTCATCATATGAATAGCTCTAATTTTCAAGCAGTAGAAAACTTTCCATCCCAAAAAAAACCCGAAAAGAGATTATATTAATTTCTAGAGATTAATGTGTCATGAAAAAGATCTAGAGATTAATGTTGGAAGAAAAAGAAAATATGAATTTGAATTTGAATTTGAGGGTTAGGACATCTAAATTCACCTAATTGCCTTCCTACTTTGATTTTCATGATGCAATTGATATTTGGTGACGTTAGGAATCGACAAAGCATAGACCAAAGAATTAGATTCATATATTTACCCAAATGGAGTAAAAGTACTCTTTGTTTTGGATACAGCTTGGTGTCCGTCCACACAGTGAATATGTACTCATGCATGCCCGTGACCTTCTGCTATGCCCTTCAATCATATTGTTTTGGTTGGGTTTGCATAGGGACACAGTGTGGTCAAATATTTCATTGATTAGATTAAGTTGTGTAGTGAAATTGGTCTTAATTGGGGCTTATTCTATGCTTGGCCAAATGCTAGCTATGATAATTTGAGGCAATGGGGACAAAACACTGAATAGCTTTTGTAGAAGGGTTCAATTTTGAGCATATGAATTCGTAAAACTTACATGTCACAGTTGTATACACATTTTCGATAAATCCTTTTTGTAGCTTGCGATATCACACGAAGCGAGATAGACATATCCGGTATTTACCACCCAACTTCATCTGTTTGTTTAGTTTGATTTTGCTAAGAAAAAACGATACAAGCAATTTTTCCATGTCCAAAATGGAGAATGTTTGTATAGTCTAACCTTTGTTTTCCTCTTACATATTGCATGAATTAAGAAAGTAGTGGTGTATAAGCATGCCAAGTAAGTTGGAAATGAAAAGTTAGGAAAAAAGTTTGGCTGTATAGTTTTTCCCATCCTAAACTTACGAATCTATTCAACTTTTTAGAAGTAGACGTGTCCAAAAGAAATCTAGGGCTCTAACGCAGGGTGATCCCATAATATCTTAGCACCTTACATCAATCTAATAGGATTTGACCAAACCCTTTTATTTTCATAAAGAAAAAACATATTTAGTGTAAAAAAACTAAACAAATTTAACCCAAAATTACCCTAACATGAGTAAAGTTTGCCCTAAACTTTCTTATTTGAGAGAGAGAGAGAGAGAGAGAGAGAGCAATAGGCACTCTTTGTCGTCTTACTTCTAAAATTATGCACCAAAGACACATGATTTTTCTCCAAAAAAATTGTACCCACTGCAACCCTAATTGGTTAATTTAAGCACCTTTTCTGAACCCAATATAAATTGAATTGATTATAAATGTTGATGGAGAATCAGACCAATAAATTGATCAACCAAACCACACCTCAATATTGGACCTCATCCTCCAGAAGCTTAGCCTGCAGGTAGCAGGTTGCCTTGCTCTTTAAAAATACCTTTTATCAGACAACGTCAAACTTGATTGGGTCCCTAAAGTAAGAAGTTGGTAACTGCTTACTTTTCTGTTAGAGAACAGAAATTACATTAATAAACCAAACGTTTTCAATTTCAAAAGAGAAAAAAAAATTTATAACAAAAAGAAGAAGAAGAAAGACAATACGCAATTAATTTAAACTCTCATCATATCATTAGTATAAATACCAATTAATATATAGACCAAAAAGCAGGCATGGAGGAGGGTGGTGTCTTGCGTCTGATCCATAACAAAACATTTCTTCCCATTTTCTTAGCAAATCTTAGTTAGACCCTTCTCTTTCCATGTCCCTTTACTCTACCTTTTTTTTTCTCTCTCTCTCTCTTTCTCTCTTTCTCCCACATAAATATAAACTCATCAATTTAGCACTTTGCCCCCAACAACTTGTTCTAACAGAGCTAGAACAGAGAGAAACAGAGCAAAACAGGGGAAAACAGAGCAAAACAGATATGGAGGCAACAATGCCAAGAAAGGCTCTAACATGGTCGATGCTCATGGGGTTTGCCAGCTTCATCATAATTCATGCAAGTGCAGAAAACTATGAAATGGGCCGTCATCAATTCTCCGGTGGAGGTCGTTTTCGTGACGATATGCGCAAAATGCAAGAGTTCAAGGCCTCGCTTATCCGCCATGATTCAATTTCTGCTGCACCACCTTCAGTCTCGCCCTCTCCTTCTCCTAGCTATGTTGATCCTCCACCGGTAATTAATGGCTTTGTGGATTAATAATTATATTGTTCTTGAATTTGTTTCTTTAATTCTTGGTTAAAATGTGTGACAGTAGTTTTTGTTCTTGAAACTATTTATGGTTGATTAGTCTATGTTGTTGGAAAATGATGGTTGGTGTTATGGTGGTGATGCAGGGGAGAAATAGTGCCCGTGTGTATCACGTGACATCGTACGGTGCTGATCCAACGGGGGAAAGAGACAGCACTGATGCACTTGCTGAGGCAATAGCAGATGCATTTAGAGGACCAACTGAAGGGTTCTTGATTGACGGAATTGCCAATCTTGGAGGTGCCCAGATCAGTCTTGAAGGTGGCTATTATCGCATCAGCAGACCACTCAAATTGCCTGCAGCTGGAGTAGGAAACCTCATGGTATGCCCCAGTCAATAAAATTTTAAATTTTCCAATTTATTGGGAGTGCTAGCAAAGATTAGAAAATTGGTAGGCGTGAATATTATTGATTAAAATCTATAATATAATTTCTGGTACACATGGTTATGCCACATGCCATTCAACGGCTCGCCCACGTGGCTGGATCAGGTTCGCATTGGCACAAGGGAGTCACCATTGATCATATAGTCTAACATGTGTTTTCCAATTGTTAATCAAATACACGGCAACATGATTACTTTCAATTTTCATTCTGTATTAGGTTTATGTGATTTGATGTTTCATTTGAGTTTTTATTTATTTATTTTGATGAAACAGATTCATGGAGGAACATTACGAGCCTCGGACGATTTTCCAACTAATGGGTACCTGATTGATTTATCTGTTTCATCATCGCCTAACGAGAATGAAAAAACTCATGAGAGCTCAATTTCGGCACAGCTTTCTTCATCCTCATCCTACAACTATGAGTACATAACCCTAAGGGACCTCATGTTAGACTCTAACTACAGGGGTGGGGGCATTTCAGTCATAAACTCACTTAGGACCAGCATAGACAATTGTTACATAACTCATTTCACCACCAATGGGATCTTAGTCCAGAGTGGCCATGAAACCTACATCCGAAATTCCTTCCTAGGCCAGCACATCACCGCGGGTGGTGATCATGGCGAAAGGAACTTTTCAGGCACGGCAATCAACCTAATGGGCAATGACAATGCTGTGACAGATGTGGTGATTTTTTCTGCTTCTGTAGGTATAATGATTTCGGGTCCAGCCAACATACTTTCCGGAGTACATTGCTACAACAAGGCCACTGGATTTGGGGGCACTGGAATTTATCTGAGACTGCCTGGGTTGACGCAAACCCGGATTGTGAATTCTTACTTGGACTACACTGGTATAGTTGCTGAAGATCCAGTGCAGCTTGATATCTCAAACACTTTCTTCCTTGGTGATGCTTACATTGTGCTAAAATCAATCAAGGGAGTTGCTAATGGGGTCAATATTGTTAACAACATGTTTAGTGGGTCCAATAATGGGGTTGGAATTGTTCAATTGGATCAATCAAAGGGGCCTTTCAAGGATATTGGACAAATTGTTGTGGACAGGAACAATGCGAGGGGGATGAACATAAAGAGCACAGTTGGAAGGAGGTCTGTGCAAGGCAATGGCACCTCCTGGACCATAGACTTTAACCCAGTTCTTCTATTTCCTAACCTTATTAAGCATGTGCAGTACACGTTAAGCACCGGCGACAATGCGTTCCCTAACCATGCCCTGAGGAATGTGTCGAATAATCGAGTTGTGATCGAGTCGAATGTGGCCGTTCCTGCTTCTGTTTTTGTGACAGTGGATCAAGGAGTGGCAAACTGAAGCTCATGACCTGAATTTGTGTCAAGATTGACTGGACAGTTGTGAATAGGTCGGGAGATGGATACATTTTCTTTTTGATCAACCACTCTACTTTAGTCAAAAATATTATTATTATACACAAAATTGGACCAGATAATAGGTTTCACACTTGTAATAGTAGTTGAAAGTACAATAAATCAAATACAATACATCTGCAAAACTTAGCCCAAATGTCTTGTTGATTTGCTGAAAGTTGTGCACTAGAAAATCACCAGTTGGTCAACTTTGGGAATCTCAGTCTCAAGGGCACATTCTTATAAGAGAAAGGCTTGCTCTATTACTGCAATTTCAATTTACAATCACATTTTAACAGAAGTCAACAACCTTAATTGACCTGAACGACGCCGTGTTTGAACATTTTAACAGAAGTCAACAACCATCATTCAGAAACGATCTAGAGGGTCATTGGGTGCCTTGAGAAGAAAAAAAGGTGAGGAAGTAAAACACTCTGCGGCTGATATTTGTATATAGTCTAAGAAACATGACACAGAATCAGGACAAGATTTGGGCAGAGGTTTCATGGGGTAGGAGCAGCAATGATCAAAAGTCCAAGGTTTTGAAATTGAAACTTGAAAGCGTAGCTCAATCTTGGCTATTGAAGGTAGTTGAGCATTTCAACCACCAAAAAAAAAAAGGTACTTGAAACATCGGTCATTCTTCTTGTGGTTAGAGTTGGTAAAGCCTACCTACCCAATATCATCGTTTATAGTATTAGAAATCCAAAATGAGCCAAATATGTTAGAGATTGGAGATAGTATGATGATGAGTGGCCTCCATATGCAGTTCATCAGCTAGAACTACCCTGCTGCCACCACTTCGTCCTTACGTCCAGCAACTCCATCATCAGTAATGGTTCTTATCAAAAAACATTGATAGAGAAATTGCTAGACGTGGGGACGAAGTGGTGCAAGCGGTTCTTGTCGTCCCAACTCTAGTTGTAGCTGATGAAGTCATTTGGAGGCCAATCATGATCATCGTTGGCATGAGGATGCTGCCCTTGTTTATCTTCATGTCATGATGATCATCCACCACTTCCATCTCTTGTTCACTTTTGTCTTGGTAATCCCGCCCCAATTCGACCTCTTCTTCATATATTGCAATGAGACAATTGTGAGAAGAGGCATAAGTGGTGAAGTATGATCATGAAAATGAAAGTGAACAAGGGATGGAAGGGCGGAGGATCAACACAATCAAGGTGAACAAGAGCAGAAAATGTAGAAGGATGATTATGATCTCCCAATTACTCATGCGATGGTTGTTTTCTATTTATAGAGGAAGATGCTGGTTTTAATTAATTAAATTACAATATTAATAGTATGTATTTAACCTAATCATCGAGAATTAATAGGGATGCATGTTCCCGTCTCAATTTTATTTTGATGCTCATAGAGCGAAAGTCAGTCAAGCGCAGGCATGCCTTTTGTATGATTGACAGTTTGTACAGTAAGACCACGTCACATTGTAAGGACTACTTTTCTAGTCTTATTGACTGGCACTGTCAAATTGGTAATGGCAAGTAGATAAGAGAATTGTACATCACAGCACCAGTCAAATTGCACAAAATATTTGTTTCTTTTTAACGTTTTCTTCTTTGTTTTTTTTTTATAGCAAATTTAAAATGGAAGGGGTTTTTCACACACTGCAACGTATCATAGGGTTGAAGCAAAGACCACTAATCTGCAAGTTAATGCTATTTTTCATTAGATTATATTCTTTGTTGACTTCATAGAAATGTAATGCTTTTGATTATAAATTTAATACAGCTGAGTAACATATTATATAGCCTTAGGAGTTAATGTAGGCTTATCGAACATGGCAAGAAATAAAAGTAGCTAGGCTCATTAATTTAGCTCAATTTCAAAGTCCCAATTCCACACATATGTGCTCTGTTCCACCAATTTCTTTTGTGGGTGAAAATGTTCCATGGCAATCAATCTAACGAACCCTAGGGCCAAAAAAATGTCTCTAATGTACATGTGTTTTTGTGTGAACAGTGTCATCACGAAAACTTTACCTATTATGAAACGGTAGCTAGGCTAGGTTCTTAATTTTTTTAGTATTAAATAAATTATTATTATTTTATTTTTAAATTGGTACTATATTTATGCACATATAACCCTATATAGTATATTACGCGTAAATTAAGTTACTTGATTTAAGTTATTTGTGCATGGTCGAGCGGCACAGCGAGAACGGTGAGACGATGGACAACAACAAGAACGGAGTCGATGAGCAGCAAGAAGACAAGTCGAAGTCGATGAACGAGGACGCAAAGGTCCATCAGATGGAAACCCACAAGTCAGGCCCTCCTTTGTCCATGTAGAAACTGTAGAATCATAGAACACCCAATGCATTTGTGGTCTGCCCTGCTAGTACATTGGGGCAAAATGTCAAACACTTTAGTGGTTTAGGGTTTGTGTTTCTAACCCAGAAGCCTAAACTATTGCCCCAATGCACCAGGGTAGCAGACCACTTTCTTCTCCTTCTTATTCCCTCATGTTTTTTTATTTTTCTTTTGTCTTAAAAAGTAGCACAATCGTAGAACAACAAGAAGAAAGAAGTCACCTAAGGTTAGCTTCAGACTTTTGTTCATGGGCGGAACCACACTAAGGGCTACAGTGGGTTGTAGCCTAGTAAGGTTTTTGAGGGACAAAACATCAAACTTGTTTTAAATATTAGCCCAATATATATTAACTTATTAAAGCCCAAAAAGTCCAATTCTTTATAAATTTAGTTGGAGGGCAGCAATAAAAATGCACTTTCAATTATGTTGTTGAATATATTTTCATTTTGATCATATGTGTTTTTCAATGCATTATTTTTATTTTTATAAAGAGAGTATTTTATTGATAAGAAGAACATAAACAAGTACAAAGTCACTATGGTGCTAAACCCTATTTGTTTTATGTTAAAGTTTATTGAAAATTAGTCAATGCAGCTATGAACTAGCGTGGTTTATATGATTTAATGTTTACTTTTATTTCTAGAAAGACTATAGAAACTGTAAGTACCAAAAAAAATTAATCATTAGATTTTAAGCTAATAACTTTAGCTAGCCCACCCATTGAAAAATTCTTGGTTCTGCCCTTATTTTATTGGTAACCTTAGGTGAAGAAAAAAGAAAAAAAAAACATGAGGGAATAAGAATGAGAAGAAAGAGCAGAAAGTACTTCTTCTTTGACTCATGTATGCTGATTTTATTTATTTGTGTGAGCTATTTGTATTAGTATTTGAGGTGCACAGTTGGGGGGGTGTCCTGTGATCCTGATGATTGGGCATGGATCTACTGGGCTTTGCTCAAAATTTCACATCGAGAAGGTGACAAGACTTATTTTTCTTCCCCCTCCTCCTTTTATCATTTATGTTTTTGGAAGCATTCCATGTGGTTGTGATGTGAAGGAAGTTGAGGTTCCACCCCAAAACCAATTGGCAATGGGGGAGTAGCCCAACTCCTTATAAACCCAGGCTGGTCCTGCCCCTTAACTTTTCAATGTGGGACAAATACTCTCAACACGCCCCCGCACGCGTGTGGCGAACTTTCAAGCCTAACACGTGGACAACACATATTGAGTGACGTGGGAGCACGTGTGGCCGTTGGGCCCAACACGTGAAGCCTTGCTCTGATACCACGAAGGAAGTTGAGGTTCCACCCCAAAACCAATTGACAATGAGGGGAGTAGCCCAACTCCTTATAAACCCAGTCTTGATCCCTTAACTTTTCAATGTGGGACAAATACTCTCAACATGATGCAGCACCTTTTGAAGCTTTTATTGTTTGATGTTAGGATTTAGAAAGGTTTAGAGTCGGTTTGGCTTTGGTGAAACATGGATTAATATGAGGAATATGAGCCTCTCTCTGGGTGTTGTGCTGGAGCATTTTGTTGGAGATAGGCAAAAACTCATCTTTCAGGCTTTTTCTAATCTCTAGTATCGTGTGCAGGAGCAATAACAAAAACGGCGGAAACTTCTCCTTGGCTCCCCTCTACAGGTGCAGAAAATATCATTCTGTTCGTTAGGTACATGGTTCTGTTTGCTAGATGTTCATCTCATTTTTGACACTATAATTGAGATCATGCAGGACGTGATCTTTATCTCCACGTCGGTGTTGCTATTCCTTCCTCTGTGATTTTGATGGCATGTTTGTTCTTCTGCTCTTCCCACCTCTCCAGGTGAAGTTAGAATTATGAATTGATGATTGTTAATTTAACTATTGTAAACTTGTTAATGAATAGGAAGACTACTTTATTGCTGCTACGGGTTCGAACGAAGAGTTAAAGTTAGCCAAGAAGATTGTGACAGATTGCATTGTCCATAGTTCATCCTGCAACTCAGATTAGGAAGATTAAAAGGATGAATCAAGTGATAGATGGTCTTGGGGCATTGCGTTTCTGAAATGAGAGTTGATGTTTGTAACCTAACCTTTCAAGAACCTGGCATTACGTAATTAAAATTTGATGGCAGGGTTGACAATGTTTAGTCATTTGCTTTCTCCACTTTTGGTATGATTGTATTCCATACCCAACTTTATCTCCCCAGCTTGATTTTTTTCTGTCCACCTCTATTCAGTACAAATTGTAAGATTTTAGAAATATTATTTTCATAGGAAATTTCAGTTTGATTTTCCAAAGGTTCATTACAATTTGTAGCTAATATCTCGTAAGTGTGGTTTGGAATTCAAAGGCAGCAGCTGCCATGTCTCTGCATGTTTTCACTAATAAAATTACCTCGTTAAAGTATAAAGACAACCTAAAAAGGCATTCTCAATTTTCATTATCCAAAAAAAAAAGTTGCGTGCTCAAGGCCAATTTTTTTTTACCTTAGATGAAAATTTCGATTATGAGTAAACTATTTTGCGAAGTTTATAAAATTTCCGATATTAAGGTAGTGTGCTCAATGCCAAATTTTTTTCACCTCACTTCTATTTTCCCTCTTTTTTCTCTATATTCTAGGACAAAAAATGAAAATGAAAATGAAAATGAAAATAGTTATCAAACGGACTCTAATGTTTGACGCAAAGGAAAACTTTAGAATGACTAGAATGGCCGATTTTAGATTGATCAGTGAATTATTATTTGAAATTATGTTTGATTTGATGCACATATTAATTAGATATCTGTATTTATTTCTAATTATATATGTATGGTCATGTTGAGGGTCTCATCACAGTTTCTACCACCAGTAAGACTAGAATCCCATACATGATTCTCAAGGCTAGGAGGACTGTGCTACTTCTGTCGAGAGGTGTTCCTGCAGATAAGGAGCTACAGATCCTTTAATTTGTTATTGTTTTCTTCTCTTTTAATCACACACGCGAGCACGCACGCACACGCCCACACGCACACACATATATAATTTAGTTTTCTGTTAAAATGATTACATGTTAATGAAAAGCTCATGTTCAAATTATTTACCTTTAATTAATATAAAAATGTATGTTGATTTTCTTTGAAACTCCAAGTATATATTCTGATTTTTTATGTGAGCTATTCAGGCACTAACAACACTTAAGGGGCGTCATCAGCTCTTGAGGATTGGACATGGACCTATTGGGCTTTGCACAAAATTTGGCATCAATAAGGTGACACGATCCTATTTCCTTCCCCCTCCTTCTTTATCATCTCTGGGTGCTGTGCAGGAGCATTTTGTTGGAGGGATGCAAAAACTCATCTCCCGGACTAAACTAATCTCTAGTATTGCGTGCAGGAGCAATACGAAAAACGGCCGAAACTTCTCATCGGCTCTCCTCTAGAGGTGCCTAAAGTGATCTAAATCACGTTTCACTGATCTTGCACTCAATAGAATAATAACAGAATAAATAGATACATCATTATGTTTGTTACATGGTTATGAAATCTGTTTGCCAGCTGAGCTGTTCATCTAATTCTTGACACTATAATTGAGAGGCAGGAGCTTTCACAATTGACAGGCTGTGATCTTTATCTCCACGTACGTGTTACTATTCCTTCCTCTGTGTTTTAGATGGCCATATTTGTTCTTTAGGTCTTCCCAGTGAAGTGAGAATAGGAGGACCTTTCTATTGCTGCTACGGGTCCGACCGATAGGAATGAGGTTAGCCAGGGAGATTGTGACAGACTGCATTGTCCATAGAGTTCATCCTGCATTTCAGTTCAAGAAGTTCAAGATGAATCCAGTGAATCAAGTGATTGATGGTCTTGGGGCGTTACTTTTCTGAATTATGATATCCATAATATATGGTACATATCGACATTTTTGTTACTATTATTAATATTATTATTATATGCATTATCAACATCGAACAGAAGGATTGTACATTGTGTATGCTATGATGAATCCACCAACCAATGCACATAATTGGGTATTCAAGATTTACCAACCCTCAAGACCATTCTATCTTGTGGTGCATCAATTCCGCCAAATCGATTAAACCGATCGATCGGAATCATAATGCTTGCTTATTTTAGTTTTAAACAATAAAAAAAGATCAAAGAACTTAATACCGAATTGGACTATATAATGATTTGATTTGAATGATTCTCTTCAGATTATTTCAACTTTTTGGCTGACTCATGTCACAGAGGAAAGTTTGCACATGTCCACCCTGCTATTGGGATGACTCCCTTAATAGTCTTTTTTTCTTTGTACTTTTTTTGTCCTTCATATAATAAACTTCTACTGCCTTTTATCCAAAAAAAAAAAAAAAATAATTATATACTAAATAAAATGAGGGTACTTCTTTAACCTTTTAATAAATCCACTCTCGTACCATCGGATTTTCACCATAAAATTTATATACATATACTAAAAGACCTAATCAATGGTCATATTTGTCAATTTAGCATACATAAATTAATATGTCAAATTTTCTTATAAGAAGATTAAGAATATTACTTATTGAGATCATTCTAACACACAACTTTTAATCATAACAAGTTTTGAAGGAGACGTGGAAGTCATATATAATTCCATTAATGTGAGTTAATACCGTCACAACCTGCTCCTCCATGCCCAAGACTGCAAGAGGTAGCAGCAAAGATATATATAGACGTATCTCAAGTCTCAACCACCTCCATAATTGTTGTAATTAAATCCAATCTAACTTTTTGTACGTTTTTCTGTGAAACAAAACTGTAAAAGAAGTCTCTTTAGTGCATGCTTCGTTTGCAGGAAAAAAAAACGAGAAAGAAGGGAAAAGCAAAACTTAACCAAAGGTTTTCTAAAGGATTCTGATCATCACTTTCCTAAAAAGCTAAGCATGGCTGTCTGCATATATGCTTTAAGATTGTGGAATATAAGGATTAAGAAATAAATGGATTTAGATTTTCAAATTATAATATACAATAAATTTGTGAGGGAGGGTAGGATAATGAGTTAGGTTTGTAATAGGTTTAAGGTATGATTTCCTCTGATGTAACCCGAAAAAGAAATTATTAGAGAATTTAATTAACGTTCCATTCAAATACCCTATGAAACATTAACTAGATTGGTTGGATTTTGAGTTGTTGTAATGCCAAATAAACATTCTAATTACACTATAATATATTATTTGGATAGAAGGATTCATCAAAAGACACTTCGAATTTCAAAAATCTCAATTATAAAACACTAATTAAACTTTCTAGATTTGATGAAATATGTTTTGTTTTACTAGTACTAAATTTGATGAAATTGACAGATTTTACATTTGGAAAATAGACCTTTATAGTTTTTTTTTTTTGGTCATTAGCCAGGGAGGGGAAGGAGCGAGTAATTTATTAGGTTGTCTCAAGATTGTCTCCTAAGTGAATCCACTTTTCCAAGGTGGTGCCACCCCATGTGCTAGAACTTTAACAGTTCATTTACAGGGTAATTTTCATTTTAAATTCCTAACTTCTCTTCTTTCTTCCATTCATCCATTGATAATAAAGTATAATTTATTGTTTTTTTTTCTTTTTTGTTAATGAAAGTTCCATCATATTTCTTGCTTTCAAAGGTTGCTAGCAATTTAACCAACCAAACAAATGGTGATAATAGTAATAATAACATAACATAAATTTTAACGACAACAACAACAACATTATATAATAAATAAAGGCTTACGACGACAGATAATTAACAACCATAAAACTAATAACCGAAAGGGAGACCGAAATTTTGTTCCTTTCCTTTCTTCTTTTCACCTTATTCTTTTATCTAAAATATACCTTCTTTTTTATATATATAATTCTTTTGTTAGGCTCAAAACTAAAAGCCACAATCATATATAAATATCAAGACCCCAAAACACCCCCAACGAAATTTTATATCCTCTATCTCTCTCTCTCTCTCTGAAAGGAGGCCAAAGAAACAGGGGAGAGCAGCATATACAGCAGCCTTCTCTGTTTTTGAAAGAGCAAAGTGCAGTTGAAAGAGAATGAGGCCCATACCATCAGCAGCATTGTGTTTCTTCTTCTTCTTCTTCTTCTTCTTGGTAGAAGAAGCTAAATGTTCTTCTTACAGGCAACAAATGCTGTCAGAATTCAATCATTCCAAGCTGCCCTTTTCACTGGCTCAAGCTTCAAATGTCACAGTGGTATGAGATATATATATATATATATATATATATATATATATATAGATGTTGTTCATTTAACTTGTTTTATTTATTTATTTTAATTGGTTTTAAAATTAAGTTTAATTAGTTAGTTAATGTGTGGTGTTATGTATTGTTAATTAGAATGGGAGGGTGTTTTACCCAATCGGGTATGGAGCAGACCCGACTGGAGCAGAGGACAGCACAGATGCCCTACTCAAAACGGTGGAGGAGGCTTTTCAACTGAAATCCGAGCTTGAATTGCTGCCCGGAATCACTGACCTAGGAGGTGTTGTTATTGATCTTCAAGGTGGAAATTACAAAATCAGCCGACCTCTAAGGTTCCCATCAGGTGCTGGCAATGTTGTGGTCAGTCTCTCTCTCCTCTCTCTCTCTCTCATTGTCTGCGTCATGGTGTTGTTGTTGGACAACAGTACAAGTCCAAGAATCAACTCTCTCTCGGATATGGCCAATCAATTTAGATATAAAAATTATAATATATATTTACAGTCTTTGGCCGTCAAAACTAAACCGTGTGAAAGGTCAAAAAATGAAATATATATAATTACTAATGGAAATTACAATTGTCTTTTGAGAAATAAAATATATAGAAATTAACCCCTAAATAAAATTATTTATATTCTAAATAAAGAAAAAATATAAGCTTTTGCAAAAATGGGTTTGTGCCACGTCGCCATGTTGTAGTTTGTGCACCGACTTTTTGAGCTTTCTTTTCAGTCTCAGAGTCAGACGGTCATTTCTTTTTGTTGGTACATAATATTTTTTTTCGGATAAATATCACGGGGTGTCCCTGTACTCGAAAAATATTAATTCGCATTTGAATTTGGCTTGTTCTTGATCACAATTCTCCTAAACCTTGCTTAATATTCATTATTTTGTTTTTTTTGGTTTTTTGTTTTGGTTTGATGCTTACAAATTCATTTACCTTTGATTTTGACAGAAAATAATTTTTAATTAATTAAATTCTTCTAATTTTCATTATTTAGGTACAAGGAGGATCTCTGCGAGGCTCATCCACATTTCCAGGGGACCGCCATCTCATTGAACTATGGTCACCAAGTTCCCAAAAACTCAAACAAAAAACCACCATCACCAGCAATGCCTTCTTCTTTGACGAAGTCCAAAACAATAATGTAGGCATCTACTATGAGGACATCACATTCAGAGACATTCTCTTCGATTCAAGCTTCAGAGGAGGAGGCATTTTCATCGTTGATTCAGCCCGAATTCGAATAACCAACTGCTTCTTCCTCCACTTCACAACAGAAGGCATTTTAGTCCAAAAAGGCCACGAGACCTTCATATCAAACACCTTCTTGGGGCAGCACTCAACGGTTGGAGGAGACAAAGGTGAGAGGGACTTTACAGGCACTGCCATTGACCTTGACAGCAATGACAATGCCATTACTGACGTTGTAATATTCTCGGCTGCTATTGGTATTATGCTGAGGGGCCAGGCAAACGTGGTCACTGGGGTACATTGCTATAATAAGGCCACAGGGTTTGGTGGCATAGGCATTTTGGTAAAATTGGCAGGAAACTCTCAAACCAGATTGGACAATTGCTACTTGGATTTCAATGCCATAGTCTTGGAAGACCCAGTTCAAGTTCATGTGACAAATGGGTTCTTCTTAGGTGATGCAAATATAGTCTTAAAATCTGTCAATGGCAAGGTTTTTGGGCTAAACATTGTGAACAATATGTTTACAGGGAGCTCACAGGTTCCAATAGTCCAGCTAGAGGGGCAGTTTGGAGATATTGATCAAGTGGTGATCGATCAGAACAATGTGGTTGGGATGGGATTGAAATCAACGGTGGGGAGATTGAATGTGGAGGGCAACGGGACCAAATGGGTGGCCGATTTTTCTTCCTTTTGGTGTTTCCCAACAGGATTAATAATTTCCAGTACTCATTTTATACAAAAGGGGAGGCCAAGTTCACAGCTCATGCTGTGACAAATGTGTCAAACAATGTGGTGGTTGTGGAGAGTGAGAAGGTGGTAAATGCTGTGGTTTCTCTGGTTGTTCACCAGTAGACCTAATTAATATATATGGTTGTAGGCAGATTTCCTAAAATGTATGTAAGAGATAAGAAGTTGGATGCATTTATTTATTTATTGCTTGTTATTATATTGGCCTGTGAATGTGATTATAAGAAAGAAATGAAATACCAAACTTTTCTCTACTATCCAAATGAGATGGTTGAAGAATGTAAGTTCGAAAACTTGACAATTAATATAGAACGTATAATAAATAATTTTACAATGAATAACACCGATATCGCTTGTAATAAAATTTCATACTTGTTAAGGTGGTTAAGTTTCTATTTTAATTTCTCTAGCGTTAGTTTATGTTGGTGGTCACTGTGATGTTCCCTTCTTGGATTTTAGTGCCTTGACCAGTGAGTTTTCAAAGCTTGGTTGAATTGCCCAAGACAACTACTCCACTTAGAATACTACCAAATAAAAGACAAGCACTCTACGTTGGAAGAAGGTTGTTGGAGTTGGGAAAAGGACTTTGGGAGGTCCAAAACTATCTAAAAGAAACAAAGATTAGGCATGAATCAGAAAACAACAGAAGCCTATGCTTTTACATACTGATCGTGTTGTTAAAAAAAAAAAAAAAAAAAAAAAAAAAAAAAAAAAAAAAAAGGGAAGGAGAAAAAAAAAGAGGAGGGGGGGAGATGATACTCTTTGAGGGGTAAGTGAATGATTTAAAAGATATAAAGGTGTATTTGAGGAGAGCACAGCGAGTGCTATTTTAGTGAAAAAAATGAAATGAAAAGAAAAAAAAGAGAAAAAAAATCGCCGGGGGGGGGGGGGGGGGGGGGGGGGGGGGGGGGGGGGGGGGGGGGGGGGGGGGGGGGGGGGGGGGGGGGGGGGGGGGGGGGGGGGGGGGGGGGGGGGGGGGGGGGGGGGGGGGGGGGGGGGGGGGGGGGGGGGGGGGGGGGGGGGGGGGGGGGGGGGGGGGGGGGGGGGTAACCTTATTTGGATAATGTTATGAATCAGCAGTAATTGTTAGCTGTTGATAATAATTAGATATAACTCATTAGCGACTATCGCAGCCGTGTGGTTAACCATTGCTAGCACAACTTATTACAAAATGGGCAGGGCCTAGCATTCTATTTCAAGTCCGACTCAACCTAAACCTAAGGCTCAACTGCCATTGAATTTTCAGGACTGGCCTGGCTCTGAAAAGATAAAACTTCTAAGAGACCAGAGCCTTAAGTGAAGCCCATTTGAAATATTGAAATTCCAATCAAGAAATAGGATAAAAGATTCACACACAGGAAAGGTCTTAGTAGAGTTGGTTTACTTTTTCAAAAGACCTTGATGTCTAGTGCAAGTTGATTCATGGAAAGAAAGAAAGAACCAATAAGAATGGGTAAGGTTTCTTTAGATAGATCACAGGGAGATATATAGATATACCTTGGCGTATCTTTGAAGCGCATAAACAAAAGAGAGAGAAGACAGTGGATTGCCAAGTAAGCATATCCAAACATGCCCCCATTTTCCTCATCAATCATTTTACTCTCCACACACTCCATTACTTGAGGACCATTTTTTCCCATATATCATGGAAAATTAATTAAGGTGTGATAATAACAATGTTATGTGATGTTACTATTTTAAGTTACACATAATATGGCACAGATGAATTGTAACATCATGTGGCATGATCTTGAAAAATTTCTCTATATATTTTACTCTGCACACCCTCCATCCATTAACTCATACTTAGCCTCGACTTGCTTTTTTCTCCCTCAAATGCAACCCTTTCAGCATGTAAAATCAACTATGTGCATTGCATAACCCTCCTCTCCACTAATTAATTCCCATCTCTATCTTCTCCACCACTACACTATCAAAAGTTCCCAATTATCTCCACCGCTTCATCTCTATCTCCATGGCTCAAACACCCCCTCCAATTCCTCCAATTCCTCCAATTCCTAGTCCAACATCAATCAGAACACTGTGTGATCAAGACCCTCATCATGATCAACTCCAACCCCCAAACCATCTCAATTCTATGGTCATCTTGGCAGCCATTTTCTGTGCTTTTGTATGTGCTCTTGGTCTCAACTCCATGTTGCAATGTGTTTTCCAGTGTGCCAACCGTGCCCTCATCGAACCGGTCCAATGGGTAGCTTCACGCAGGCTTAATTCAGGGCTTAAGAAAGAGGAAATGGTAGCTTTGCCCACTTCAACTTATAGTGCCAATTTGAACACTTCTCCATCATCATCATCTTCTTCTTCTTCTTCTTCTTCTTCTTCCGGTTGTGTTATTTGTTTGGTAGACTTTTCTGATGGGGACAAGATAAGGGTCCTGCCCAAATGCAACCATTGGTTTCATGTTGCATGCATTGACAAATGGTTGCTCTGCCACTCTTCTTGCCCTACTTGCAGGCATAGGCTCAAGTCCAGTGGCTCCATGCCCTCTCTTGCTGAAATTGTCACAACCTAAGAGAGCTCATGTTCAGCTCAATTCAAAATCACAGATGGGATCTGTTCTGCAGAAACTCATGAACTTGTTTTGAGCTTCATATTAGTATTTGGTTTTACTATTTTCTCTTCCTGTCTTCTTAGATTTTGTGAGTCATTCTTTCCTTACGGAGTTCAGAATGAAAGAATTTTGTATGTGTTTGGGTAAGAATAATTCACCTTTAATAATGAAACTATTGGCAGCTCTCTTATTGTTTCCATACTTTTTGTTTGGCATGAAATTAAAATTATATTATATTCACACTTAACCAAAGCTACTTTTGGACCTTTAAATCTTTGTCCAACAAAGTTAAAAGTTTCTCAGGTAGATGAATAATAATAATAATAATATTGCAGCCAATACTGCCATAAAGATTTATTATAAAATTGAGATTTCTAGCTTCAACTTATACTGAAGTCCAACACTGGTAGCTTTAGTACTGTACTATATCTAATACATCCACTATATAGGAAAGACAAGTGTAATTTCTGAAAATGTGAAAGATGTATAGTCTCTGTATTTTCACTTACTTTGATTTGCTCTGATCTCAATCTGAATTTCTTTCCACTCCCCTATTATGAAATGAAAAGGAAATCCTTAGGGATCCCAATATTCCGAAGATCGAACATCTATGTAGACGGAAAATTAGAAAAACAAACAAAAGTTGTGTAAGTTTATGTCCATCGGGCGTAGCACTGCCACCATATTAATTGTTTATCGATGAATTTAAATTTTCACCAATTGAAGAAGAAGGTAGCGAAGTTAAAATAATCCAAAATGCAAAGTAGGATAATCCAAAATGCTCAATAAGATGCTGTCATGGAAGTCACTAGCACTACATGTCCTCATCTCTCTCTCTCTCTCTCTCTCAAGGACAAGCCACTTCACTATGTGTAGAGGTGAGAGGGATCACATTATGTCAAATTATGGAAAAGAAAAAGAAAAAGGTAGGGATGAGTTTCGTTTCGTTACACTTGCAAGGAAACCTATGCACACTTGCTAGCAAATTAGGATAGTCCAAAATGCTCAATAACATGTCCTGATGGTGGTATCACACTCATGTGATGTGAGAGATTCGGAAACAAGAAAACATTCATTTGTGGAAACTCGAATGAGATCCTTTTGAAAAAACCACCCCCCACCACATCACATCGCTAGCATACATCCCTGGATAACGCTAAAAATGACTTGTAGGATTTTTGTACAATTTGAGATTTTCGTCATAAATAGTTTCTAATAATTGTATTTGAAGAGGAAAGATTACTAATAATTGTATTTGAAGATCCAAGCCTTACTTTAGGCTGTTTCACAAACTTGGCCTTTGGAATTCTTCTTAGATTACTTCTACATTAATACCATAAATAAGTATTTCAGCCTAACCAATGGACATCAACAAGAATAAATTTATTTTTCGTCTTCATCATCATGTTCGTCTTCAGAGTCGTCATAGAACTCATCATCATCATCTTCTTCATATAAAAGGCCTCCGAACTGCCGCTTCCTTATTCGCTCTTGAATTCGGTCCCTTATGGCTGTTCCCTGATAGAAGACCACGACAAGTTTTACAGAAGTAAAAGCAAATGAAATATATCTTCCCTAAATATATTTAAATCAGCCTGTGCATACAAACGTATGTCATATAACAAAACTGAGAGAGAGCCAACCATTTTGTGGAAACCTTCTTCAAACCTCTCAAGAAATCCAGCAACCAATCGATCAGCATTCTCCACCCATTCATTACGACGCATTGTAGCAGTCTTTGTTACTATCTGTATCTGCACAGTAACAACAGAGGAAAAAACCAATCAACTACTTATTAGTCATCTTCTGTTAGGAAATAACATGGGCCTAGCAAAACCAACAAGATTGTCACATTGTCAAGGAACTAAATGTGAGCAAGCATATTGTGACAGTCTTACTGAGGCCAAAATATTTTCTGATATTGAAAGTTCACTCTAGCGGAGTCCAAATCACTTTCTATTCTCAAGCAATCAGTAATATGTGAGAAACACTTAGCATTGTAAACAAATTTATGAAGAAAAACAAAAAAACAAAATGCCAAAGTGCATATATCATTTAGACATACTAAGTCCAATAGTCTGTTAGAAAGATAAAAATATGCTTTAATTGCAGAAATATGCAGAATATGTTGCAAACAGAACAAGACCTTTGAATAGACGAACGTGAGGGAAGGGATAATACCCTTGGAAAGAGTAGACCAAAGGAAATACACATTTCCAGTTCTTTTTGGACTATCATCAGTCAAAATAAATATGCATTGTTTTCAGATATATGCAACCAATCTATTCAATGTGAAGCCCCACCAGGAAGTGCATACATTTAAAGCTAACGATGTTTAAGATTATATTAAACACCAATTATACAGGTTATGAAAGGAACTTCCAAACTGATAGCCAGCCCAAGTATAGGTTATCGGAGCCTTATATGTGCAGCGTAACAGACATCAACTTGGGCCATTTTTCAAATACCTTCGCTTATCTGTAGACACTTCTGTGCTCATTAATATTATTTTCTTCTGCTTCCATGATTAATCTCAAGATCATTGTGCAAAGTTATCACATTTTTCACTACAACCCAAGCAAATCCACAATCCAGGTTACATCTTATGATGCATAGCCAAAGGGGTACCAAATGTTTATTGTGCACGCCTATTTACGCATATATCAAAGAACAGATTCTATGTAGTAGAATAACACTCCTGCATTAAAGTCTCAAATACTCATAATCAATGATACATATGAAAAGGGACCAAAAATGCTTAAGCATCACGAGATACATACCTTCTCTCCTACTTTTTCTTGGTGCTCCTTCACCCTCTCACGCAGTCTTTTCAGTCCCATGTTCACTCTCAGTCGCTTTTCCTAAATAGTAAGAAATGAGGATGATATAGATCACTACTTGCACTAGAAAAGAAAATGACCACTTGAACATAAGATATTCATATAAACAAGAACATACCCTCACATAGCTAACACCTAGCTCCTTTCTTGTGTACCCACGGTCCAAATTACGCATCACATACTGGTTGTAATCTTTAACAATCCTCATTATGATATCTGATGTAGAAATCCCATCAGTCCGTTTTGTTTCCTTAAACTTTCCAACGGACTTAACCTGTTTGGAAGTTTATGTAAGTATATAAAAATGAAACAAGCCCTGCATAATAGTCAAATAATGATAGAAAAAAATTCAACAAAGTAAGAACCACTACAAAAGTTAATAGGCTGGAAGTATTCACACTAGAGAGCCAGAGATACACAATCCTTAAATAATTGGTTGAAACAGAGCAAGATGAAACATAAGATTCAGAGTGGGAAAGAAGAGGGTTAAAATGGATAACAAAAACCTAATATCAAGAGAATTAGAAGCAAATTTGGCCTTAAAAAGTTAGAAATATTCTATTGCCACCCAGAATCTAGTGAAGTCAACATTAAAAGGGTGGTTATAACTTACATCATGATCTACAAAGAACAAAAGAAGAAAGAAAATAAACACCCTTGACAGACAGAAAGGAGTAGAGGAGGCCTAACAATATCCGTAATAGAAAACAGTCATATATGTTCAGCTATGACTAACACTTACAAAGTCATAGACATCCTTTCCAGACCCACTTGCATCAGCATAGCTACAATTTTAGGACAAAGAAGAAGCAATTAGCACATTAAGGATATACGATTATCTTTAATAGGTATTAAAATATAATGGAAGAAGATGATTTTATCTCCAGTAGTACAGATAGTCATACTGTATGGAGATAAAATCGTGAACCAAATACAAACATCACAAATGTGAAAATGAATTCAGTCATCTGACAAGGTCTTGTCATGAACAACCTAAACACAATTAGGACACCACAAGTGCCCCAAAAACATTACAGCGCGATCTGCCCCAAATCAAAATGCACATACCCCTCTCTATCCACATCCATGATAATCCTTTATCCCCTTATAATGAAGTGAAGAGAAAGAAAAACAAGAATAAAAAATTTCAAGCATTTCAAAACTTGATCTAGTACATGAAAGTAATTTATTTGGGGTTGGTTAACTTTACGGAAGAGAGTCATGTGCCACATAGTCAATCTGATGCTTGTCAAGAAACTCTTGCGAGAGCACCCATGGTGCATCGGGAATAACTTCATCTACCCATCTGTAGCAAATATATTACAAGACAATGATTTAGGAACACATTTATATATAATAAAAAAATGTAAGAGTAGCCAACTGGGAGTGATGATGCAAAAATACAGTATTCATTTCAATAATTTTACCATCCCATGAAAATATTAGCAAAAGGGAGGAAAGGTCAGGATGCTTTAAAAGGAAAGCTAATTTCTACAAATTAAACAATTTTCATTAGATGCAACGCAAGCTTAAGCCTAACAACAGAAATGTTCATAACAATGAATTCTAAGTCCACACAAGAATAGAAATAAGCATAAGATTAACAAATACTTCTTATCCGTCCCTTCTGTGTGTTAGTTGCAAGTTGCAACCTAATAGAGAGTAGGAAAAAGAAATTTACTGGATTGAAAATTTAGGCTCATGCAATAACCAACCTGCAATGGCGGAGTGACTCATAGCGCTCCTTCTCGGTCATAACAGTTTTGCCCTTATAATTGTGGGTAGTTTCATCATTGCAGCAGCCAACAAGCAGGTACGTGTTTGGGAACCTATAATTGAGATATAAATGGAACATTTAAAAACTAAATCAAGCTGCATTAAGTACATATTACCCTAGAAACCAAAAGAAGCATAAGCAAGGGTTCACATATCAAGTTTACCATTAAAAGCAGAAACAAGAACAAAGAATAAACTTCTTGAACTTAAATTCCAATTCCAACACAGACATAAATGGATACACGAAGAAGGAAAGCAAGAGCATCATGAACTCAATAATATCACGAAACCAATCATCAAGAGACTATGCATCTAATTACGATGACCAAAACCCATAAAAAATTTCAAGTCTTGAAAGAAAATTGCTTGACTTTCAAGAAATAAACAAGGAATTTGACTAAAAAAAGAAAAAGAAGAGAGAGAGTGCGTTACAGCTTCTTGGCTTGCTCGAGAGAACCAGCATGGCCAAAGTGAAAGAGATCATATATGCCATCTGCATATACTCTCACTGGTCGCTCCTCACTATTTTGCTTCTGATCCTCCATCCTTCACACTCTCAATTGCAAATTGTTTGGTTTTGGGTTTCGGAGAAAACAGAGAGCATCAAAGCCTCTCCCTCCCTCTCTCTCAAGGACCACTTGTGTTGCAGTCTTGTACGTCAACGTACAAACCCTCCTACGCAGAGGTTTCTCTTCAAGAGTTCGATTATTCCTTCGGTAACGTTGTTGTTTTAATTTCATTAAAAACGGTTATTAGTTTTATGTCCCTACAGCCAAAAGAACAGTTATTTTTATTTTTCAAATTTCTTTTGTTTTTTTTTTGGTCATCTTTTTAATTAATAATTAGTATTTAAAATTCTTCTGCATATATTTGCTACAAAAAATAGTGAAAATGTATTTTATAACAAGACAAACGTTGAATTGATTCTTTAGGTTAGTTAAACTAGCCAAATTTGACAGGAAAATCAACGGGAAGAAAACTCAAATTCTTTTTCAATCCAATAAAATACGTAGAGAAGCCCTGCCAGCCCTGTCAGTAGAACATTTTCTTCTGTTATGAGTTACGTTCAACTTATGTTAAACCAAAATCAGCAGTTTACGAGAAATACTAGTGTCCACCGTTTACGAGAGTGCGCTTACGATTAACAACGATTAATTGGTTTCAGATCCTATGATGGATCTTAATTGGTGTATTTACGACAAAGTTGGATGGGAGTTTACAACCACAGCCAAGTTGTTCCAAACATACACTTATACAGTGATGACATTCACAGAATCACAGCCCTTGGGCTAAAAGCTCCACAATGTTAAATGCTTTGTGCCCCATTGGGTTGCAGGAGTGAAATCTACCTTTGCATCCCGCCTCCTCATCAAATTTTAACAGATCGAGCGTGTACTGTTGTTTCCTATCAAGATCTCAGTACCAGCAGTCCGAAACTTCCTCTTGCTGCTGCAAATTCGGCTTCTTTGGGGGACCAGAGGTTTTCGGGTATTCTCCATAAGCATCTTTCCCAGGTCTTGCAAGCTCTACGTAGATAATCCTGCCATCGAGATTCTGATAAAAAATAAAAATAAAAGCAAATGAGTCGCCGGTGATATTTCCTGAGAAAAAAAATGCAGAAGAGAAATGACAAGGTAGAACCTGGTGATCCATATTTTCCAGGGCAAGCAAAGCATCATCTTGACTGGTATACTGAATATACGCATACCCCTTGGACCTTCTTGAGATTTCATCCTTGACTAGTTTAACTGCCAGACAGACAAAGTAAATACAGTTATATGACTTGGATAGATGTATTGGAACAAATTGTGGAGCAGACTACCGACATAACTAATGCCTTTTGAACAAATGTATTGGATATCAAGATATTTACCTTCAGCTATCTGGCCGAAATTCGAAAATTTCTCCTGCAAACTATTCTCACTGGTGGAATAGGGTATATCTGCAGCTCAAATAATACAGTTAGAACTTGAATAACTAGAGACAATGATAATTTCTGAAAGTTTACTTTTTGCAGAGAGGCGGAGTAGATGGGATGATTAGTAAGAGGAATGAGTTAGGGGACCACGAATGTGACTATGCAATGAACAAATAACAATTATTCATACCTTAGCACATCTGTAAAACAAAACAGAAAAAGAAACACCCTAGAACTCGTAACTGGTAATTAGGGTGCAGTTGCTATAGCTGCTACCAACCTATACCACACGGTACAGAACAGGCTCTAAAACGAACGTCTATGATTAGAATTAAGAATCCGTTCGCCGATGGAGATCTTGCTGTTGCGACATCTACCATCTCTTTGTGAAAACATGGTAGAACAACCCCTTCCTAGCTAGTTCAACAGTTGCATCAACTATCAGATCAGCCCAGCTGGTGTTATCATCTTTCATTGCATTCAGCCTAGCTAGTGGATCTCTTCTCCATATCTTAATACATCTTTCATTGCCTTCATTGTTACCCTCTAGTGTCATCATCGGTCTCAGATACAGATCAGATTGATCCCTTTAACTACTTCTCATGTACAGGTCTAGGCGAAATTGATTTCTTCGCTTCATCTTGTAATCAATAACTTCTTCTAAATCTATTTTATTTTCATATATTTTGAACCCCCACTTGCATTTCTCTTGCTCCCGTGTACCAAATTTCATTAATTACTTCCTCTACTTCCCTATACTGATTCAATTTTTAACATCTAAGCAAAACCGGGGTACTTGTTAACACTTTATCCAAGTTATTTGTAGTCAAAATAAGTTTACCAACTAACGTACTTGTACTCACAGGAGAATGAAACAAAAAGAGTCCAGAAATTTACAAATGAGATGAGGTAAGATATTTAAATCAATCAAATTAAACAATCAAGAGCTAAACTCCAGCATAAACTATATCAAAACTTTCACTAGCTAGAACACCCAGATAATAAACCAACTAAGCTCAGTAAAGACGAACTGATTAACTTCATAAATTATATCACAACCACAAAATTTCAGTAGACCCAGAACAAGAGCCAGACCACTTGAAAATTACACAAATTGAGCAAGACCCAGGTGATAAATCAGACAAATTACCTTTAAGAAAAACATAGAAAGAACAAATAAAAGGCATACAATTACCTTTTAAAAAAAACATAGAAAGAAGAAGAAAGCTCAGAGCTTTTATAATCAAATGCATACATACTTTTCACCAATATTTTGCTTGCCAGTGGATAGTCGAAGAAGGAAGCTCTGAGCTTCAAAGACTTGGAGCCCGTACGGTTTGAAACAGAACTACGGAGACTGTTAATGGGTTTCGGGTATGCGTAAAATGGGGAAGAGAGAGAGATTCCTGCCGCCCACATGCCTTCTCAATCTTCTGGTTTTCTGCAGAAGCAAGTTCTCTCCTTTCATCTCTTCGCGGCTTCGTTTTCAGTTTACAGCAAAAAGTCCGTGACCCACATTCCTGAATGGGTCTTAACCCGAACCGGTGGGCCGTTGACAGATCCAGGCTTCTTAGTGGATCCATCAAGTCTTCTGAAATCGAGGTTTGGGCCTGAGTCAAAATGGATCCACCCACTCTTCTTTCAAATTTTTATAGGGAACTTCCCTTTTTTTTCTTTTTTCTTTTTTTTCTTTTTCATTTTCATTTTCATTTTCACTCATGTTTATCTCAGTTTCTCATTCTATTTCGCAGATGTGGATTAGGGTTTGTTGGTCAAGGTAGGGTGTCTGTCCCTTTACACCATATATCGATTCGAATCCCCTTCAATGATAAATTAGAAAAATTTAAAGTAATTTAGATTGTCGCTTATAGTAAAAAAAATCATTTTATTCCTACCACATTATGTTTACTATATATCTACTTGTGAACCAATATTTACTATTGAAGAGAAAGAAGTACTGAAAAATGTCTCACATAGAAAATAAAGCTTCGCAAACTATTTTGCACTTCATAATGTTAGTTTTGTAGGCATAGTCCCCTTTGCCAAAATTACCTTGCTGCCTTCATTTTTGTGTTTCAGGCGTGAAAACCCACCAGCTCGTGTCGTGTGTTGCAGCAACTAAACCTGTAAGCCATTGCCAAGAGCCTTGGACATATTCTTGGACTTTTGCCCCCTGCCGTGCTCCAAATGCTTGGTTTTATGAACCAGCTGCTGACCAAGTCTTCAACCATATACATTAGCAATATAGAGGGACCAAATTATTAGCTCTTTTTTATTTCTTTTTTTCGGTGTATGGCTGATCATTCAAAACTGAGCATAGATAGATTGGTCAGTCTCTGCACCGTAGCTTCTAACCTGCCATTACCAAGAAAAAACAAAGGCACTGTTAGCTGACTCTCCTGACCAGGAAAAGGGAAACCAGATGCTCCCTTTGGAGATTTAGCTGAAGGAACGGATACTCTTGATGCATAATTCATATTGTGAACATAACTGATGTCAACTGTTTCTTATTATTTCCTTGTGTTACAACATTAGATCAGATAAAAGTACGATTACCTGGATCTCAAGGGCACCAAAATCCTCCTTCAGAATCAAGGATGATGATTAATCCCTCCAGTCTCCCATAATTGATTCAATGAGAGATTCAACATAAAGGACTTAATTTTAGTAACCTGCTAGCCGTAATGAGTTAAGCACGGTCATTTCATTTCTGGTCTCGCGCATCCACATGCATGCTAAAGCATCATGAGATTTCAGTAAAAATGAACTCCCAATTGTCTTATCTAATAAATAAGTTTGGAGTAAAATGTTATTTCCATCTTCCCAGTAAAAGATGATAAAAGCATCTTTATCAAATTATCAACCTGGAATCTTGAAGGAAAAAAAGCTCAAAGAAAGGCTCATTATCACTTTCTATAAGTAACTAAAGAAAACTACTTGAGTTTATGGATCACCTCTTCTGGAACAATGGGAGAGGCACACTTTGGAAAACTACTTGCTGTAAGCTTAGATTAAGGGCTTCACACTTTTGTCCTAGTGGATCACAACTCAAATGCAGATGTAGAGTTTGTATACAACACTGCTAGCTGCTTATACAGAGTGTAAAACAGATAAACTAAAGCTATAGCAATCCTATTGATATTGTAATTAGTATAGGGTCAGGTTTAGTAGATCATGTGCAGACATTCACTTCTGTGATAAGCATTAGGATATCTTAGTTTATTACCTAAAGAGTGAAGAACATGGAAACAGAAGTTGATGCTCAGGAAAAGCTTTAACAGGCTTCTTTAATGGCAAGATAGCTGTAAAGTCCTCTCAATCACACTGCAGAATCCACCCCCCTAGCCCCATTGATTGTAATGCATAAGGAGATTGAGAGTTGCAGAAGTTCCTTTCATTGAAGCAAGCATGCCTTCATCATACATCAAGAATACAGATTTACATTTAAGTGTTCATGATGGCATATGCAGCCATGTTTTAATCTAATCATGAATGTTGGAGACGATAGCATTTATTTACTTCAGCAATTGCCTAACAGATATTTGAAGTATTAACTAAGAAACTATCATGATCATATTATGCTCAACACTACTGAACATATTTACATAGACAATTAGATCTTCATTTCACGTCTTGTTTTCATTTTTCAAGTAAAACATTGTGCTATCCTGACTCCTATAGTATAGGTAACGTAATAAAAATGACAATTATCTTCTTGTTTTTCCTTTAAATATCCTGATTGCAAAAAGTATACTTTAAAATTATTTAATTAAAAGAAAATCTGATGAATCAAATCATATGCTCATTGTTGAATGGTTTGCTCTAAATAATGTCAAATATCATGATTAATTGCAGAAAGTTCAGCTTCATTGTTATAGGCTTTGAACTGGAACTTGATGGCATATTCAATACTGACTTTGTCAGGTGCCATTCGTACCAGACCTGCACCGCATCCATGTTGGTTGGACAAGCCATCAACATGTAGAGTCCAGAGAAGGATGGTAGGATCAAATGTATCTTCACTCGGTATGGTGCTGGGTTCTGATGATGGCATGGTGTTGGGTGCCTCATTGGATGCCGAATGAGTAAATTTAGAAATAAAATCGGCAACAGCCTAGTCCTTCTCAGCTATCCAAGGCTATATTGGATGTCGAACTCGATCGCCCATTTGATCAATTGGCCGGAAGTCTCAAGCTTCTGCAACACATGCCGTAGAGGCTGGTTAGTGAGTACAATTATAGCATGAGTTTGGAAATATGGCTGAAGCTTGCATGCCAAAACAATTAAGGTAAAAGTGAGCTTCTCCAATTATGGGTACTGAAGCTCAATGTCTTGGAGGGGAAGTGTGAAAGACCGAGAGGTAAATGACGAGAGTTTCTCTAGGAAGGGGCTTGGACAATAGTGGTGCTTTGCTCATATAATCCTTCAGATTCTAGAAAGCTATATCACATTCGGCAGTCTATATGATGTGTCGTTCGTTGCCTTTGAGAGCTTTGAAGAATGGAGCACACCGATTGGTAGCCTTAAAAATGAACCTTGTTAAGGCTGCAACGCAACGGGTAAGACTTGAATGTCCTTCTAAGTTTTCGTCACCTGCATGTTGATGAGAGTCTTGATTTTATCAGGATTGGCTTCAATACCGCACTAACTGATCATGAAGCCGAGGAATTTTCCTAAAGACATGTCGAAGGCGCACTTCGTTGATTCAATCGCATTTGATACTTCTTCAATATGTCGAACACGAGGGAGGTGTCGTTCGGCAGTTGTGCTTTTAACCAACATGTCATCCACGAAAACCTCCGTGGTATTACCAAAATGTTCGGCAAATTTCTAGTTGACCAACCATTGATAAGTAGCACATGCATACTTCAAGCTAGGCCTCATCATTTGGCCCGCGGGCTCATGGGCCGATGAGGGCCCCGCCCGGCCCATCGAAAAAAAGCCCGGCCCGGCCCGTTATGGGCTTTGAGATGGCCCGGCCCGCTTTGGGCTGGGCTAGGCTTGGGCTTGAGTGTTTGAAGCCCGGCCCGGCCCGCCCATAAAGCCCGGCCCGTTAGGCCCGCATACATATATAATTATGTATAAATAAGAGTTTAGAATTAGGATTATATCACTTAAATCACATATATAATTTGTTTCATTTCATTTACTTTTCTTTACTCATTCCTAGTTTATAATTGGATGATTAGCACATTAATTTAATTTGTGTCAATTATTAATACAACAAATATATATATAAATAAATAAGATGAACAACATATCATATCACCAAATATAATCATATCACGAAACATAATCGTATCACCAAATATAATCATGCTTTTCTTGAACACATCACCAAACATTTGCATATTTATTCATACCATCCTTTAAATTATTTCTTAAAACGTATTACGGTCTAATTATGTAATAACCTCAAAAATAATACTTGGTTTTATTATTTTTATAGAAAATCTTATTAAGTTGTGTGACTTTATTAGGTGTTTTATGAATTTGGTTTGATGTGAAAATATTGGAATTAAGTGAGTTTAATCTCAAATTTAGACAAAGATTTTTTTGGATTGAAGTAGGCCCGTTTTGGCCCGGCCCGTTGGGCTTAGCCCGGCCCGGCCCGATGAGTTTTTTCAAGCCCGATCCATGGGTCGGGCTTGGGCTTTGAATTTTCTAAAAAAACCCGGCCCGGCCCGCTATTTTCTCTCTCCTCTTTAAAGTCCGGCCCGGCCCAAGCCCATAAAATTTGAGTCGGGCTAGCCCGGCCCGGCCCATTGACGAGCCCTACTTCAAGCCGAATGGCATGACGTTGTAACAATATAGATCTTTATCGGTGATGAAAGTTGTGTGCTCACAATTAACAAGGTGCATGAATATCTGATTGTAGCCAGAGTATGCGCCCATGAAACTGAGCAATTCATGACCGGTCGTTGCGTCAACTAGTTAGGCAATCCTCGGTAGAGGAAAGCTATCCCTCAACTAGTTGCGTCAACTAATTGGATGTCAAAATAATTTCCGATTCGTCTAATTTTTTGAAAGGATGATCTATGAATGTAAACTTAAAAAATAGATGGTTTGGATCGTTGAAAAAAAATTTGTAGGGAACCCTATGGAGTATCCCTCAATTAAAATTATTTGAAGAATCCCTCAATAGAAGAGGGATGCATATATATATATATTTTTTTTTTTTTTATGGCATCTTGAAATTGGACTTACCAACAAGAGTTGGTCCAAGTGGAAAGGGCTTGGATCCTTTAAACAAGAGGTCCTGGGTTCGATCTCATGCGCTTGCGAGAGGAGAACGGCTCTCTTGGAGAGGTCCCCGCTTTTGCCTGACCATACCTCAAGGGATTTAGTCTCCGTAGTCACGTGGGGATACCCTGGGAAACCAAAAAATTGGACTTAAATCAAACATTTCAGAAATGTTGGGCTAGCTCACGTGTTAGATATTTCACATATAATTAATATCACGATTTTGGTCTGCAGTCTTTGGCCGGTCAAAAATGAGGGCGTCATATCTACTCTAATTCTCAATCAAATCTGAAATTCATTTCGTTTCAATCAATCAAATTCCATAGGTTGTGGAATTTGGGGGATTTAAGTGCCCTATATTACGTCAGGAAAATTTTGCAATGGAAAAGTCAACCTTATAAGTTGGACTTGAATAAAAAACCTAAACCACATAAATGATAAATCAGCCAACGGATTCTCAATCCCAATATGTTATTTAATTTCCTTTCATTGACCTAAAAAAGAAAGGGAGCATTTTTCTCACCACCACCCTTTTCAACTTTTAACATATATGTCTATAAACATAATCATGGTTACATAAATCAAAGTAAAAAGTTAATTATGATTATGTATATGGACACACGTCAAATATTAAGAAAGGTATTGAGTATACACCTTGAGTTAAAGTGGTGAGTAAAAACATTTCCAAAAAAAATATATATATGATTTACTTTCTATATATAGATGTTCATGTGCAGCCTTCCTCTCCCTCTCCTCTTGGCATCCTGTGAAGACTTAACAGAGTTTAAATGTCATGCAATTTAGAATAATTTAGAGGAGTCGATAAATCTCATAGATATTGTGGAATTTTAATTTCCATAAATTGTGGGATTTAAGTACCACAAATTACATCAAGAGCGCGATTTTGAAATGGAAAAGACACAACTTATTGGCATGTGATTTTAAACAATGGACTTGAATCAAACACTTGAGCTAGCTCACTAGTCGGAGAAATGTTGGGGTTGCTCATTTGTATAAAAGTATATGTTTGAGCCCATGCACTCTCTTGCCACCCATGTAAGAAGAAGTATTATTCACTCATTTCTTGCCTCTTGTGTTGCCCTGTGAGGTTGTTTATTTTCTTATAGTTTTACTCTTGTGTTGTCATTGGTATTGTTGGTTGCTTGGTGCTTGCATATAACGAAAACGTATAAATTCGAAGTTTGAACCAACAAAAAGAAGAAATAAAGACAAATTCAATTAATTCATATGAGTACAACACAAACTCGAAATTCAAGATGCCAATAATGGGAAGGTTATTCGCAATTTTTCGAATATAGCATTATATAGTTACATGATTATTTGAATTCTCTAAATTTCTGATAACAATGATTTCTAAGATAAAGATTAAAACTGTGAGGACTTATAACTTTAGTAATAGAGCATTTTATCTCGTGCCAACCGTATATACTCCAAGTCTAAATTACGTTATTAACTTATTAAGCAGCTACTTAATTATGTTTTTAGAAGGTGGAGCAAAATATTATTGACGAATATATACATACCAACTACCAAGTCAAAAAGCAAGGTGATGAGGTTCTCGGTCATCGGTCAACCAAGTGAGAGTCGACTTAAAGATAAACCCAAAGAGGGATAATATTTATGATGCAAATGGCCCTCTCACTCTCTACTCTCTCTAGACCGGTCAACAGTACTCATGACTAGTACACTATTATTATGAAGGGTGATGCTAGAGGCACCAACTCTCTAATAGAGATGGAGTCCGTTAATACAACGGGTCCCACGTTCTATTAGAAAATTGATGCCCAAAGTTAGTGCCTGTAGCATTTTCCTATTATGAAACTTCAACTGTGAAACTTCAAAACTCTCCTTTTCTAATTATGTACTAATATTATGATCTCATGATTTCAGGACTAGTATTGATCATTTGATGGCAAATATTGAAATGTATCATACTAAGAGTTATAAATAATAATAATAATAATAATAATAAAGGCATATAAATATGTGTATACAAGATGCCATATGAGATTCTTTTACCCAATAATAATTTACAGTGAAAAAGTTATCACACATGAGCATCTGAAATTCATATTGTTCTAATATTACAGCATACGTTAATGAAATTACAATTAAAGAAAAATCTGGATACCTTTTTTTTTTTTCTTCTTCTCTTTCCTAGTCAATATGCAGTAACATGAGCATCATAATATTCCTAAACTTACTAGAGATCAATAGAAAAGTCATGCAAAGCTATGTCTTCTTGATCCATGGCAAATTCATCCACAGTCTCCAGATTTGGTATAGGATTATAATCACCACCACCCAATGAATATTGAAACAATTCATGACTACCACTAATATTATTGTCAATCGGTTGCACTTGATGAACTTGTTGATTTTCTTGCACTTGCAGCAGCGGCTGTCGTTGTTGTTTGTGTTGTTGCACTTGCAGCGGCGGCTGCACCACCCGCTGCAATTGTTGTTGATATTGGTAGCTGTAGTTGTGATTGCCAAAAGGTGCCATAACAGAACTAGTCACATTATTGTTGGGTCCAAAACTCAAGTTGATAGGACCCTTTTGGTTCCCAAAGGAAATGGGTGAGCTAGAAGTAGAACATCCTGTGAATTGTTGCACCAAAGCTCGAAAGTTGTTGGCGTTGGCATTGAGGAGAGTGATCGGTGTCTTCTTTGAAACTCTAGACCTCCTTCTGATTGGTTTGGATACACTTCTTGTTGGAGTTAGCGGACCTCCTCCTCCTGTATGTGAACTGATGGGGCTGCCGTTGCTCTCTGTCACTAAAGTGCTACTTGTTGTTACAATAGTTGCATCTGAAAATCCTCCATTAGTGGGTGTTGCCTGCCCATTATCCATGAAGGCTTGTTGGTAGTATTGCCCCCACTCATTAGAACCAGGCATAGTTCTACTTGTTGATGCCTGAAATTGGATCGACAGTAGTCAAACGGCTCACAACGGGAATTGAGTAGATTTTTACTTACTTGGAGTGATTAGATGTCGCCAAAACCCAGCAAAACAATGAACAAGCTTCAAACTGGTACCGGCCAAAAATCCTCCGATAATTAAGAAAGTAAGTATTTAGAGAAATAGTAACAGAGTTCCTAATATTGCTACTCTCATGGCTTTTTTCAGTGGTGGGTGATATGTCACTCTTTTTGTGAGGGAATTATAAGCAAGCTTATATCTCTACTGTATTTATAGTAACTTTTGGTCAAAAATGAAGACAAGTCTTCTATTGACCTTTCGTTTGAGAGGAGAGAGAGAGAGGGGGGATGCTTTTGGCCAAAGCATGCAGAGGCTTCCTGGAAGTTACATCTGTTAGTATCAATGAGGTCACCATCCCACATCACTTTGGGACTCCCTCCCATTAATTTGTTCTGTGGAGCCTTTTGAGATGGTCTATGCTTCCTTGGTCAGAAAATTGTTAAAAAGAAACCAACCCTGGTTTAAAAAGACTAATTTATTTAATTGAAGTATTTTCTTGCTTAGTTTGATATGCTAGCTGCTTCCCACGCCACACCATACAAATCCTTGTTCTAAATTAATTAAAGCTTCAGATAAGGAGAGATTAATTAATATGCTCAAAGTGAATGTGGGGGATTGCATGCATGTGTGTATGTGTTCATTGAAAGAAAGAGACTGATGAAGTTCACCATTAAGACTTGAATTAACAACAGATCCATGACCACCTCTAATATTTCAACATTGCTTGCAAGTCATCATATTGATATGTTTATAAATACAACCCATTGATCTTGTCAGCAGTAATTTTCTACCTATATATATATGCTGAATTAATTTCCTTGACCAGGTTTTCCTCCTCTTGGGGGTTTTTAATGGCAAGATTTTAACGAAGCCACTCTTTATGCCTTCATGTTACGGAACGCTGTATTGGCTATTTGTGCCTGTATTTTAAAGGTTAATAAAATTTTCTATTGATAAAAAAAAAATATATATATATATATATATATATATATATATATATAGTGAGATTATGCCCTTGCAATGAACTAATTAATTAATTAATTAATTGAACATGGTAACATACAATCACTCTCAAAGTTGAGAAACAATGATCTACAAGCAAACGTCACCTAAAAATTATACGAGGTTATTTGCTGCAACCTTCAAGTATATTTTACCAACATAGTCCCTCTCATGAGCTCCCCCACATTGTTACTTGTCTGAAACAGCAAGGAAGGTGATGCTCCCAAAAGGGAAAATCCAATGTGAACGCACTTTTGATTTTTCTTTCTTGCTGATGAAGCATTTGAAGTTTTCCTCCACAGAATAAATTAGCTTCTGGAATCCAATTAATATCACTCATATAGGCCATTACTTTTTCTTTTTCTTGATAAGATTGAAAAATATTCATCCATAGATTAATATAATCAGTTACTTAGGGAAATTATACATTATCTGGAACACCAAGTGGGCCCTTGTTCCACTAGGATTGGCTTGAAGAGCAAGTTTTTTTTTCTTCTTTTTTTTTTTTTGTGACATGTGGTGTTTGACCAACAAGATTACACACCAGATCCTTTGAATATGTCTTATGTCTTATGTCTTATGTCTTTTCTTTTGTTGAAAACAAATACATCATTGTCGCTCTTGTTCATTCGATGTTAAAAGAGGCCACCATTTGTGTCTGTCCATAAGTTTTTTTCACAATCTGACATCCCAATGGCCATTTCTTCTGCTTCTTCTTTTGGGTTTTTTTATGGGCGAAGAGGTAATTAATCCATTAAGCTAAACTGTTACAGCTAACTAGCAATTACAGGTCTTGGCCTTGGCTTAGTGGTAGAAAACTCATGAAGCTATCTGTCTTTGAGGAACATAAATTAAAGCTAAGCAAGTGAATCAAAAACACTGTTCTGGTGTTTATGCTGCAGTGATATGAACCACTATATATAAAAAGGATGGGATAAGTTGAAGAAAAGGTATTTTATAAAATATATATATATATATATATATGATATATTTTGTAACATAAACTGGATAGAAACTGTACCAGTCATTGTTTCATTTAAAATGTTTTTTTGTATGCTTTGTCTTTTTTCTGATGCAGCAACATTGGATGTGTGTGAAAGAAATACAAGTATGATCACCTGCTCAATGAGATGTACATGTGCCAGGAGGTGATAATGACAAGGTTGATTAAATTTGGTCAAAGTCTCAAAGATGGACAATTTGAATTCAAGCAATAATTAACCTAAAGAAAATAGTTATAATTTTTATGTATACTTTCAAAGCCATATGCTGCTGATCAAGGATTTCCTTTGACCAGCCACATCTGTTTTTTTCTTGGTTTTGACCAGGTTTTTGCGTCACCATTGAGCTGGGAATTTTGTAGATTAATCTGCTAGAAGAAGCAGCCAAGACTGATTTGAATGTTTGCAAAAGCACTTCTACACCAAAGTTTCAGTGTGTTGTGCAAAGTGTAAACCCTTAACCATCTTGACGGTCAAAGTTCAAATATTCCTGCCACTTTCCTTGGTGATCAATAGAAAAAGAAGGATATATAAATACCCACCAACTGACATAGAGACAATAGAACTTCGGAAATTTGAGCTCCTGTATGCATCAAATAATTGAGCAAACATGTGCAATTTTTCAGTGTTCTGGCTTCCTTTTTCATTCTTTCCCATCTTTATATCTGTTGCCAACAAGGTCATGGTGTAACCAATAATTTCTGGAGCCAGTTCTCCCTTGTGCATAATATGATTCTCAATCCCATTTAATCCTTTTTCGTTTAATATAAAAGTCAAAACAAAGAGAAACGAAAGAACGAGAAAATTTATTATACAAGTGACATTTACAAGGAATGAGGAGATAAATTGCACCTCATCAAAGACCCAAAAAAAAAAAAAGCAAAACAAGGAGAAAACAGAATTAACAAAATTGGGATAAGGTTCCATTCGAACTCTTATCCTACTTTAGTTTCCTTCCTACACAGATGAAAACTTGAATTTTCCTCTTCTGTTTTCTCTTTCTATTCTACAACTATTTCCAGTATGGCCGTAAGTCTGGGCTTTCTGTATCTCCTAAGGAGCAAAGAAGAGCATACAACACTAACAGATGACATAGCCATGCATGCCCCAGCTGCCCATGGCGGCAACATGATCCCCAGTGATGGAAAGAAAACCCCTGCAGCAATAGGTATTGTGATCACATTGTACGCCATGGCAAACACATAATTCAATCGAATCCGAGAAAAGGTCTTTCTTGAAAGATCAATGGCTGTGATTACATCTTCCAGGTTATTTCTCATCAACACGTAGTCGGCTGCTTCAATTGCAATATCCGTCCCCGCCCCGATTGCCATGCCAATATCAGCAGCAGCTAGAGCAGGAGAGTCATTGATTCCATCACCAACCATTGCAACTGTACTTCCATCCTTTTGGAATGATCGGATGACATCAGCTTTTCCAGCGGGCATTACCTCTGCCCTCACATCTTGAATGCCAACCTGCCCAGCAAAATATTTTTTCATATGAATGTCAATTTTGTATGCAACTAAAACGTATTATACTATTATCATATGTGGATGAACCATAAGGTGCCACTAAAGGTAGCAGAAGAGACCAGAAACCATATATACGACTTGATGTTACCAAATCATTATTAAAACTTTTTTTTAAAAGATATTCATACATGCTGTCAAAACATATTCTCCAATTTTCAATTTATATGAAGACCCGTAATTTTATATTAGGTCAAACGTTATTCAAGCCAAAACCAAATGAATAAAAAACTAACTCAAAATGAAAGTCAATGTTGCATGTCATTTCTCTGTCAAGATTACCAGCATTGAGGTTGACTAATTCATAAACAGAAATATACGAACCTCCTTAGCAACAGCCTGTGCAGTCCTCCAATTATCCCCGGTAACCATGACTGGTATGACACCCATCTTATGGAGTCCCTCTATTACTATGGCAGCTTCTCTTTTCAGTGGGTCCGCAACCCCCAACACACCAATTAAATTGCCTTCATATGCAACAAGTATGCCTGTTTTTGCACTTTCCTCCAGCTCTACTACAAAGTTCTCTACATGGGTAGGAATATCGATTCCACTTTCAGTCATCAACTTCCTATTGCCAATCTGTTGAGGATACAATACCTCAAATAAGCAAACTTAGACAGGTGAAGCATATCAGGATGGAAGCCAAATGGAAATTTGGAACTCACCAGAGTAAGTTTTCCATCTATAAAGCACTGGATACCTCTTCCTGGCAAAGCAGAGAACTCTGAGACATCAAAAAGCCATCCAGAGATTGTAGTCTCTTTGTTATTGTTCAGTGCATCGTTAGTTACCGAGGGATCATCAAAGAAGTGAAAATGGCGTGCATATTGTACTATTGCTTTTGCCAGTGGGTGTTCACTGCTAGCCTGAGAAAATGCAAAGGGCAGCATGGAAATTTTAAAATTATGTAGCGGACATGCAAATGTTTCTGCAACTTAATACTTAATCAAGCATAATAAAAAATTAATGGAATACAAAAACAGATGTCATTTTTTCAGAGAGATAATTTGAACAAATTTTCAAATAAAAAAAATTGGTATAGTCAAGAGGTTTCTCTGGAGATGTTGAGGCACCAAAGTTCAAATCCAAAGACAAGGCAACATAGAAACAAGACTGGAAGAAAAACGTGGAAGCCAGTCAGTAAGTAGAATTACCTCTGCAGAAGCTACCAATTTAAGAAACTCTCCACGATCCATTCCTGTGAAAACTTTTACAGTAGTAACTGTAGCTTTTCCTTGGGTTAGGGTACCCGTTTTGTCAAATATTACATACTTAACCTTCTGAGCTCTTTCCAAAGCATCTCCTCCTTTTATCAGCACACCATTATTAGCCCCAACCCCTGTCGCAACCATGACAGCAGTTGGTGTTGCCAAGCCCAGAGCACAAGGACATGCAATTACCACAACTGATATGGAAAACATAAGGGCAAAAACAAAGTGATTTCCATTTTCAGGGAGCCACTTTTCTGGGTAGGCTCCAAAGGCTCCAGCAATGTACCTACAGCAAATCAATGAAAGATAACAAAATCAACAGCAGGCATAAGCATTCTAGCAGCTTACAAATTCAATAATTATGAGAAAAAATGATAATAACTACTATGAACTTACCAACCCAATAATGTCAACAATGCCATTGCAACTACAGTAGGGACAAAAATGCTAGCAACCTGCAGTCATGAAGAAACGTAAGATATTCGATGAACTTAATTTTAAATTTTACAGAAGTTAGCAGTTCATAAATTTGGGAACTGCTACTGAATTAGCTTGAGAGGAAATAAGGAGGGGCTAAATATACAGGGGGACTTCGAAATTTTTCAACGTCACTGAAATTGCCTAGCTCTTCCTTCAGAATTTTTAACCTCAACAGCATGAAGCTGACCATATAAAACTTTTTTAAGTAGTTGAGGTTAAAATGTACTATTTGTCTTTTTATCTACCAATTTTAAGAGCATCTTTAAGCTAGAGTTGTTTGCCATAACATAAGCATAACCGAAGGGCAAAGGATAACAAGAGAGCTTGACAATGTTCACTGAAACACAGCTACTGACTTATTGATGATCAGTATGCCTTTCTTCTGAGTCAAGTTTGTTAACATAACAGCATGCACCAAACAACGTGTTATCCAGTTAAAATTATCTGCTTAAATACAGTCAAACAAAAACCCAGATATAAAATACCACTAAGTGCAACCAACAATTATAAACAAGCAAATATAGGCAGCCTAGACTAGATACAAAATCAAGTTTTTCTTATTCCAATATAAAGCCCATATATACTTCTAAAGGTTCTTGCAGAAAGAAAAAGTTGTGTACTCATTAGACCCACTAAAATATAACTTGAATTCTAGTATGCCACAACAAAAGCAATAAGTTAGGTAGACAATTACGAAATTTGAGGAACGAAAGCAGTGACAACATTTTCGGGTTTAGGGTTAAGATACTATAATAGTGTCTGCTGAGTTGAATAACTCAGAACTCATGATATTCATATATAGCATAGAAACAGAACAGAGACAAACTCATTGAAAAACTACATTTCTGGCACTTACAAAATCTGCAAATTTCTGAATAGGAGCTTTGGACATCTGAGCAGTCTCGACCAAATTTATTATCTGATTTAAAACTGTATCAGATCCAACTTTTGTAACTTGTACGTTAAGGGCACCGTGCAAATTTATCGTTCCTCCGATAACTAATGAATTGACTTCCTTTGAAACAGGTATAGCTTCACCAGTCACCATACTCTCATTGACATAACTTGAACCCCACAAAACCATACCATCAGCAGGAACTTTTGTACCAGGAAGAACTTTTAACACATCTCCAGGCTGAATTAGCAAGGCGTCAATTTCCCTTTCTCCAATACATCTCCCATCTAATAAAACAATATAACCAAGATCAGCCAGTTATCTAGAAGTTTATATTTCAATTCCACCATCAACTTTAATTTTGGACAAAGAAAAAAGATAACTATACTATTACTATATAAGATATTAAAATATGCAAAAATGAAATCCTGATTCGTAAGGTTTAGAAAAACGAAAAAAATGAACAGAACGGAACAAAGTACCTTTATCTTTGACAAGCAACAATGCTGTAGCTGGAGCAAGTTCTATCAACTTTTTGATGGCATCTGATGTTTTTCCTTTTGCAAGACACTCCAGATACTTCCCCAACAGTACAAATGTTATTAGCATGGAACTTGTTTCAAAGTATGTTGGAGACCAGAACCCAGTAACTGCACCGTATAGAAGTGCACATACGGAATAGAAATAAGAGGCTGAAGTACCCAATGCAACCAAAACATCCATATTAGTCGAACCATTTCGTAGAGCTCTGGCAGCTGCAATGTAGAAGCGCTTCCCAACAACAAATTGAACAACACTCACCAATGCCCACTTCAACCAATCACCCATTTCAAAGGGCCCACATCTCCAGAGCAATAATGAATAAATAAGTGGAATGTGAGGACAAACAACTCGAATGAGAAAGACAGGAATCTGGAGACAATTCACTGATGTCAGTAATAAATTTCAAAAGTAACATATACAAACACAATCATGAGAAAAAGAATATATATGAAAATATTATGACTCGGTGGTTAAAAGAGCTCCAAATTATAGGTGTCTAGATGCATTCTGAACGAATTATAAAAGAAACAATACGTATTTTATTGAAAATTTGAACTTTATAATTAATATACTCATTATGGGCATTGCTGCATTGTCTCTTATGACAGGAATTTTCTGTTCAATTATCATGTTTGTTCAATCTTGTACTGCTATCACAAAATATGAAATAAAGATAAGAAAGAAAAATGAAGGGAAGAGAAACAAGAAGAACCAAGGTTAAGGATATGACATATAGCATATCCATGTGCTTTATTATTATTTTTCGTTTTTAATAGAAAAAACCATGTGCATGCTGAGAAGAAAAAGTACTCACACTGAGAGACAGACTGGAAATGAAAAGCCGAAACATATTTGCGGCTTCTTCGACATCTTTAGAAGTCATTCTTGTATAAGGGTTGGCCACTTGTAGTTTAAATTTCTCATTGCTTGCCCCCTCAATTCCATCAACCACGGATCTAGATGTGACAACTTCAGGATCAAATAGGATTTCGAGTTCTCTTGAAATCCTGTCGAAACGAAAATGTCTCACCCTTTTCAAGTTGCTAATTATGGCTTCTAGAGTCTGGGCATCTGTCTCACTGAATACACCAGCAACTCCCAGTATTATTTTATCCTGCTGACTACTCTGTACAAGTGATGCTTCAAAACCAGCATCTTCAATGGCATTGACTATATCATCTTTGCTAATTACAGTAGGATCATACTCCACTTCCCCTAATGAAGTAGCCAAGGCTACTACGGCTCTTTTGACCCCAGGAAGCCCTTTCAGAATACCTTCCACAGAGTTCACACAGGCTGCACATGTCATACCACCTATTGAGAACTGACCCAACAGAGTTCCATGTTGCTTTATTCCATTTGTACTCTGCTCAGGTATAACCTCTGCCTCAAACCCGGCATCTTCAATTGCATTCTTGATGTCTTCATCCTGAATTAACAGAGCTAAAATTATCTCAGAAACTACAAAAGCACCCTACTTCTCAATGTTACCACTCTACATTCATGGTTATCCCCTCAAGCAATCAATTGAAGAACACAGAAGGAAGATGAAGGATTAAGAAAGTTGAACATAACTTTACTCAAGAAATTTCCAGGCAAAGCAACAGAAACCTTAGAACTATAGTTTGACCTTTTCTGTGTAGTTCATGGAAGAGAACATGGTCGAAAATAACCAATTCAAACAACAAGTACAGATACCATGCAGGAAAATGTCAAGCAAAGGATAATTTCCAACTTCTTAGAGCAGATAAGTGTTTTCATCAAATCAGAAAAGCCAAAATCTGTCCTTTGGTGCACCAGACACCCAATATTCATGCCAAAGCACGTATTAGTAAAAGTAGAAATATGAAAGGCACCTGAATTATTTAAGTAAAAGTTACATAAGATCAAGGAGATTTTCCAAGAGAAAGTTTGCACATTATACAGTACTGATGGCATGATACAGCAGCTTCACTACTTTGAATACTAGCTGTTTGAAATGCAGGTTTCTTACATTATCTGGATTAATAACACCCTTACATTATTCTTATTTTCTAAAACTATTACTACCCACACCTACTTCAAGCTATCTGATCCAGTTGTGTATGGCTGCTTCCCAAATTGGGAATATGTTAGATCCAAGTAGCCTAGGAAGAAAAAAAAATACCACCTAGATTATCTCAATTTATGGTCATAATGCACATGCTCAGATGTATCATTTTGAGTCGAACCAAAACAAAATTAGAGAGAGAGAGAGAGAGAGAGAGAGAGAGAGAGAAATCCATATCAACTGCCCCATCATTAAAGAGAGGGTGGGGAGGACTAATCTGTCACTTTAGCCTAATTCCTATCATGATTGCAGCTCTCCAAGTATATAAAGCAAAACTGTAATGCAGAATTTAGACATGATTACAAGCAACTGTCAAATTTATAAAACCACACAAAACCTGAATTACCAAATGATTAATCCTTATCATAATGCAGTCAATATACAGTATAAATTAAAAACAAACATGATCAACCAAAACACGATCCTAGGATTAAACGTATGCCATAGTAATACTTAGCAACTATTTGTAACTTGCAGTTTTAAAACACCAAAACTAATGAAAGCTCAAACACTGAACCATGATCCAATCCACCTTAAAATGAACACTCAAATACAACAGAAACCAAATTGCTTGCCATAATAATCCTAAGTTTGTTTGCCCAAAAAATAAAAGCAACTAGGACTAGACCATACTTCAAAACACCCAAAACAACTAACAAAGCTCGAAATTTTCAAAAACCAACACAAACTTATTGTCCAATTCAGGGATAAACATCAAAAACCACAACCCCACCACAAAAACAAACTCAACCAAAACCCCAAAAGCTAAAATTGACCAACCTTGACCAATCTCGGATCAAAAACAACATCGGCCCTGTTCTGAAGTAAGGCCACGGAGGCCGTGAGAACCCCATTGACGCTTTTGAGAGCACCTTCAACAGAATTAGAGCAAGCAGCACAGGTCATGCCAGAGACTCTGACTTGAACCCTCTGCATTCCCTGTTCAACTCCCTCTGAATTATCATAAGAATCCAAGAGCCTCACGTCCTCCAAATCGCCGAAGTCACCGCCGGCAACCATCTCCGGCAGCTTCCGTGCTCCGGGGGAGACTTGTGTCAGCTGGAGGTCTCTGGGACTCGGCGCCATTGGAAGGTACCGAGCCGATAAAAAAGCAGAGCAATTTATACAAAAATGTAGCGAATTGCTTTCCTGTCTAGAGAGAGAGAAAACGAGAGCTTTTGTAGAGAGAGAAGGGAGGAGGAGACTTTTCCGAGGGAGATGGTGAGACAGCAATTTTTTAACTAGAGTTTTGGGAGCTGGTGGAAAGAGGGGTGGCGTTTTTACAATTTTACCCACGGAGATTTTTGGTAATGACTAATGGCGCTAGGTACTGGCCCTACTGGAGCTGTACTTCTCCTTGGTACTGCACGAGCACGAAGGAAGTGTCTTCGCGGCAATTTGGCGTGTGTAAATTGCAAAGGTGAAGACCAATGAAGCAGTCTAAAAACTAGAAAACGTGTCGGAAGCCCATAGAAAAAGCTTTCCGTCTGGTTTCGTAAAACCGTCGTGTCAATCTTTCTTTTCGCGTGACAATTTATACGATCATTGCAAGTAAATTCTATCCTAAATACAGTGCTAAATACTGATTACCCATGTAACCTCGTGTTGTTGTTAGACTACTGTTATGTTATTAGATTATGAATTATTAATATGATAAGACAATATATTAAATGCAAATGATTTGTAAATTAAGTGATTAAGAGTAATTATTCTTGCTCCGAGATTTTATGTTTAGATCCCCTTCTTTTAATATTACTTGTATATGTATCTTAAAGGTTGAAATTGATAGTCAAACATTATAAAGTTGAAGGAATTTCATGATTGTATATCTTCTGGTTTTTGGCTTAAGCTAAGGATTATATATCTTTTGTTTGCTAATAATGAAATATCCTTTTTAGCGATAATGAATTATGCTTTCTCAACCTTTTTATTAGTAATTATTCAACCTTTATCAGCCAAAAAGAACAGTAATGATTTAACTTATGGATAAAAATATTAAACTTCTCAAGAAAAAAATAATGTTTACTTTCATTACTTTCACGACAATTGTATATTATTTTCAATCCAATCAATCTTTCCCATAATACTTGGATATATTATGTGCACCCTACGCCTAAACTATCAAACGCAAGAGCAAGAGCATAAACATAAGCAGATGGGAAGTCATAATTCCAAACACATTGGATCATGACAAGTATGCCCCAAATAAGCTACATTAGTAACAAAATTACGCTTCATATGAACACGAGTGATTAGGCAGTCTAACATAATTTTCTTTGAGACCTATTATCGGCACTCTACAAAAGTTATCGTGCACTCTCAAAAGTGTCCTATAAATTTGATTTGTTTCAATAGAACAATGCGTTTAAACTAATTTGTACGCATTATCAATTTGAAGGTAGATTAGATGTGTGTTAAATAGGTTTTGTCCTCTAACGTGTGCATATTTACATAAGATGTTAAATTGAAAGCTCACATTGTCAAACTTTCTATTTCTAATTTGGCCATGTATCTTCCTTTCAACATCAAAATGTCATGGGGACCAAATAGTTTTTTGGGCAAGTTTGGCTTTGAATATCTTTCCACACGAGGCTAAAATAGGGATTGACAGATCTCTCAATATTTAAATAGAATCACTAATCTCCGACAATATAGTCCGATTTTTATACTCGTTACTCATCCTATTTCAATAATATACTATCGTCATTCTTTCCTAAAAAATAAATAGAATCACCAAGAAAAGAAATGTATAAGGAAAATCAAACTCATGTATTAAAATAGAATATCGGGTACCACAATATTAGTTTGGTCACCTGGCCATGTGCCATGTGCTTTTTTATCTCATTTTGTTTTTGTTTTTTTAAATAAATTATTTTCTTCTTCTTCTTTTATATGATTTTTTCCTGAGAATGAGTGGGAAATGTGGAAATGAAAATTGATTTTGTCATTGAAAAAAACGTGTTTTCCTTATAAAGAGTCGTCAGAAACGTGTAATTTAATGCCCAGTTGGTCCCAATGTAAAGCTTGCCTGACCCTCAATTTCAAAAGGGAAAAGAAAAAGAAGTGTTGGTCTGGTAGGAGGGTATTTTTTTTTGTGGGGGGTAGTTTTGGAACTACAAGTCTACGACTGAATTTCTTGGGAGGCTGTGTTGGGTATAACGATAAGAGCGTGGCGTTTGTTTTGCGTACCTTGCACCGGATACGGCAGCCGTCGGATGCTTTGACCAGTCTTCATGTCCACGGTACGCTAGTGCTTACGAAGATAACTTTCTCATCGCACCTAATTGCTGATGTCAGACCCAAAAAAATAAGAAGTCATAATTGCTGATGAGAAATTTTCTTTATATTGTTGTGGGAACCCAAAGAAAACATGTTTCTTAAAAAGAGTTTCATTATGTGTTATTTGTTTTTAGGTTTTTCGACAACTGAACATTATGAAAGTCTAATTTACGAGTTGAAAGATTCTAATTATAATGAAAGAAACCGAACATATTGATCTAGCTAATTGACCTAACACGTCTAATATAAAAGTGCTTTATTTTAGAGGGCATGCTATTCAAGGCCATTTTGTGAACATCAAGAGTTTGTTGGAAAGATGACATGCTTCCACTTACCGGAAAAGAGAAACAAAATTGTGAGCAATAATCCACTAAGGCACGAAATTAACCAGTAGGATAAGACGTGTCATGGCTCATGGCTCTTGCAAATGGAAACAACAATGGGTCTCCTCATCCTTCCACCAAAGCTCATATCCTTGTCGAACCACGTCAGCAAATGGTAAATCTGGCTGAGGTGGCACCTCAATCTCCCATGCCCATCGACGTGGCAAGTTTGGAATACCAACAAACACGTGTACTCCATGGACAAGGGTATTATAGTAATTTCAGCCAGTCTAATTAGGTGATCTCCTACCTAGTCTTTAATAAACTACTAAATCCATCAAAATCCATCCACCCCAACCCAACCCAATTGCTTTAAGTCTATGCCATCTCTCTCCCTCCATGAGATGTCCTAATCAAAAGGGTTTTAATTTCAATTTGAAGTATGGTGTTCCTGGTGAATGGCAGGTGATCTAGAGCAAGAAGTTGGTGCAACGTCTATGACCAAAATTAGTTATGAACTTGCCACAATCTTTAAATAATTTTCTAAGATAACATAACTATATATGTTTGTATAATGCTTCTTATGTTATGAATGGATTGATATTGACCCAACACTAACCCAAAATTCATTTATGATTTACCAAACATTGAATTTCATGTGGTCCTTTTACTTCTTAACTTCTTCACTAGGCATATATCACATTGTGATTGCAAATGTGGTTGCTGAATTTGGTTACATTTTTTTCAAAAAGAAAAAACTATTGCACTTACACAAAAAGTGTGAGAGTTTTAAAAGATGTAGTGTTGAGAAAATCTCCCTCCATGATGTTCAGTATTTCTTAAAAGACAGAAATGTCGAGAAAATCTCACTTTTGCTCAAATTTTATTTAATTTTGTTCTCATTTATTGACATGGTTGATTATTTAGAATATAGAATTGTCCAAGCTTTGATTAGGTTTCAAGATTTAAATTTCGACTCAAAATATATCTGGACCGTGGACCCAAAAGGAAGCCTTCCTGGGTCTGGAGATCCCAGCCCAATCGTCCGCAGAACAGTAATCATTGTTAGCTGTGGGCCTCCAATTGTGATGGCTCATAGCCCATCTACCTCTTATTGATCTTTTGTGTTCTTTGAAGACCCGTTTTGATTCTGTGTCTTAAACCCCCACTTAAAGAAACGAAGCGAGACACAAAAATGGCGAGGAATTCTGGGGTTCTGGCGCGACAATTGCTTGGCAATCGCAACAAGCTCTGCGCAGCTCTTCTCAATCATCATCACAAGCTTCCTTCTAATTCTTTCCATACCCTAGCTTCAATCTCAACCACACCATCTTCATCACACACAACCCCTTCCAATTCCAAACCTTTCTCCAAGTCCGTTCATCACTTCTCGAACCCTCATTTTCTGCAACACCGACCCCTCTCCTCACCCTCAGGCACTCCTATTTTTGTTTATGTTTTTTGTTTTTGGTGTTTCCATTGTTTTCTTTTCACAAAGTTTTCATTTTTTTTTTTGGTTTTGTAATAGCTCATTAACTTGAGTTGATTATTGAATTTCAGGGCCCTCAAACATTGTCCCCATTAGGTCAGAGAATGAATATCATAGCGCAATTAACATGGTTCAAGGTATATTTACTTGGGTTTTCTCTGTAGTTGCTTAGTTTTAAGAGAAGTCATCATTTTCATACAATTTTTACTTATTTATTGAATTTCAATGAGATAGATAAAACTTTGCCAGCACTCTTCTACTTCACTGCAGTCTGGTGCGGGCCTTGTAAGTTTCTGAAGACTTTTACTTTCATTAATGAAGTCATTTACAGCAAACAGTACCTTGTTAATGCATTTTTAACTTATGTTTGGTACTTTGGTATTGCTCTTCTTGTGCAGGCAGGTTCATATCTCCAGTCATTGGAGAGTTGAGTGAGCAATACCCACATGTGACAACATATAAGATTGACATTGATGAGGTTCGCATTAGAATTTAGTTTTCTGCAAACTGAGATAATTTTGCTGGGAACCAGTTTAGATCTTTTGTAGCCTGTTTGAATCCCATCTTAAGGTCAAAAGAACTCAATTGTTGTCAATTTTGCAAGATAATGAAACCTAGTATCTTGTCAATTGTTTTTATTGTTAAACCTGACATTGTTTATTCTAACTATAGGAAGGCCTTGCAAACACTCTGGGCAAGCTGAATATTTCCTCTGTGGTAAACGATTTGCTCCTTTTCTTTTGTTTGAATGTAATTGTCCCCTATTTAGCTTTACGGATCTAACTGCTCATGTGTATGACCTTTGGTTTTTAGAATGTTGGTCATCTTTTATTGGCACCCGTGGGCTGTTTGAATGGGTTATAATAACTACCGTGGCTTCTTAGTGCATTCTTTATGTTTCATCTTGGATAGTGTTAAAACAAGTTCCATTTGGTTCGTGGTCTGAAGCTTTTAAAAATTAGATACTTTGCTCATGTGTGCATTTTGCTGCAGCCAACATTCCAATTCTTTCAAGATGGGAAGAAGGTAGCTGAAATTATTGGTGCTGATGTTGCACGCCTGAGGGACACTTTTGGAAAACTCTACAAGTAATTCTTTACTACATTGCATTTCACCTGTGTGCTTCCTTGTATTTATGAATACGGTGTTTATATTGATGCCTATTAATTTTTTATCGTTCAAGTTTTCGCCAACTATGATAAATTGTATAGCTCAATTCTGTATTAAACCCCTATCGTAGGATTTTCATTTCATGGGGGTATGTATCTTAAACAATTGGTGTTGATGATGCTTAGAAGGTAGCCAATATAAAAAAGTCCCAATTACATACCTTATAACTGCATAATTGATATGTGCTTTTGTCTTTAGATCTTATTAGTGGACCAAATAGTGTATCAATTGAGAAGCAAAAAACCAAAAACTATGCGGGTTCTGAGGCTCAAGTTGAGAGGTTGAGACTCGAGATCCTTGTGATTGTAGTTTACTACCTACTTGAATGTGTATTTAGAAATATTTTCAAAAATAAAAAATAATAGAAAGGAAAACATTTTGATGGTGCAGCGATTGTTGGGATCAGTATGTTGAAATATTTGGGTTACTCATGTTTTATCTGTTCAACTTGTTTAAGTAGTTTCCAAAGAAATGCCTAAAATTCAGATTCTTGGACATGTTTGTGAATCTATAGTCCATATCCGCTTGAATTGCTCTAGCATGTTAATAGAAGACAAAGGCACATTTATGCATAGTTTCTAGTTTTCTGTTGTATGTTTCGGAATTATGGCTGAGTAATTTGTTTGTGTTCCAGGCAGAAATGATTGAGGACGATTCATCCGAGACCGGAATAAAAGAGGATGATTAATCCAGATACACTTGTATAAAGAGATTCTAAGATTCAATTTATGCAGCAAGATGATTGTAAAACTTTCTTTTCTACTATTAACAGTTTAACTTCTTCGATAAGTCTGGTTTTTGAAGCTCTTATCAAATTTTCACTAGTTTTATGATAATTAGTTAATAATATCTACAGCCTACAAGCACTCAAGTATTTTAATTTCAAATACGAACTAAACTTTCTAGAGTTGAAATCTCCTATCCAAATGGAGTTATAAATGAGTACATTTTCCAAAGCTATAGTTTGCACAAAGCTATGATTTAGGAAACTAATATTATTTTTATTTTAAAATTAAATCGAGATGAATTTGTGTAGTTGAGTTGTACTTTATATTTGTGTAGTTAAAAGTGAATTTTAAGTTTTGATATATATAAAAAAACGTGAATTTTAAGTGTTTGAATGTGATATGTATTTAAAAATTTATTTAAGGAGTATAGCCGCTCGGCAATTCCTTTTTTATTATTATTTTTAATTTTTAGAGCGTATAGCCGCCCGGCTATACTGTTTTTAGCTTTTTTAATTCTAAATAGTATAGCCGAACGGCTATACGTTTTTTAATTTTTTAAAGTGTATAGCCGAGCGGCTATACCATTTTTTAATTTTCTTTATTTTAAATAGTACGACCAAACGGCTATACGTTTTAAAAAAATTTAAACTTTTTATTTTAAAGAGTATAGCCGTGCGGCTATACATTTAAAATATTCAAACATATTTAAAGCGAGTTATTCAGGTCAGTGACTTACTGTTGTCTTCGATCTCTCTCTTGTTGGTCATGAACTCAAATCTGTTACTATCTTTAAAACATTGGATGAGAGATGTTCTAGCTTAGTCAAACATTGGATTCTGCAAAGCAAGAACGATTTTAGAGTTATCTTTGAAATTTTCTTCTTTTCTTTGAAGCTGCTGCTGGGCTCACCTTATTTCAAGGGCGCGCAAGAGGAGATTATGGAGGCAGAGAAAGATGAGAGACGATGGAGATAGAGAGAGATGGGAGGTGATGGAGGCGGAGAGATGAGAGATAATTGAGGGTAGGGTTCGTCCAAAAAAAGGTAAAGATAGGGTTAGTGAAACGCTGTGTTTCACTCATGTGCTGCTATTTTAACTGGTTTTTTTTTTTTTGGGTAACAAGGGGGTCTAAAAGCCCAGCACATAACTGGTATTTTCAGTTGTAATGAAGAAAGGTGAAAATAATGTTTAATTACAAGAGGAATATGTACTCAGTAGAATTTACACTTGGATGAAGGTAGAAGAAATCAAGAAACTAACCCCACAAAGCACCAATATTTCCTTAAAATCAATTTGATGTTTGAGTACTAGTGCTGAAGCAAGAATAAGATCATGAGAAACTTCACAATTAAAATTGCTTCTCACTTCCTAGCTAACCTTTCAATTTCTTCTAACTCACCGGCAATCACCGTATAATTGAGCTAGCCTCTGAAAACCTCTGTCTATTGTCTATGTGGCAAGGCAGAATTATGAACCCCATTCACACTTCCTCAGTTTCCTGTGGACGTGGACATGTCGTCTACGAGAGGAGAAGAGAATCTGGAAGAAGCCGCTGCCTGCATGCACGAGGAACTGTCACTCCATGACTGTTTCTTGGGAAAGGAAATGTTCCTTTGACAAGCATTGGAGCAAACATCCCCCTCGAACCTGTGGAGAGCGCAACTGCAGTTCTTATGGTAAGGCCTTCGCTCAATTTCGGAGTCCCGCATTGACAGGTTTCCTTCAAACACACACTGAAACATCATCCCAGCAACTCCTGCGCTATTCATTCTATTCTTCTCTCTTCTCTGAGTCTCTTACATATTTATTAATGTTAAGGCTGGCTGTGAGCAAAGAGTAGCCAAGTGTTTGTGTATGGCTGTATGTTGTGTTTGAGTGTGTTGAAACTTTGTGCTATTGCGCATATAGAAGAGGGGATTAATGTATGATAAATTAGGTGTGGGGGGGAAATCAAGAACAATGTTTGTGCTATTATTGTTCCCACGTAGTTTAGTATGGTATTCTTGCCAAAGTGGAAAAAAGAGCAAGACGAGAGTTTTTTTCTAGGTCAGTTCAGCTTTGAACTCGAATTGGCTTTATTTACCTAACAAGTCAGAAAGGCTGCATATTTGACATCAAGTTCTAGGAACTACAGCAACTGGCGCGTATGGGTTCCTTGACTTGGATTTTGTTTGTTTGGCATGGTATTGAAGCTACTGTTGGATTTTGGAGGCTGTTAACGTTTTTAACTTGTTTGATAGGGCTTTTATAGTTATGTTGTTAGTCTCGACAACGACTCTGTTTAGAAGTGGTGTTAGTTTCTTTTATTTATATTTTTCTCTTCTGAAACCTTCTATGTGATTCGGTCCTTTGAGGAAAGAGACAGATTGCATTCAACTTAGAAATCAAAGTAGAACGTTGCTTGGTCTTGGTTTGGCTTTGAAACTCATTCTACGTGCGAAGTTGTGAATTAAGTTAACTAACCTTGTTTGTTTCACCAGAAACAAATCTTTGTAACTTATTTGATTGGTACCATGCCTTTGTTTAAACTGAAACTCCTTGTGCCAGTAGGATGAACTGGATTTATCTTTGTATGGCAGAGGGGTGTAGTCATGCAGAAAAGGAAAGGAAGGTGAATTTTGCCTGGTTCCATTCTCGAAAGAAGAAATTATGATGAGATGCTTTTTTTTTTTCACTGAGACTTTATGTATCATCAGGTATTGGGAATATAATTTTTCATCGCAGGTATTCTGGTGGCCATTCCTCCCTCCTACTACTTCTCTTCTTTCATAAGCTTTATGTGCAAGTGCAAGCGAGCATATGTGTGATTTACATTTCTTAAAAATCTTGCTTGCTGTTTTTTTGCAAGCGAGCATATGTGTGATTCACATATTGATAGGTTAACAGTGGGGTTAATGGCTTGTGATTCAGTCAGAAAAACACATTTGGCATGGGAAACTGCGCTTACATGTTTGATGGAGCAGGTTTGGATGGATTAAATTTATCTATATCTGGATTTTCATTTTTTTATCTTGAGGTTTTCCACTCTCTCTCTCTCTTTCTCGCTCACATTGGAAGTTTGCCAAGGGAAAAAAGAAACTTGGATAATGAGTTGGAGAGAATTCGTGTATTAGAGATGTGAGCTATACTGTTTTAATTTTTTGTGTTTTTAAAGCGTATAGCCGAGCGGCTATACTATTTTATTTTATTTTTTTGGGTTTTTAAAGCGTATAGCCTGGCGGCTAAACTTTTTTTATTTTTTTTTTGTTTTTAAAGAGTATAGCCGCCGGCTATACTGTTATACTGTTTTTTATTCTTTTATTTTTAAGCGTATAGCCGGGCGGCTATATCGTTTTAAATTTTTTGTTTTCAAAGCGTATAGCCGCGCGCTATACATTTATTAATATTTTTTTTCGTTTTTAAATAGTATAGCCGTGCGGCTATACGTGTTTTTTAAAGGGTGGGCGCTTGGGCCCAAGGCTGGTCCTTTTTTATTTATAAATCGTATAGCCGCTCGGCGATACTCGGTTATTTTTTTATAAAAAAAATTGTATAGCCGACCGGCTGTATTACTTGTAATTTTTTTGAAAAAAGAGTATGCTAAGCGGGTCTTTTTTTCCTTATAAATAGGCCATACTCGGGTTACTGTTTTTATTTTATTATTTGAAAGAATACAGCCACACGACTATACCTTTAAAATATTTGTATAATTTAAAGAGTCGTTCTCTCCCCTCGCCGGCCTCGCGATCGCCTGCGCAGAGGTAAACTTTTAAATCCAACCAATGTTTGAATAAACCATTTCCTTGTGTTACGATTATGCATCGGTCCATGGATTATTAAGGACGATTCCTTCCAAGAAACTTTGCCTCGCTACTTCATTGTCCATTGCAAATTTTCTTACTGTTTGATTTTTGTTTTACTTTGTCTAAAAGAAAAGGGTATTATAGTAGTTTCTGCCGGTATAATTAGGTGATCTCCTATCCTACCTAGTCTTTATAAACTACTAAATCCATCAAAATCCATCCACCCCACCCCAACCCAACCCAATTGCTTTAAGTCTATGCCATCTCCCTCCCTCCATGGGATGTCCTAATCAAAAGGGTTTTAATTTTAATGTCAAGTATGGTGTTCTTGGTGAATGGCAGGTGATCTAGAGCAAGAAGTTAGTGCAACGTCTATGACCAAAATTAGTTATGAACTTGTGACTTGTGACTTAGACTAATTGGGTTCATTACCAAATCTAAGTTAGAGCATCTTGGGTTTTGCCACAATTTTTAAAGAATTCTATAATATATATATGTTTATATGATGCTTCTTATGTTATGGATGGATTGATATTGACCCAACACTAATTAACCCAAAATTCATTTATGATTTACTAAACATGGAAGGGAAATATTTGCACCCGTGGAGCTTTACATTTCATGTGGTCTTCTTCACTAGGCATATATCACATTTTGAATGCAAATGTGGTTGCTGAATTTGGTTACAACAATTTTATTTTTTTCAAAAAGAAAAAACTATTGCACTTACACAAAAGTGTGAGAGTTTTAAAAGATGTAGTGTCGAGAAAATCTCCCTATATGATGCCCGTCTGGGGTGTGGAAAATCTCATTTTTGCTCAAATTTATATCAGCTGAATTTAAATACAAAAAACCCATATGAATGCACTTTAGAAATACACCCAAAATCCATTTATTATATAATAAATTGGTAGTTCCTATAAATTACAGCACTGCCACTATCAAGCCCAACAGAAAAAAAAAAACTCAAAAAACACCCAAAACAACCCCAGCCCAATTTTATAAAAAGCCCAAACATTTTACCATCTCGAAAACCGTAACTTTTGTCCAAAAAGAAAAAAAATAACCATAACTTAACTTCTAGCATGCGCCTTCATTAAACCATCTCTACAAAACGTCTCTTCATTCACTGTCTTCATCAAAAGCATCTTCATCGTCTGTCCAAACCGAAACTCCATAACCACCACCAAGCTTGATCTACTTTCAAAAACAAACACCACACTCTGACCTCCACCTACAAAACAAGACAATATTTTAGAGAACAATTTCAACAAGAAAACGCTTCAAAGGTAAGACATTTACAAACCAAACCTTTACTATAATGTTGATTAATTGCTATAAAGTTCTAGTCTAGGGTAATAACAATATTTTAGATTCGAATCAAGGATAAAATCTTGTAACTATATTAGATTTCACCATTGGACTGACTGCATAGGACCATAAAATAGTCAGTAATTTAGTCGCTAGTTTACTGTCATGTTGATTAATGGCTATAAAGTTTCAATATAGGGTAATACTTGTTTCCTATGAAATCCTATTTTTAATTCATGTCTACCACTATAAAGTTCCAGTATAGGATAATAATACTGCTTGTTTCCTATGAAATCCTATTTGTAATTCATGTCTACCACTATAAAGTTCTAGTATAGGATAATAATACTTGTTGTTTCCTATGAAATCCTGTTTGTAATGCATGTCTACCACTTGTAAAGTTCCAGTGTATGGTAATAACACTGATTGTTTCCTATGAAATCCTATTTCTTGATGCATGTCTACCACTTGTAAAGTTCCAGTATAGGATAATAACACTACTAGTTCCCTATGAAATCCTATTTCTAATGCATGTCTACCACTGTGAAGTTTCAGGATAGGGTGTTAACACTGCTACTATCTTGTTAATACTACTATGTCATGGAAGTACATTGTTAATACTATGTCATAGAACTATCTTGTTAATACTACTATGTCATAGAAGTACATTGTTAATACCCTGTCATAGAACTACCCGAAACATAATTCCTACCTCTTGAAAAGCAAAAGAAGCCATGACCTCCTCCTCATCCATCTTTTAACTAAAAAATGTAGGGAATTTACCTAATTATGTGTGAGGAGAAAGGTCCATGGAGGCATGCAATTATGATATTGTAGTCATCTACTCATCATCCAAACATAATTAGCCTCTTCAGTCTTTGAATAAAAATAGGAGCCCTTATCCAATCATGGCGTTGTTATATGCTCCTTCAATCTTTATCAGCACAAGTGGTCTATCGATACAAGAGTGAGATACTGAAGCCAAGCCTCTTATTTGAATATTTGATATAAAAATAAAACTAAAATTATAGATCATATTGTAAATCCTATTAGAACTAACACAAATAAGCAAGCAATCCTCATTTTTTAAAATCAATTTATTTATCACAATTTGTAAATGAAATCCAAAACTAAGGAAAACAACCAAAGACATATTCAAATTAATCACAAAATCGCAAAGAAACTGCTCAACGAGCTTCGAATTTCGGCCATAATCAAACCGGATCATACCAGGTATGATTTGGCTGACCTTGAAATGGTCTCTTCATTCTTCTTAAGCCCGTCCTTGTGAGCCTTCTCTCAGATTTGGTGCAGCATGTGGCCATGAGCATATGAATAAATTATGGCTCAGAAGCTGTGGGTGTGGATAAGGTATCTCCTTCAACCTTTCCTGCTCGTGAATCGAAAGAAAACATGAGAAAATGATGCCGTTGAGGCCACTAATGATGAAATTGAGGATTGAAAATTCTAAATGGAGAAGAGAAATTGAAAGTGAAATGAGCGAAGAGGAAGACGACGAACCTACGTCTTGGAAGAAGAGCCGATAAGAGCGTTGGCTAGAGCACCGAAAGGATTGGCGTAAGAAGATGAGCCTGGAACCGCACAAGCTACTCCACCAGTCATGAGCTCGCGCATCGTGATGATCGATGTTCTTCTTCTTCTTCTCATTCCTCTCCAATCCACAAAGTAATTGTTATCAAATAAAAGATAAAAAAGAATAATTTTTAAGTCAGTTGGTTGGGTTGAGATTTGAGAAAAAGTAGCAATTGGTCATCTGGGGATACCAACTTTTATGGCTTCCAGGTTTTTTGTCTTTTTTTTTCACATGCTTTTATGGATTCCACGTTTCTTGAAGAAGGTGAGCTGGCGATCATGGGTTTTTCTATATACTTCATGCTAAAAGGGTAAAATCAGAAATACAGGATAAGTTAATAAAACAACTGTCAATTTTTGAGTTTTTTTTGGGTGTATTTATGGGTTTTAAATGATGTAGGATTTATTTATAACACTAGTGTTAAGAATGATTATATAACTAAATTTCTAAACTTTATTTAACTTTGTTCTCATTTATTGACATGGTTGATTATTTAGAATATAAATTTGCCCGAGCTTCGATTAGGTTTCAAGATTTAGATTTTGACTTGAAATATATCTGGACCAGGGACCCAAAAGCAAGCCTGCCTGGGTCTTATTGTTAGCCGTGGGCCTCCAACTGTGATGGCTCATAGCCCATCTACCTCCTATTGATCTTTTTTTGTTCTTTGAAGACCCGTTTTGATTCTGTCTTAAACCCCTACGCAAAGAAACGAAGCGAGACACAAAAATGGCGAGGAATTCTGGGGTTCTGGCGCGACAATTGCTTGGCAGTCGCAACAAGCTCTGCGCAGCTCTTCTCAATCATCATCACAAGCTTCCTCCTAATTCTTTCCATACCCTAGCTTCAATCTCAACCACACCATCTTCATCACACACAACACCTTCCAATTCCAAACCCTTCTCCAAGTCCGTTCATCACTTCTCGAACCCTCATTTTCTGCAACACCGAACCCTCTCATCACCCTCAGGCACTCCTATTTCTGTTTGTATTTTTGTTTTTGGTGTTTACATTGTTTTCTTTTCACAAAGGTTTCATTTTTTTGGTTTTGTAATAGCTCATTAACTTGAGTTGATTATTGAATTTCAGGGCCCTCAAAAATTGTCCCCATTAGGACAGAGAATGAATATTATAGCGCAATTGACATAGTTCGAGGTATATTTACTTGGGTTTTCTCTGTAGTTGCTTAGTTTTAAGAAAAGTCATCATTTTCATACAATTTTTACTTATTTATTGATTTTCAATGAGACAGATGAAGCTTTGCCAGCACTCTTCTACTTCACTGCAGTCTGGTGCAAGACTTGTAAGTTTCTGAAGACTTTTACTTTCATTAATGAAGTCATTTACAGCAAACAGTACCTTGTTTATGCATTTTTAACTTATGTTTGGTACTTTGGTATTGCTCTTCTTGTGCAGGCAGGTTCATATCTCCAGTCATTGGAGAGTTGAGTGAGCAATACCCACATGTGACAACATATAAGATTGACATTGACGAGGTTCGCATTAGAATTTAGTTTTCTACAAACTGGGATAATTTTTCTGGGAACCATTTTATTTCTTTTGACTCAATTGTTGTCAATTGTGCAAGATAATGAAATCTAGTATCTTGTTAATTGTTTTAATTGTTAAATCTGACATTGTTTATTCTAACTATAGAAAGGCCTTACATACACTTTGCGCAACCGGAATATTTCCTCTGCGGTAAACGATTTGCTCCCTTTTCTTTTGTTTGAATGTAGTTGTCCCCTAGTGAGCTTTACGGTTCTAATTGCTCATGTGTATGACCTTTGGTTTTTAGAATGTTGGTCATCTAAAGCTTCTTTTATTATGGCTTGGCCCTGTGGGCTGTTCGTTTTAGCATGCCCTTTGAATGGGTTATAATAACCAAGGTCTAAAATATCGAATGATATCTGGAGATATTGATAGTCCAAAAACACGGAAATTTCGATGGAAATATTGGGATATTATCGATATCGATAAAAATTGAATAAAAACCACGGAAATTGTAAGAAAAACTTGGAAATTTTTATTGAAACTTTGGAGAATGTTTATTTAGTTAATTATCTATTAGTTTATCACCAAAAATTAGAAGGAAATGCATTGCATAATGGATTTAACTGATTTAAGTTGATTATACAGTGAGCTGGCAAACACTGTAAGTGTAGAAAATATGTAGTAATTAATGAAAAAAAATTAAACACACCATAATCATTTATAAATAATGATTTACTACAATATTTTACACTTTATACATTGTATGGTAAGATACATGAGTGACTTAGTACCACATAGAGTTCCTATGAGGTTCAAATTTTTCACTATCTTCATCATCTCTATGTGTAGAGTAAGTGTATTGTAAAGAGTAGTCATCAAATGATAAATCCCCAAAATAGTTTTGCATGTAATTGTTAACATGTCACCCATATAAATATAAATATTTTAGCATACTATCACAAAAACATAAGTGATATGGTGGTTAAGGTGTTGGAGGAGTAAAATGGGAGGGGTTCAAATCCCCTTTGTGTTTTTTTTCTCCCTTTTTTCCCTTTTATTTATTATTATTATTATTATTATTATTATTATTATTATTATTATTATTTTTCCTTTACATCGATATTTTTGATATTTTCGATATTTTAGCGATATTACACCGATATTTTGACAAAATATTGCTCAAGTGTGAGAGAAATTATCGACATTGATATTTTCCGATATTATCGTCGATATTGTCGATATTTATACGATATGTACATGGATATGTTCCGAAATATCCGTGATTCGAAACAATCAAAAGATCCTTGATATTTTGTCAATATTATCGATATTTCATACTATGATAATAACTACTGTGGCTTCTTAGTGCATTCTTTATGTTTCATCTTGAATAGTGTTAAAATAAGTTCCATTTGGTTCGTGGTCTGAAGCCAACATTAGATACTTTGCTCATGTGTGCATTTTGCTGCAGCCAACATTCCAATTCTTTCAAGATGGGAAGAAGGTAGCTGAAATTATTGGTGCTAATGTTGCACGCTTGAGGGACACTTTTGGAAAACTCTACAAGTAATTCTTTACTACGTTGCATTTCACCTGTGTGCTTTCTTGTATTTATGATTACGGTCATTATATTGATGCCTATTAATTTTTTATCAATCAAGTTTTTGCCAACTATGATAAATTGTATAGCTCAATTCTGTATTATAGCCGTATCGTAGGATTTTCTTTTCATGGGGGTATGTAGCTTAAACAATTGGTGTTGATGATGCTTAGAAGGTAGTCATTAAAAAAAAGTCCCAAGTTACATACCTTATAGCTGCATAATTGATATGTGCTTTTGTCTTTAGATCTTATTAGTGGACCAAATAGTATACCAATTGAGAAGCAAAAAACCGAAAACTATGCCGGTTCTGAGGCTCATAGTTGAGAGGTTGAGACTCGAGATCTTTGTAATTGTAGTTTACTGCCTACTTGAATGTTTATTTAGAAATATTTTCAAAAATAAAAAATAATAGAAAGGAAAACATTTTGATGGTGTAGCGATTGTTGGGATCAGGATGTTGAAATATTTGGGTTACTCATGTTGTTGATGCTCTTTTTGGGAGGGTCAACTTAGATAGAGGAGTATCGGATCTTCATCAAGGGAGTTGGTGTGGACCTTCAGGATTTGGAGAACCTGCAGAAGACAATAAGGGACAAGCAGTCGTCAAGCTTCCGACACTGGTGTGGTGCCTGCCGAAGGCTCTCCGATGCTTAAGTTAGCTATAGGTGGTAATTGTGGCAAAGTAACAATAAATGTGAGAATGTAGTTACCCTTTTTACTCGGGTACCTGTTCCCTATTTATAGGGAAGTGAAAATGAGAGTTTTGCACAAAGTTTCGATGTGGGATTTTGTGCAAACTATTGTGAAGATGACATGTGTCCATAGCTCTAGGTTTTGTAGTCAAGAGCTTCGAGGCATTTACCGCTTCGGAAGGAGGGGGGCCTTCCTTCTGGTAGGCTAAGAAGGAGGTGATGTCGCTCGTCTTCTAAGGGCTCGTCCGTGTGCCCGTTTTGCGTGTTTCCTTTTCTTTGGCAGCCGGCGTGTCTGCCTAGGTGTTGGTTGTCTTATGCCGAATACGCTTGGTTGATTATGGTGTAAACAAGAGTCCCCCAAGTTGTCATTCGAGAAGCGACTTCTGGTTTGGGAACTTGTAAAAAATGTTGCGTAATTAAATCGAGCGTGTCAGGATGGCGAGTGCCATAGGCAATCCTCTAGTCCCCCAAGTTCGGAAATTAGAAGGCATCTCTCTCTCTCTCTCCTTTCTTCTTCTTCTTCTTTTTTTTTTTTTAACTATCAGGAGGTTCGGCACGGTGGGTGCCGAAGGTAAGTGCTCTGTTGTACAGAGGAGTGACGCTAGCGAGAGTCAGGTATGCACGTTCGGCACGTAGGGTGCCGAACGGGAGGCGTGACGTCGAGCGAGTTGTCTCGTGAGGTCTCTTGCACGTTCGACACGGAGGGTGCCGAACAGGAGGCATGACATCAGCAAATTGTCTCACGAGGTCCCTTGCACGTTCGTCGTGGAGGGTGCCAAACGGTAGGTGTGACGTCAACGAGTTGTCTCGCGAGTCTCCTTGCACGTTCGGCACGTATGGTGTTGAATGGTAGGCGTGACGTCGAGCGAGTTGTCTCGAAATGTCACTGGCATGTTCGGCACATAGGGTGCCGAACGGTAGGCGCGTGACGTCAGCTTTGCCACGTGTTAGGAAAGTCAAAGGATTTTTTGTGTGGGAATCGAGGCATCGTTTAAGTGGGGTGGTTGGGGGCTAAGGGTGATGGTTCGTATTTCGAGGCGTGCTTTGATGTATATATAAAAGGACGAAGGTTAGAAGTGGAGGCACTAAGGAATTTTCGCAAGATTTTGAAAAGGGAGCTTCAGGCGATTTCCGATCAAGGTAGTGCGATTTCCGACCACCGCCTATGGTTGTCATAATAAGGTATGACTTGTTCCTTTCGTTCGTTTTGGATTGAAGTGCACCTTTTTGTTGAGTTTGTGCATGAACTTTTCATTTTCATATGAACGTGGATGAACTTGATGAACATTGTAGAACATGCCTAGGGAACTTGTTTTCAATCTTCGCATGCCCATTAGTTTCTGTATTTTTGTGTTTATAGATGTCTGATAACTCTGAGAGAAATAGCCAAAGTCCACCAAGTACCCATGCCTTCAGGAGGGAGGACTTAGGGGGAGCCGTAAGGGTCTGGGTTTGGGACGGTAATGGTGGCCTCTGGTGGTGTGAATGTGCCAGTGAGGGTTCCATTAGCGAAGAGGAACAAACTTACTCTCTACGAGTTGGAGCAATTGAAGGGTGACTATATGATTCATGATTGTGTGGGGTTGAGGCTGCCAACGTCTACAAAAGCAGTGAGGTACCCCCTAAAGGTTGTGTGATGATGTTTTCAGTCATGTATAAGTTTGGGTTGAGGCTACAGCTACATCCTTGGGTGCAGATGATGTTGGCAAGATTGGGTTACGTTCTTGGGCAGGACAACCCCAATTTTTGGATCATTTTGCATGGGGTGTAAATAGCTTGGTGGTTGGCCAAGCGTGGCGAGCCATCCTTTGAGCAGTTCATGCATCTCTACTCCGTCTCCAGGCAACAAGGTAACTTCGAATGGGTGCAGGTTAACTGCTGAAAAGCAAAGGAGCGAGGGTACTTCATAGGGCAGCCCCCAACATTGCAGAAGACGTGGAGGAACCAGTGGTTCTTTGCCTTTCGCGATTGGGAGTGTTGGCCTAGAAAGATTGTCAACAGACGCGTGCATACCCAGTTTCAGTCCATAGGTTTTTTATTTTTCTTTTGCTATGTTTTAACTTGCTTTGGTTGTACGAGCTTCGGTATGTGTCTTGATGTGTTCCGATGGTTTGGGAACTTATGGTTTTCTTTTTTGTTCTTTGTGCAGGCTCGATGAAGTGCAGTCCCATCTCAAAGGAGGAGGAAGAGGAGATAGAGTTTGTGAGAACTCTAGTCTCAACGGAGAGACGAGCGACGAGGAACATAGTGACGCCAACGCTTCTTCCGGAGTCGGGGCTTCTGCAAGGCAGGAAGTTTGTTTGTTTGTTTTTTTGTTTGTTGTGTGGTTGTGTTTCTATGCATCCTGTGTGGGATGCTAACGTCTGTTATGCTTTGTGGGTTGTAATGGCAGGTGTGCCGAAGAGTGTAACTTCGGTAGCAGAAGGGTCGCTGAAGGTGGTGAGGTGGATGAAGAGAAGATGCAGCAGAAGCTTAGAGAAAGAATAGAGAGGGAGAAGGCCCTTAGGGCATTGGCGAATAGGCTAGCCAACACGTCCGAGGAGGCGGAGGGGCGTGCTCTTGGGAAGCGGCCTCAGGATAGTGACGAAGGGTTGTCCAAGTTGGACAAAAGGCGGAGGGGATTAGAGACGGCTATCCATGACGTCATGGGTAGAAAAGAGATGCCGCCCTTTGATCTAGACTCTCCACCGAAGCTACCACTAGGCTTAGATGAGCTGTTCCCGAGGGCACAGAGGACACAGACTTCGTCGTGGTTCGGCGGCAGAAGAAGGAGGTAACCATGGCCATGCATCCTCAGGAAGTGCCTCTTGTTAATGCCTTCCTTACTGGGGTGAAGATGGATGCAGGGAACTTGCTCAAACGAAAGCCACAGACTTCTCGGATCGAGTCCAGAAGTCAGTCCTGCCCGCTGCCAACGTGAGTATCCTAGTACCTTGGTGAATTTTTTGTGTTGTTTTTTTAGGCTAAGTCTAACTAATGAGGATGATGTGTGTTTGTAGGCCTTTGGGGATATGTACCTGACCCTTGCTAGGGCAGAGAGAGAGGTGGCGTTGGCCAGGCGTCATTCAGAGGCAGGCGAGGCTGCTACAACCGAGGCTCAGGCCACCGTTCGGGAGAAGAATGCCCTGACTGAAGGTAGAGCGGCTGGAGAGGGAGTTGAAGGAGGTGTATCGCCGGTTGGAGGCTACCGAGGAGGCCAGGGTGGAGGCTGAGAGGAAGAAGGCGGAGGAGCTGGTTGCGGCTTGTGCTTAGGCAGGAGAGGAGTACAAGGTTTCTGATTAGTACAAGAACCTTGTGCTTGACGCTATGGTGGAGAAGCAGTTTGGCTGGGAGAAATTGGTGGCCAGGTTTAATCCAGACTTGGATATAAACTTTAACACCAGTGGTGTGCCTCCTCCCATTCCTCCTGGAGGGAGTTGTTGTTTGCTTCCCCTTCTTCTGCGGAGGTCACAAGTCCCCCCCCCCATTGCCGAAGAGAGAGATGGTGCCGAAGTCCCCCCAATCCCAGAAGCTGAGCATGTGGCTGAAGGTCCACCAGAGGAGCATGTTGATGCCTGAATGCCTTGTACTTTTTGCTATGTAAATTAGTATTTATTTCATACTTTTTATTAGAGTGTTGATAGCGCTCTGTTGTTTGTATGGATATTATCCTGCCCTAAGGCAGGTTTATTTTTATATTTCTATGCTAGCATATGCCTTGTGTTTTGAAATGTGCCTCTTGCTAACTGATATCTTAAAAAAGAGTAAAAGTGAGCCATGGTCAAGCGATTCATTAGATAGGTGCCGAAAGACGATAATTACATGTAATGTTCGAGTTGTAAGGCTCGCGACATAGGTGCCGAAGGCTTAGGGAAACATAAACCATGAGGTCTGGACATGTTTACTTGTGATAATACTTTAGGTGATCAGCAAGACGTTACTTACCTAACTAGTTATTAGAAGCTCTGTTTATTTTATTGTTAAGCATGATTGGCGGTTAATGCTATGCCACTAAGTAACATACGTCTGTGTCAAGCATCACTGTTCCGTTATTCAACCACTTAGAGTTGAGATGATGGATCTTTAGTTTTTACTCCAATTTTGTTTGTGAAGTTTCCATAAATTGCTCTTGCATTGCATATCTGCTTACCCTTTTCATCAATTTAGCATAAACTTTTATGTTGCAAGTTTGACACAGTGTTGATCTATTACACAACACATTAAACTTATGGGATCACTGATTGTCTAACATGGTATCAGACAATTCTTTGCAAGTGATCCTAAGTTCTACCCGTGTTCTCCAGTTCTTTGTTGGTTTGCAAGTGACGTATGGGGCTGCACTTATATGTTTGTCTCTTTCTGGCCATACACTATTTGGAGCCAGTGCTTGTCTAATAGTAGGAACTTTGAATTAGTTAGAGAATTTAGATTAAACTTTTGCATTTTGTACTACTAGCACATATAACTATTCATGAAGCAACAGATTGCACCTATATTTGCCATTAAGGTTGACTTTTGAATTTGATATCTTTGTAGTAGCTATAACCTCATTGGAGATACAACTGAGGCAAATGTTAATCTGTTTCTGCAGAGACACAAGTGAGAAGTGACATAATCTGAAACATAATAAGATTGTTTCTGGGTACAAAAACATTCATCTTGCTCCTACTTTCTGGCAGGTAGAAATGAGAAAGAATGACATGCTTTGCTGCCAACCATTGCATTAGTGGCCCACTCATCCATACATTACATATTAGCATATAAAAAGTCGCAATTTTGTCAGTTCCCATGGCTGCTGCTTTTGCTAATATAACTATCAATAGATTAATACAGATATCTAATGATAAAAAAAACACAACTCAAAAGCTGCAAAGATAGTCAGCAGCAGCAACAAAGGCAGACATAAAAAGCTTGCTAGCTGCATCCGTGGATTCAATTCAAATTAAAAGCTCCAAAGTTTGAGCTAGCTTTTGGAGTTTGGATCAAAACAAAGTTCCTTCATGCGCCTCAGAATCCACTATATCTGCAGATTAATGGCAAAAGAAGCTGATATTCCAGAATCCACTATCTGTCACGGTAGGGTGTTCTAGAATCTTGATCACTCTAACTCAAATAGCTTACTCTGTTCTTCTGTAATCTCATGATCTTTGTACGATAGAATTATATCTTATAATTATGCGTTATAGTATAATTGTTCTCGTTGATGAAATATCAATCACAATCATATGATCATGTTTTGCTAGTTACTACAAAGGAGTATCTTAACTTCAACATTTCTTTTTCCAGCAAAAAAAAAAATCTTCAACAATTTTTTTCAATCCATGAGCAGTATCCATCCTCAAAATTGAAATCTTAAGAGCTTAATAAACACAACCCAATTGTTCATTTTTTTAAAATTAAGTATTCTTAAAGGGAGAAGTTCAAGAAAATCTCTTGATTTTGAAAACAAATAAATCCAATCCAAGAGATCCACCACACAGTCACGAACAATAAAAAAAAAAATCAACCATTAAATTCTGCTTAAATGAAATAAAATAAGTCCGCTTCAAGAGAATCCTAACCAGACTTGCATTGTGACATGGAATCTAGGATGGCAGGACCAAACGGCAGCTTTAGACTGGGAGATGACTGAGATTGCACAACTGGAGAGAAACAAGTGCTCATCATGTCAAAGGAACGCCTATTTGTTGCACTGGGAGATGACTGAGGAGTTGGACAAGTTACACTGTTCGCATCTGAGATTGTTCTGATTTATTCTTGCAATTGTTAGTTGTTGTGAGTTGGCTTTATGTTAGAAATATGCAGAAACTCAACACCGACCAGCTTAGTTCTGCCTTGGCTTTATGTCTCCTTCATATTAAGAACAGAAACAATTCCGTTGTACTCTTATTATCACAAGTGCTTTCATGCATTAAGCCAATGCCAGTAAAAAATCCGATGATTCATATGACATTTAAGGGCTGGTAAGAACAAATTAATATCAAATGATTGTTGAGTAAAATTAAAATTAATTTTTCTTCATCTTTCATGCCGTTTTTACATTTTTCCTTATCTCTTCACCCCCCACCACAAAAGAAGAAGAAGAAGAAGAAGAAACTCTGAAAAATCGACCTAGGCGGCCGCCTAGGCGGCTCCTAGGCGCTCCTAGGCGCTAGGCGGGAGAACACCGCTGCGAGTTCAGCCTAAACGTTAGGGGTAGGCGCCAGGGAGTTAGGCGGCGCTTGGGCGCACGCCTAGGCGGCCTGGGAGGGTCGGCTGGCTGCTTCTCTACTCTTCTCGACCCAACCAGTGGCCGCGACGGCTTCTTCTCTACTCGTCAGAGGTATCTTTGAATTTTTCTTGCTTTCTTTGTAGCTGCTGCTGGGCTCACGCTCGCAAGAGGAGATGTTGGCAGAGAAAGATGAGAGACGATGGAGGTAGAGAGAGATGGGAGGTGATGGAGGCGGAGAGATGAGAGACAAGTGAGGATAGGATTCGTCCAAAAAAGGGGTTAGTGAAACACAGCGTTTCACTTATGGGCTACTATTTTAAATTCTAAAGTGTATAGCCGAACGGCTATACTTTCTTATAATTTTAAAGCGTATAGCCGGTCGGCTATACTTTCGTTTTTTTAATTTTAAATAGTTTGACCGAGCGCATATTGTTTTTTATTTTTTATTATTTTAAATAGTATAGCCGCGCGGCTGTACGTTTTTTATTTTTTATTTTAAAGAGTATAGCCAAGCGGCTATACTTTTTTTAAAAAAAAAAAATCGGCTGGACCTTTTTAATTTTTTTTTTAATTTTAAAGCTTATAGCCGAGCGGCTAGACGATTTTTAATTTTTTTAATTTTTTAAAGTATAACCCCATGTCTCTACGATACTTTTTAATTTCTATTTTTAAAGAGTATAGCCGTGCAACTATATGTTTTTTATTTTTAAGAGTATAGCCGCGCGCGATACTATTTGTATTTTTTATTTTAACGTTTTTTAATTTTGTTTTGTTTTTTTAATTATTTTTTTAAGAGTTAATTCTTTTTGTTTTTAAAGAGTATAGTTGCGTGGCTACTTGTTTTACATGTAGGCGCCTAGGAACGAGGCAGGTCCCTTTTTTATTTGTGAATAGTATAGCGCTATACTATGGTGAGGAACCCTAGGGCAAATGGGTCCAAACCCTGTCTTGCCACTCTATGCAAGCTTGTGCATTGATAATGTGACATCCTCACAAGAAACCCAAAAGTTCAAAAATCTCGTGGCCCAAAGGAAAGAGCAACTTCTGAAAATTTCATTTATATATATATATATATATTTTTTGTTGAAACCAATTGTGTCCCACATCGGAGAGAGGGAAGGAGAAAACCCCACTCCAACTAATACCGAGGCCTTTTGTGATAAAACCTCACACCTGAGGATTGTGCAGGTGGTTAAGTGGGGACAGGATTGGTGTTGTTGGAGTGGGCCCTCTGCCCGTTAACCTGGAAAATTTGACATCCTCTATATTATCGATATCCCATCCTCTATATTATTTGCAATGTTCATAATTTGATTTGAATCCACAATATGACAATATAAACATTTTTTTGGTGACATAAGTTTACCGAGAAAACATGACTAGTTTAATGTCGTACTTTCTTTTTTATTGTATGTACTTTAATTTTATTTCTTCTTGCAGTGAAACCACAGATTCATTTGGGCAGTTATTGGCAGATTTGGAACGCACAGTTGAGCAATTGCTGTTCGAAAGCTATGGGATTGGAAAGCAGTACGAGTCGGTTGGTAGTTCCAAGTTCCAACGGTCACCTTATTAGATTCATCAAATATACAGTACCAGAGGACAACAATGCCACCGTAAGGTTTCCGAGCCACACAGACAGAAACTTCACCACCATTGTTGTTCAGCATGATGTCGCTGGCTTGGAGGTTAGAACAAAGGAAGGAGATTGGATTAATGTTGAGTGCAAACCCTTACAAGTACAGTTCGTATTCATGGCGGGTGAGGGATTGCAGGTGGGTCCCATACCCTATTTATTTGTTAATCGACGTTGACGTTTTATTTGTTCATCAATTCCTTTTTCTTTGATACAAGCGATATTGTCCAAGTCAAATCATCCATGTCCCAGTCTTGAATCACAAATTCCTCTGAGTAAGAAAAACATGATATTCTTAGTAAGCTTCATAAACAATTTATGTCTTCTAGCAGCCAGAGAGTTGACTTTATGATTACAAATAAATAAATATAAAAAAGAAAAAAGAAAACAAGAGGATGAATAACTAAGACTGCACTCCTCCAGAGTCCTTCAAAAACTTAATCTTGATTTTATTGAGTGTGACTAGAGCTTCTTGCATGTTAATCCTCTCCTCCGGCAATTCTGCACAACAAGCTAGAGCTAATCTCATAATGGATGATAAGCAATCCCTCCTGCTCACAAAATCACCATCTTCCTCTGTTCCAAGTAAATCGGCATCAACAGCTTCAACAATCGCAGCATCTGGAAGTAATGAATTTGCAATCCATTGCTTTAAATTCATCTCCCCAACAAACATCTCATCTGTTGGCCTCCTTCTTGTGAATGTCTCCATCAGTACAATACCAAAACTATACACATCCCCTTTGGTTGAAACAATTCCTTCCATTCCAAACTCTGCAATATTATACATGTGAATTTAGTTATAAATGTTGAAAAGAAAATTAGAAGCTGGCCCTCCTCATAATTAAGGACAACATATATAAAATGGAAAAGTAAACTAGCAGCAGTACATAACCTGGAGCCATGTACCCAATTGTAGCTAGGGTCATGGTTTGGGTCATAGAGTCTCCTCCACCTAAGAGTCTTGCCATGCCAAAATCAGCAACATGTGCAACCATATCATCATCTAGCAGAATATTGCTTGGCTTCACATCACAGTGGACAACATGTTGTGAATAACCATGACTGTGATGAAGGTATTCCAATGCCGATGCAACATCTGTCATTATATTCAACCTTTGTAGGATATTCAAAGGAGAGTTTTGAGAGTACAGCCACTTCTCCAGGCTCCCATTAGGCATGTATTGCAGTACCAGGGCTTTGAAATCAATCTGACTGCAACAACTGATGATTTTAATTAGATTTCGATGACGAATATTGCTCAGCACTTCACATTCACTATCAAAACTCTTGAAAGCCCCTTCAAGCTGTAAATTCAAAACCTTTACAGCAACATCTATCCCATCTGAAATTCTACCTTTATATACTGACCCAAAACCCCCTGTGCCAATTAAGTTGCTTTCTTGAAATCCATTTGTCGCCCTTAGAAGTTCTAGGCGTGAAACTCTTCTCCAGAGAAGTTGAGGTAGCAAGGTAGTCTCTGTTGCAACTTCCACTTTCCCTTTCCTGTGTAGTATGAACATCGCTGCAGAGGCCACTAGGAGTATTGCTGATATGATCCCAGGAATAAGATATTTCAAGTTGGGTGAACTAGCTTTCCTTGAATTTGGTTTATGTGTACTATTTTTGCATTGTGGAACATGGAGTCTGGCTGCACCACAGAGCGCACCATTCGAGATAAATGATTGAGCAGAGAAGTTTTGGAGAGCTCCACCAGTAGGAATTTCTCCTTGGAGTCTGTTGAAAGAGAAATTCAGATAATTGAGATGGACGAGTGCTTCTAGAGACTCTGGAATCACTCCAGACAGATTGTTTTTGGATAAATCCAAGAGTTCTAGGCTTAGCAACTTGCCAAATGAACTAGGAATAAGGCCTTCTAAATTATTATTTTCCAAGGAGAGATTAACCAAATCTTGAAGACCCCCAATGCTGCTTGGTACACTACCTGATAAATTGTTATTTGATAAATTTAGAGTTGTCATGACACTCAGTTTTCCAATTTCTTCTGAGAGTGATCCATTTAGAAGATTGGATGACAAGTCTAGGTTCAGGATATATTCAAGTCCCCACAAGGTAGATGGTATTGTGGAAGTTAACAAATTAGGACCTAATGATAGAATTCTTAGAGCTGCAGAAAAATTATCCAAGCAAGAAGGTAAAGAACCAGAGAGTTGATTACCACCCAAAAACAATTCAGCTAGGTTTTGTAGTTGACAAAGGTGATATGGGATGTGTCCTTGCAACTGGTTATCATTCAAATACAAACCTTGTAGATTTCCTAGTCTTCCCACAGAAGTTGGAATTGACCCACTCAATTGATTGCCCTCCATATCTAACGCTATCAAGTTGCTCAAGTTGCCAATATCACTGGGAATGTTACCCCTCAGTTTGCAGTTGTCTAAATAAAGATATTCAAATGATGGAGACAGATTCCCGAAGGCAACAGGAAGAGTGGCATGTAATGGATTATTTCCCAAGTATAATCCCATCAGATTTCTAAGATTAGCCAAACAAGAAAGGAAGTTTGCTTCTGGAGTTGAAGTATCAATGGTCAAATTGTTTGTGTGCAAGCTAAGAAAGTCAAGGTTTGTTAAGGCACAGAGTGAGCTAGGAACAAACCCAGTGAATGAGTTACCACCCATTTCTAGCTGGGTGAGCTTAGAACTAAATTTGGGGATAACTCCACTGAGTTTATTCATTCCTACATAAAGCAATTCTAGGTTTGGAAGTCTAAGGCCTATGTCTGCTGGGAGGCTACCTGAGAGCTGATTACTAGCAAGCGAAATTGTTGTTATCATGGACATATTGAAGATTGTGGATGGGATGGGGCCATTCAGATTATTAACCCCGAATGAGTAAACCTGTAAATTGTGAAGATCACCAATCTCATCTGGTATAGTACCTGCAACAAGTTTGAGAAGTTGTCATCTTCTTTTGCTTTGTATCTACTGCTTGCATGTACTTCAATGGAGGTGCATTCCTTAAATAAGAGACACCTTAGGCTAGTGGTACCTAACTTCCCAATGTTGAAAGATGTTCTAAATTCAAATTCCCCCTCCTCCCCATTAATTAAAAACGAGTCTTAATTATGAATTATTAAATAATTATCATGTAAGTAATGATAAATATATCATGAAAGGAACAATAGTATAAAATGAATAGAGTTGGCATGACACTTCAAATACCTGTCAAATTGTTGGAGGCAATATAAATCTCCATTAATTGGGTCAAGTTCCCAATGTTTTTGGGTATGCTTCCACTGAAATTGTTATTCTCTAATACGAATACCAGAAGCTTTTTGCATTGCCATAATTTGGATGGAAGTGGACCATCAAACTGGTTCAGACCCAAAAACAGCTCCTGAATTTTAGGAAGATGCTGACATATATTATCTGGAATACCACCATTCAAGTTGTTTCCGTATAGTGACAAAGTAGTCAAAGAAGACATGTTGAAGACACCCATTGAAACAGGCCCTGTTAGGGTATTGGACTGCACAGACAGGCTCTCCACCTGATCTAAAGTGCCGATCTCGTTTGGAATTTCTGAAAAATAGATCAACTCATTATAAATGCGCGTGTGTGTATATATATATATATAATTAAGGGCACTGCAACATTGTTGTAGTCAAAGCTTTAGCCGAGTCATATGTACCTTTGAAATTGTTGTCGTCAAGGCGTATCACCTTCAACATTGTTAAACTCCCTATTTCTCTTGGTATGCTACCTATTATGTGCACCACAAAGATTATTAAGAAAAAAAAATTACAGAGACAGTTAATCTCATCTAATATATAGATTAATAACAAAATGTTAAAACATAATGATTGATCAACAATTGATGGTTGTTGGTGCGCACCTGATAGCTGGTTATTGTCCATATTAATTACTTGCAATGCAGATAAGTTGAAGATAGCAACAGGTATGGAACCTGAAAACTGATTACCAAAAATACTGAAGGCTTGAAGTTTGGATAAGGACCCGAACCAAGCTGGAATGGTTCCCATAAAATTGTTGAATCCGAAGTTAATCAATTCCAGTCGGCGTAAACGGGCCAATTCTTGGGGCAAGGTACCATGGAAACTGTTATTTCTAAAGCGCAGCTCAACAAGAAATGAGAGGTTGCCTAAGTGGGGAGGAATGGTGCCTGTGAGACCCATGTACGAAAGGTTCAAGGCAGTGACTCTAAGGTGACGTACGCCGCAAGTAACGCCAACCCAGTTGCAAATGGAGGTATCGGTGGACCAGTTGGTGGTCAAGATGTTGTGAGGATCACTGGTGATATGGGATTTAAGAGCAAGAAGAGCCGACTGGTCTGTGGTGAAGTTGGTAATTTGTGCTGCTACTGGGCCTCGAGTTATACACAGAAGTAGCAACGTTAACGACATTGACAAGAGGAGACGAGGTTGTCCCTCCATTGGATTGGATTGAATTGCTTATAGAATGTGGCTGGAGAATAATATGTGAGCAAATGTAGAATTCTTCGTTTGTTGAGACTCAAAACGGAGAAGAGTTGGGAAACTGATTAGCTTAGGAGGGAGTTTAAATAGCTTTTAAATTATTTTTAAAAATTAAAATTAAAAAAAAAGTCCATGGCCGGGTTTCATGTGAGATGTTAGTTTTATTATTTTCTTTTCTGAAGTCAAATGATAAACAGACTGCTACATACAGCGCCTTCCATGTTCCATAATAACATGTTGGTCTTACTCTTATTATTGTTTTTGTTTGTTTAAGTCATATAATAAGTCTACTGCTGCAGCTAGCCTTCCATGTTAGACCTCTATCTGTTCTTCCAGTTCATGGATCGCAAACATATTCCTCTGAAAAAGAAAAACAATAATTCATATTTTTTGAGTGATTACAGACCAATAATTCTTAATTAAACTAATATATATGTATAATAAAGTATAAATTCCGGTGATGCTAAGCTTCATAAACAATTTAGTGTATCTTCTAGAGATGGACAATCAGCTTTGAGAGAGAGAGAGAGCCTTATTTTAAATTTTAGAGGACAATCCTGCGCAAAACAAGCTCAAACCCAAATAAAAGGCGAAACAATTGGAATTGCTATTTTAACAATTCTAGTCTTATTGCCTTGACAGATCCAAGTAGGCCATTTCAATTGTACATTCTAGATACAAGAACATGGTTCATGTTACTCTCCAAATACTCTGATAAGCCATGCCTCATTTGTCATGAATTTTTACTTAAGCTGATGGCACTACAACTGTGACTTCAATGGCATTGGCCTCGTCGTCGTGACTAACCCAAGTAAGCCAAATAATTCACTTCAAAAGTCCTTTTGTCTTCTCTGTTATGATTTTGATCATTTCATCCATGAATTCAAATTTTTTTGCAGGGGTGATTTCAATGTTGGTCAATGCACAGGTAAGAACCAGCTGAACTAGGTGGTTGGACCGAAAAACACAACCGAACGGTAAAACCGAAAAAACGGTTGACCAAAAAAGTCAACAAACCGACTGAACCGACCGAACCGGTTTCAACGGTTCCTTGGTTTTACACTACACCGCACCGACCGGACCGGTCATATTTTTTTATTTTTTTTTTTTTTATTTACAATTTTTAAATATAATCTCATATTTTAAATGTTATAATCACTATGGTTCACTTCAAAAATTTCTAAATGTATGAATTGGATTATTTGTTAATTTTTAAGCCAAAAAATAAGTTATTTATTATAAATTTGTAATTAAAAAAAATAAAAAAAATATTTTTTAAAAAAAAATAAAAAATAATTAAAAAATAAAAAATTAATAAACCGGTTCAAAACCGAACCGGTTAGAACCGAACCGGCCGGTTTTTGAAATTTTTTTTCTTACCGACCAATCAGACCGATTAAATAATACCGATTTCTATTCCATTTAAGGTTAAAGGGACCAAAGGACCGCCCACCCTAAGCTGAACACCAAAGCACACAATAAACAAAAGTGCACATTAATACATCTTCCATCATCACTATAACAAATTAATACAGTCTTTGCAGATCGAAAACAACAAGAAGAAAATGAATTCAAAAATTAAAAACAACGAGACAAGAGAAACTAAGACGTGCACAGTCCTTCAAAAACTTAATCTTGATTTTATTGAGTGTGACTAGAGCTTCTTGCATGTTAATCCTCTCTTCCGGAAATTCTGCACAACAAGATAGAGGTAATCTCATAATGGATGATAAGCAGTCCCTCCTGCTCACAAAAGCACCATCAACCTCTGTCCCAAGTAAATCGGCATTAACAACTTCAACAATTGCAGCATCTGGAAGTAATGAATTTGCAATCCATTGCTTTAAATTCGTCTCCCCAACAAACATTTCATCAGTTGGCTTCCTTCTTGTGAATGTCTCCATTGGTACAATACTGAAACTATACATATCTCCTCTGGTTGAAATGATTCTTTCCATTCTAAACTCTGCAATATTATATATGTGAATTTAGTTATATATGATTAAAAGAAAATCATAAGGACACCTTGTTCATAATGAAGGACAACATATATAAAATTGAAAAGTAAACTAGTAAAAGTACATCACCTGGACCCATATACCCAATTGTGGCAAGGGTCATGGTTTGGGTCATAGAATCCCCTTCACCTAAGAGTCTTGCAATGCCAAAATCAGCAACATGTGCAACCATATCATCATCAAGTAGTATGTTGCTTGACTTCACATCACAATGGACAACATGATTTGGACCATGACCAGGATGTAACATCTGTCATTATATTCAACCTTTGAAGGACAGTCAATAGAGAGTTTTGATTTTGAGAGTACAACCACTTCTCAAGGCTTCCATTAGGCATGTATTGTAGTACCAAGGCTTTGAAATCAGGTTGACTGCAACAACTGATGATTTTGATAAGATTTCGGTGACAATATTGCTCAGCACATCACATTCACTATCAAAACTCTTGAAAGCCCCTTCAATCTGTAAATTGAAAACCTTTACAGCAACATCTATCCCATCTGAAATTGTACCTTTGTATACTGAGCCAAAACCCCCCGTGCCAAGTAAGTTGCTTCCATGAAATCCATCTGTCGCCTTAGAAGTTCTAGGTGTGAAACTCTTCTCCAAAGAAGTTGAGGTAACAAGGCAGTCTCTGTTGCAACTTCCACTTTCCTTTTCCTGCGTAGTATGAACATTGATACAGAGGCCACCAGGAGTATTGCTGATATGATCCCTAGAATAAGATACTTCCGGAGCCAGGAATTTAAGTAAGAGGGGGCACCCTTAAAAATTCAAACACTTTACAAATCAACCTAGTTTTAAAAAATGCCTAATTTTATCACTTTTCTCTAATTGTTTTTTTTCTTTACTTTTTGTATGAACAATCTATCACTCTTTTATGATAACAAAATACATGCAATTTAAAGAGAAACAAAGAAAATAGTGGCCATTAAAGAATTTGTGAGGAATTTTATAATATTTGTACAATTTACTAATATAAAATTGTATGTATAAGTATAACAATATTTGAGAGGGGCCAGTGCCCACCCTGGGCATGCATTGGCTCCGCCATTGAAGTTGGGTGAACTAGCTTTCCTTGAATTTGGTTTATGTGTATTATTTTTGCATGGTGGAACATGGAGTCGGGCTGCACCACAGAGCGCACTATTCGAGACAAATGATTGAGAGGAGAGGTTTTGAGAAGGTCCTCCTGTTGGAATTTCTGCTTGGAGTCTGTTGAAAGACAAATTCAGATACTTGAGATGGATGAGCGCTTCCAAAGACTCTGGAATTACTCCAGACATATTGTTTTTGGATAAATCCAAGAGTTCTAGGCTTACTAATTCGCCAAATATACTGTTTTTGACACTAAGGGTCGCCTTTTTTCTCAGGAATTTTTCAAAATAGTATCGCCTCGCGGCTATACTCGGGTTTTTTTTATTTTTTAAAAATAGTATAGCCGAGCGGCTATACTTGTTTGGACACATTGTCCATTTTTTTTATTTATAAATAGTATAGACGTTCGGCTGCACGAGGGTTTTTAAAAAACCATATAGCCGCGCGGCTATACTTGTTTCACATGTGCTTTTTTATAAATAGTATAGCCGAGCGGCTGTACTACGGGCAATTTATTTTTAAAAAATAGTATAGCCGCGCGGCTATACTTGTTTTGGATATAGTTGTTTTACACGTGGGCGCTTAGGCTCTAGGCTGGTCCCTTTTTTTATTTATAAATAGTATAGCCGCCCGGCTATATGCAGGTATTTTTGTAAAAAAAAAGGTATATTTGCACGGCTGTACTACTTTTTTTTTTGGGTGAAACAGGATAGCCGCGCGGCCGTACCACGTACCCTGGTATTTTGTAGTATCGCCACGCGGCGATATGTGTTTGACACGTAAGCGGGTCTTTTTGTCCCATATAAATAGTATAGCCGCACGGCTGGACTATCGTATTTCTCACAATAGTATAGCCGCCCGGCTAGGTTACTGGTTTTTTTTATTATTTGAAAGAATATAGCCGGCCGGCTATACCGTTAAAATATTCGTTTATATTTAAAGAGTCGTTCTCTCCCTCACCGGCCTCGCGATCGCCTGCGCAGAGGTAAACCTTTAAATCCAACCAATGTTTGAATAAACTATTTACTTGTGTTACGTTTATGCATCGGTCCATGGATTATTAAGGACGATTCCTTCCAAGAAACTTTGCCTCGCTACTTCATTCTCCAATGCAAATTTTCTTACTGTTTGATTTTTGTTTTACTTTGTCTAAAAGATTTCTATTTTTCAAATTTCAGGCGTGTAATCCGCCCCCAAGATTACTTGTCAGTGATATGCGCTCCACATGATTGTGTATAGTTCTATCTCTCTCTCATGATTATGAAATGCCAAAATGCGTTTTTTTTCCCACAGCACATGATGATGATATGTTAATAACCTGGCATACCGTAAATTGATATTTACAATGTATGTCTTCCCTAATAACCATCTATTCATGTCAATTTTTTTGGAGGCAATCTTCTTCAATTTATATTTTATACAATCGGATGGTGCAAAATTTTCTCACTAGTTCTTTTTGCCTTATTCTTTAGCATTTCCCTCGGATAAATCAAAATCAACAAGCAGTGCGCCTGAACAAATCACGGTTAAAGGGGTACTAAGGTTTTTCTTCTTCCATCTCTTTGATATATATCTGTTGTAACTGGCTCATATTTTATCATAATTGATGCCATTTCTGTGTGCTGGTTAGGTTTGTTTTCCATTCGTTTTCAGCTCTGAAAATGATAGCAGTGAGAGGGGACCTGCTAATAACTCCGAGGGACCAGTTGACTCGTGTGAGTTGGATTTGATGTGGACTTTATTTTGGAGTTCATTAGCATTAGTGTAACTGTAATTAGTTTGTTTAATTTGCCTTTTCTATTTCCATCCGGAAAGAGTCATGGTGCATAGACAAAGGGTAATAGATCACAGCTTGAGATGTCGTAGTGTGGCGAGCTACTTAGGTTCATTATGTTTAAGATCCTATTGATTGATGAAATTTCCAGCTCATTTTATATTTTTGTTGAAGCTCTAAATGGAACTGGACTTTCAGTAGCTCATCTGTTGCAATTTCACCTTGCTTAAAGTGTTCTCTTGCCAACTGCAGGGTTTCCAACTTTTGATACAAGACCTTGCTGATCCAACCAGAGAAGGAAACTTCCGAGCATCAGAAACAAAGGTTAGTTGACTCGCAGTAAGAGAATAGAAAAGGTTTCATCCAATTCATGGTTATGAGTTTTGACTGATTGTTTAGTTTCTGGTACTTAACCTACTTTTCCTGCTTCATTAGATAAGCGGAATTTCCCCATATTTTTTGGTCTTAGTTGATCTTCTTTTGTTGCAGTCCTTAGAAACGTGTTATCGTTTCAATACCTAGTTAGTGTTTTTAAAGGAGATTTTCGAACACGCAATAGTGTCTATGGAGTTAATTGATATCTAAATATATGTTGATTTATGCCTCTTAACTTTCTGGAAGTTTTAATTTGCTCGTTATTGTACGCAGATACCATGAACTGGGTAGTTCTGAGAGAGTCTTTACTCAACATGCTTCTGGTATCCCCTTCTCTGTCAAACCATGAATACTGAAAAGCCTGTTTTCCACTGGTTATTAAGTGACCACTACTCTTGCCCTCAAATTTAAGTTAACTTTTGAAGGTGTCAAGAAAAGTAAAATACTAAAGCTTGATGAAGGATTGCTTTTGACCATTATGTGTAAACTGTATCAAACCTATGCTGGATGCACCGATTAACTGTTATGTTCGAAGAATTCTGCCGCACAACCAGCTGAAAATTTTGATACTGCTGCTGCAATTTCTTTACTTGAGGTAGGAAAGCATACCTGCAAGCCATGTAGGAGTTTCTAATAATGGTAAGCCCCTTAGCGATGTGTTAATATTTGTAGAATCAGTTTATGCACTGGTACTGATTTCGGTCCCTTTCAGATAATGGGGCTTGATGTGTCCAAGACGAGTGCATATATGCAAGGTTCTACTACCAGAGCTGATGGTGTCAGGTATTTGTTTCTCTTTCTCTCTTCTCTCTCTCTCTCTCTCTCCATGTACCATATTCTATTTGTTGAAAATACATGCACTTGTTGGATTTGGTGCAGAACTCCTGTGGTGGAGATAATTCTGGACGAGCTAACTTACAATAGAGATAATCTTTCCCCATTTCTTCAGGTTCATACTTCTATTAATCCTTATCCCTCTTTCGCTTGTGGTTTGCCATGTTTCTGTATTCCTTATAATCTGTGGAACAGTTGCCGCCTACTTCACATGGAACAAGTTTCATATGTCTCTCAAAGTTTGACAGTGTAATTGGGTTCATATGCACTTGATGCATGATTAGCAATTTCTTTGAGTTTGTTAAGGTCTCATGTTATATTAATTTCTAATGCTTCATTCGTAATGTGTAAGAATTATAAAATTGACTATTTATGATAAGTTGGTCACTATGTCTTCTGCCAGTTTTTTATGAGGTTGCAATGCATGTTTCCAATGAACCTAAACGGGGAGCTAGAGGTAGTTGTCCTGAAATGCTTTTTATATTTGGTGTTACCCGTTGTCTGTTTACATTTTCTTGGGGGGATTTTGATCATGTAATGAATGTAGTTGAAGCACGCTTTTGCCTCATTGATAATATCATCATTTAGTTTATTATATTCTACTTGTGTAGCCTTCTGTTCACCCTACATGCGAGCTTATTCGAATATATCTAACTAATTCGTATATATTTAAAGAGTATAGCCGCCCGGCTATACTTTTTTATAATATACTTTTAAGAAGTTTAGCCGCACGGCTACACTTTTTAAAAATTGTTTCTTTAAAAAGTATAGCCTAGCGGCTATACTTTTTTTAATTTATTTTTAAAGAGTATAGCCGAGCGGCTATACATTTGCAGAACTAGGAAATTAAGCATAATAGAATTTCGACCCCCCAAAAAAACAAACAGAATTGTACCGTCGGGCTCAAAATGCTTGGGCTGCTAAAACAAGTCCGTATAGCAGGGTGGCCCTGGACTCAAATCAATTTGGGGCTACAATGTGTAGGAAAAACCATTTGGCTCACAACAATCTCTACTAACATTTAATTATAATGGAGATATGGAAATTGAAAATAAATTTCTTTGTTATAACTTATAACTCGTCTTCATTGTGGAAATTGTTTCTACAAATATCGTTGTTATAACTATCGTGAGCAAGAATAGCACCATCACTAGTTCATGAGCAAAATTAGCACTAAATGCACGTGAAATGTTCTGACTATTTAAATACCTCCTATATAGGCAACGTGAGTTAGACTAGTTGGTCAAGGTCGTGAGCTCGCCTTGTTTTAGCCGAATTCGAATCCCGCCCCTCTTAAATAAAATTAATTTAAAGTAGTTTAGAGTTCGCTTGTATAAAAAGAAACCCTCTTAAATAGACCATGCCCAATGGTTTGTCTGCCATTGGGTAAGGCTCTAAGGTTCGGTTGGATTTACTCTCCAATTCGAGTCCCAGCAGTTGCAAGAACTGATGGCCAAGAGGTAGGCTCAGTTCTGAAAGTGTGAATTAATCGAGATGCGTGCAAATTGACCCGGATACCTTATGATATTTACCAATATATATATATATCAACAACATATCGATACCACTCAGATGCAAACATGCTAAAGTGTACGCAAACAATGTCTAAAATGATATTATTTCTAGAGTTCAACGCGCATTTAACACGAACAAGACAATCCTTGGGAATGCCAATACACCATATAGCTGTAATAATCATCCCACCCCTAGCATCTAAGTCAAGTTCTAACATGAAAAAAAAAAAGGGATAAAAAAAAAGAATTTGGAATCCTAAGCCACCAAGGTATCCCTCTAAATTAAAGATTATTGCTGAAGGAGAATGAACCTCGTTAATTCAAAATATTAAACAATACCTAACAGTGTTATTCTTAAGTTTAACTATTTTAGGGAATATTTTGGGAAAGCTAGTTGTCCGTTGCATTTCCACGTGCACCCTCTGCCTAATTTTACACCCAAAATTATAATTGTTTGATGGAGAGCCGGTGAATTTGCAGAATGCAGTCGTTTCTTTCTTGTCTCTTTTTTATTTCTCCAGTCCCTTTGCTTTGTTGCATGATATAACAACAACCAATCGCAATTATAAACACATTAAAAAAATAAAAAAAAAACCCTAAACACCAACTATAAATTGCTCAATCCTTGCCCATTAAATCGGTACGTGAGCTAGGTTTAGAATATCGTGAGACAGTTCGGTCCATATCCGGTCTGAAGTGTTTGCAGTGCTAATTGACCTGAAATTAAATTAAATTAAAGAATTTTCTCCCTTAATCAGACCCTCGCCCACCTGATTAAGAGCATATGGGTAAGTTCCAAATGGGACACACCTCCCAAAATTAGTAGACAAACATGACTACAATTAGGTGTTTTTGAGTCATTCAATACATAACAAAATAATTTTTTGAGTAATTCGATGAATTTTTAAAATCATAAAATAAACAGACCAAGTATATATATCCTTAAGTCTGAGAAAAGTATGTGTATTTATATATAAAAACAAAAACTGAAAAAGAGAAGAAAAAAAAAAAGACACACCAAGCATGCATAAATACAAGTAAAGGACCTGTAGGTCATATGACATAGCCTTTTAACCGAGGTAGTGCGATTGTACCTACAGCTAAAAGAGACAAAACAACCCAATGCTCATCATATTTTTTCTCTGTGTTATAAATTAATATGCAGAAAGTAGTACTATTTTCCTGTTTCTGCATTAGAAGAAAAGCTGTACAATCTGGGCGCTCCTCCTAATTAAGCTTTGCTTTCTTCTTTTAATTCTGTTATTAATTTCCTGATTTAGTTCATAATTAATTAAAACAGGAGGGTTAAACCAGATGCTATTTTCCAATGATATTCTTGAATTAATGTCATGTCTTTAATTTTTTCCTTTTTGGGGCAAGGAAAGCTTTTTCTCTGTGGCAGAAAGAATGGAACCCATCAATGAATAATGGAACCAGATCAATACCTATGGAACAAACTTCATAGTTCCAAAGTTACAAATTGTCAGAAAAGGAAAATGAAATTTTTTTAAAGACAGATTTTGATCACCAAGTAGTCTCTTTATATTTGAGGTGAGAATTGGGTTACTAATAAAAATTCACTTGAACGATAAACAATTTAACAAATATCAGTGTTTTTTCTTGCCAACAATTATACTATACTCTGCATTCAAATTCGAACTCCCTCCCCCGTAGTTTAGATTAAATTAAAATAAAATATTGTTTGTATATTATCAATGGGTTGATTTTGTATTCTGGAAAATTTGCAGCTCTATTATATGAAGCTTAACCTAAGTTTGACCTGACTAATAAACTTTGTTTTGGTAAATGCAGTGATCAAAATTAAGCGTAGTTGTTTAGACAAGTCAGTCAAAAAACAAAGCAAAAGGGGTTAAATGGGGCGCTCAGATCACAGTAGAAAAAGGAATTGTGTAGAATGCAGCGCAGAGAAAGTACACATTTGTGTGCTGTCTTCCCGCCATTAACTCCACTCCCCCACCCTACACTACACCACACCACACCACACCACACCACATCCTCCTCACCCCACAAACCAATCCATCACTCTCTCTCTCCAAGCTTTTCTTTTTCTGGGTTTTCTTCATTTTTTCTTGATTATTATAAATATAAAACTCTCTCTCTCTCTCTTCTCTCTCTCTCTCTGTTTCTCTGTGTCTTAAAAACGACAACAATTCTGGAACCTCCCCTGCTATAAAAGAGCAAGCCTGGTTAGGGTTTTAGAAACCCAGGAAAAATAATAAGAGAGAGAAGAATTTAAAGAAAAAAAAAAGCTAGATCAACATCAATTGGGTAGCTATATACCATATAGTATAGCTAATTAAAGTTCCTCTCTTTCTATCATCCCACTTCTCTTCTTCAGAGAAAACAGACATATATTTCATATTCTTGGAGAAAGATTGAAATGATGGTGAGAGAGGCATATGCATATGGTTCAACAACTGCAGCTAGTAATATGGAAATGAGTGGAGGTGGCGGTGATGGAGGCGTGATGAGTAATATGAAGCCTGCATGGCTGGAGGGTTTGATGGCTGAGACATTCTTTGGTGGGTGTGGGGTCCACGAGAACCGCAGGAAGAACGAGAAGAACGTTTTCTGTTTGCACTGTTGCCTTAGTATTTGCCCCCACTGCCTCCATTCTCACCGTTCTCACCCTCTCCTCCAGGTACTTTTTCTACTATTCTCACCCACTGCCACTGCTGATTCTGCTGCTATCGCTCACCAAATTTGCTCACCAAGCCCACCACACTGCACTGTGCACACACCATCCATCCATCACCAACCCCTTGCACACAGCTACCTTGTTTTCCTCAAAAAATTTGTTTCTACCCTTTTGAATTTTCATCATTTTTGGACCAAAGTTTCTTTCTTTCATTGGCTTCTAGCTTGTTTGAGCTTTCCTTTTCAGTTTTTAAGCTCGTCACCCTCAATCCTTGGTGTTTTTGGAATTTTAGTTTGTTTTTATTTTATTTTATGGATTTTCTGGTTATTCGGAATCCTTTTGGAATTTTTACTGTAGAATTCTTTATGCTACAGTGAATTCAGGTGCAGCTATGTACTATAGCTTCAATTTTTGTTATTTATCTGTACAATTTTCTCAATTTCCACTCACATGTACCTTGGAATTTTGTTAACTTTTTTCTTTATCTGGGTTTGGTTTTTCTTTGGTTCTTTCTTTGCACAATTAAGAAATTCTTTCAGTGAAGAGCTCATTGCTTATGAATTTTACCCATTATTTTCATTTTAAAGGTGTACCTTTCTTAATCTCTAAGAATTGGATGATTTATGATCCTCCTAATTTCTGTCTTAGTCTCTTAGTGTTTTGTGTTTCTCTATGGAAACTTTTGTCTTAAAACAACCTCTTGCTGAAATGTTGTAATTCATTGTTCAGAAGCAATTCCATCCTTTTCCCAATTTTTGGTGAATTTCTCCCTTTGATTCTTTTTTAAAAACATAATAATGATGTTTATTCTGGCCACATAAACGAAAAAGAAAATAAGAGAAGATAATTCTTTTTGAATGTTTGAATCTCGTCAAAATTGTCTTATTCATGCAATTGTATTTTATTTTATATATATGGTATGCCAAAAAGGTTTGATGATGCCTTCTTTGAGTCCCACTTTTTAGATTTGGTTTGTTTCCTATTAATAGAAGATTTCTTTTTCATCCATTTCCACCCTGCAAGGGTTCCTCAGCTGTTGCTTTCAATGAAAGCGAAACTTTGACCGCATTTTTCCAATCTCTTTTTCTAGTGTTTCATTCCCAAAGGATCCCACTCCTTTAATTCAATTCAGCTCAGTTCATTTATTTTTCCTTCATGAGAGAGAGGTTGGTTGTCTACCCATTTCACCTAAATTTCCAAGTCCAAGTGGTTGTTGCCTGGTAAGTTAATAAGTTGTTTTTCAACATGTTACTATTTTTTTTTACGACATTTCCTATTGAGAGAGCCGATAGCATACTAAACTCACACATACTATCCGGGTTACTTTTCTTGGGGGAGCATTTGCTCCAAAACCACTACACTAGTGGATACCCTTACCTCAACAAGTTACTATATGTATGTGGGAAGGAAGATTTTTTTTAACTTAGAAGTTACAAAACATGTTGGATTATGGTGATAAACTTAATTACTTTGTATCATACGTTGCAGAAAAATTACCTCAAGTAAAATTGTTAATGTTAAGGGTAATTTAATTGTAGGGTAAATCACCATTTGTTGTGGCTATAAACAAGTCCAATTGAGTTTTTCTTTTGGCTCCATGTGACAGGTTAGGCGATATGTATACCACGATGTGGTTCGATTGGGTGATCTTGAAAAGCTCATTGACTGTTCCTATATTCAGGTATTCAATTTTGACTTAAAATAAAACAAAACCAAATTAAAGAAAAGAAAAATACTTTTAATCTTTTCTGTGTTTTTTGGGTTTGAGTTTGATGATGATGGTGATGGTGAAAGAACTGAGAGCATGGGGTTCTTCAATTCTGTTAACAACTTTGTTCCTTATTTGGTCGCAGCCCTATACAATCAACGGTGCCAAAGTGATATTCTTGAATCAGAGGCCACAGTCTAGGACTTGCAAGCAGGGCTCTGCCAATATCTGCCTCACTTGTGACAGGATTCTCCAAGAGCCTTTCCACTTTTGTTCTCTCTCATGCAAGGTCCATTTCATTTCATCATGTCTCTCTACCCTTTCAGTCTCTCATTGTCCAATTGCCTGTTTGAATGAAGGGTTTTTACTTATTTTCTGACACACCAGCCAATATTTTTCAACTTCATTTGCAATCTTGGAAGCATCTTTGCTTTTTGGCTTAAAGATAAAAGAAAGAAAAAGGTCCCATTCCATATACACTTATTCAGTTTATGTAGAAGACAAAAAACTGTGTTTTAATGCTCATACTGCTTGTTTTTTTTCTCTGCACCTCAGACTTTCAAACTTTGCAATTAGAATCTTTGCTGCCAAACTAGGCCTTGATATATACATTAGCCATGCTCTTGTTTTTTTCTTTTGGAAGAAGTCTTACGTTCTAATCTCCCCTCTCCCACTGATAAAAAAAAACTAATGTGACAGACATATAACAAATCTATATGTGGCAGGTTGATCACCTGGTGTACCAAGGGGAAGATTTATCTGGCATACTCTACCGATTTGATGAGTCCGACTTCACAATTTCTCAATTTGAGGGTTTACGCATGGATGGTTCGGAGGTGATCGATGATGATGGCCACGTGATTCCTAGCTCCATCATAGAGGACCCTTTGCAATATAGAGCTTCTTCATGCTCCAATGAGGCCACAAGTGATTCAGTAATGTCGCAAGAACCAGAGGTCATCAAGAAGAAGAAGAAGAAGAAAGGCACTGGATTTCTCCCGGGGATTGTCCTCTCCCTTAGCAGCCGGAGAAAGGGTGCTCCTCAGAGAGCTCCTCTTTCTTAGGCAGAGAGACTTCAAAAATAATAATAATATGAATAATAATTAGAGGGCTTAAATTATTGGCATCATATGAAATATGTTATTAGGTACCCATAATACTATAAGGTTGGTCGGTCCACGGTTAATATAGATTAATTAATTTAATCTGTGTAATGTTCTAGCATATGGTTATTGTCTGTATTTGAGTGTTGTTAATTGCGGGGTGCTTTATTTTCTTTCTAACTGGGATTTGCATGGGGCATTTCCATTACTGAGTTTAGGTGGCTGAAGAGAGACTGATCACTGTTCTAACGGTTAGACTCATCTCCACCAATTTTGTATCTAAAGTAATGGAGCTTGCCGGTATATACTATATATTTTCTTTGATTATTTAAGATTAATGTTCTTCTCGGAGCCAAATAATTCAATACTATTTAGAATGCTTGAATTTGGCATATAGTTCTTGTTCTTGACTGGTGTGCTTTGTTCTCATTTTTGTTTTTGTGGGCCTATTTCTTGAGTAAAATTTGTACTTTACATGTTTCATATCCCTTTCTTCCTATTTTTCATAGCGCAGAGAAAGGGGTATGAAATATGAGATAGGTAAGTTCTACAAAACAAAACAAAACAACATTATAATGTAGGGCTGGCATTTGGTTCTGAAATACCAAAATGCCGATTGACATTTTACAGCAAACAAGCCGATAAGTCAAGAAAATCGACTGAGAATGCCGATTTTTTGGTATCGATTGATGCCTCTGGTTGTTGAGGCGGTTCCTCAAACCCAATGCCGACGGTTTTGGTTGACAACGACCACTTTATCGATACGACTGATTCACGGTTAACTGATCATTATCAGGCTGGGACCAGTCTCAAATATTGCAATAACGCCCATTGTCGGTCAGTTTGCAGTTGCCGGGAAAAATTGCGCTTCCCAAACCGATTCCACCCGTTATTATAATTTGCAACCTTTGCTAATATGGCAATATGAAATGAACAAGTTCATGCATAACCAATGAGAGGTAACTTACATGTAAGGTTTGACGCTCCAATCTTGAGAAATGAAGCAAAATCTGTGATATAATTTTTGTGATAATGGTAAAACTCGTGTCCTTTGTTGAATATAAAACAACCCACAGAATGAAGTTGTTTGGTTGGGTGGCAGGAAAGTTCACGGGAAAAAAAGGTCGATCCAAATTTGGTAAGTTTGATATTTTATAGATATCTGATAGGCTAGTAGCTCTTTTCGTTTTTGGCAATGGTTTGACCCAACAAAAAATCATTATAAAAGCATTTGTGCTATGACCTAGGACACTTCATCTACGTCTCCTGTGAGTCCCCGTGGGAGCATAGCATAGGCCCGATGTGGAGGCACAGAGCAGCTCTTTTTCTCGGGTGGGTGGTTCTGTAGGCCCTACTTCACCCAACATGGTACACTTATTAGTGGTGTAATGAGCTCCTCAATTTTTTTTACTGTTTGGGTAAAAGTAAAACTTCGTTGTCACTAGGTATATACTCATTCCTTTGTGTGAGTTATTCTCGTTATTCTTTTGTGAGTATGAAATTGGTCGCGTGATGAGTGTAATAAGAGCACGTAAGTGTATACTATGATGTACAAATAGTTGTTTTTCAGTTGGGTATAAATTTCAGATAAATTTTAAATTCATGTCCAAATCATAATAGATTTGGATAATTTGACGTCACAGTCATGTTGTTTACAACTCATTTCATGCTCCGATTCTCGCTCTTTTATTATCATTGCTCGTGCAAGTTTGTAAGCTCAATTTGTTTTTACTTTGAAATAAGTAAAGTCATGCATGTTTGATAAACACTTTTTGTTATATAATTCAAGAGTGAATATTCAATTTTGGATTCTTAGGGCCTCTTTGGTAAGCATTTTAATTTTAGTTTTTAGTTTTCATTTTTTGTGTTAGAGTATATAAGAAGATGAGAGTGAGAATGAGGATGAGATTGAGAAAGGATGAGAGGGGAGGTTGGGAGGGATGAGTAACAAAAGTGTAAACAGAAACTTGAAAGTGAAGATAATTTCAAATAGATTTTAGTTTTTAGTTTTGGTTTTCACTTTTGTTGCTACTCCCTCTCAATCTCATCTCTATCTCATCCTCACTTTTATTCTCTTTCTTTTTTATCTATATTCTAGCACAACAAATGAAAACCAAAAACAAAAATTGAAATGATTATCAAACGGGCCCTTAATTATTGTATACATCCTATGCATTGATCTTATCTCTTTCGTACCTCTATCATTTTCTCCAAGGTCCCGCATGCACATAATTTTATGGGGACCCCTAATTTTATAAGGTGGAAAAGATGGAAGAAAGAAATCATGATTTGAAGTTGAACAAATCTGTGCATATAATTGAAGAAGGATCTTGTTATCTTAAGGTTCATAAAGGAGTGATTGAGGCTAGCTGCTAGTTCTACCACAAAGGTACTACCCTAAAGATTAGGGCAGGCAATATTTTGAAAGAGAAGGATTTTGGATTGGATTTAAGGGCTGGGATTAGCAAGAGCCACAGAGTTTGGGGTCTTAAAAATTTGGACACAACTACAACAGTGTACTAGTGTAGCCTGGTTTTGCAGCACAAGATGACAATGATAAGCCCGAGGCTTTGCTGAGCTACCCACCACATGCTGCTGCTGCTGCTGCACTACAATTGAGCCCTTTGGAATCTTTTTTAGTTCTAGCAACAAAATCCTGTCAGCCTTTTCATTTTCACATTATTACATTTCACCCTCATGAGATGCTTGCTTTCTAGTTTAACATCCATTTTTCTTTACTTCCTTTTCACTGCTATTTTTTTCATTTTTTGGGAAAAAAACTTACATTTAACGAGTGTATATTCTTCCTTGTTTTTATAGCACTTCAATAGTCACCAAGCTTTGTGACGAGTTTTACAAGAACAAGAGGGTGTATACTCCGTCCATTTTCAAACTGTTAACAACATAACATTTATACACACATACAAATACATTTAGGACCAAGAAGTTATTGTATGAGTATAGGTGTTAAGAATTACGCCTGGGAATTGACAACTCTTTTGAGGTAATATGTGAGCCAAAGTGCGTGGGAGATGGAATTGCATGCTATCCTCATCCAATCATGCTATGCTATGTCATAGCATATAGAATCCTTATTATGCGTAATAATAAAGAATAATAAAACAGTGTTATCCAATAATATATAGTTTTTCTCTGTGTGTGTGGGGGCACACACAAAATGTGGGTAGAAGAAAAATCTGATTTTGCAGTCAAAGTATATATATTGAATTCAATAAAGCAGCTAGTAGTACTAGTGTATGGCTTTTGGGATGAGATCAGAATAATCGCATTATTAGATAGGTGGAAGTCAGGTGGATCACATGGGTATGTCACATTCTATTTTCGGTTTCCATTGTAGGAACCTACCAACCTAGGCAGCACACAGGGTATCTTACTTGGCATTCTTGGGGTTGTTACACGTGTCAATACTCCCATGCAGAACATTATTTTTGACTCTCCATTCTCAGCAGCAGCACACAGATCGATTCACTGTTCACAGCATATATACAGTCTCAATTTTCTTTTTATTTATTCTGAAATTTCCGTGTAGGATTTCACATAAATTTCTCCAGATGTGAGAATTCATAGGGTTTTTTTTTTTTTTTTTTTTTTCTGTTTTAAAATTTTTCCAGATTGTTTTACCTAAGGGTAAAGGTTTGGGAGGGTAAAAACAAAGGTACAGAGTGAAGGTTTTAATCAAGAATCTAGTCTGCCTCCAATTCATGGATATGGAAGAGAAAGAAAACTGATCTTTGTAAAGTCTGTGGCTCTGTCGACCTACCTTTTTTTAAATTATTTTCTTAATAAAAAAAATTAAAAATAAAGAGGTCTTGGAGTATTAGAACTCTCAACAAGTACACTGTATATATACTTTCCAAAGTATTGGACCCTTTTCTAACCCTTCTTTTTCTGCACACACAATTTTATCAAAGAAATCTGAATTAAAGAATGCAGAAGATATTTTTTCCTGTTGATAATCTGTCTCCTTCCATGTCATAAGTTGTTCTTCTTGTCTTACTAAAGGGTTTATTTATTTATTTTTTTCTGTTTCATCCCCAATAAAGAAAGAAGAAAAGGAACAGAGCCCATGGGCCTGAGTCATGGGCTACCATGCAGCTTGCAGTTGCAGAAAGTAAGTGTTATGGGCTTCAACGAGCATTCCAATGAAAATGTGTGTACATACCCAAGTTTTGGAGAGAAAAAGGGAGAGGTTTTGGAGCGAGAGAGAGAGAGAGAGAGAAAGGGATGGAAGAAGGGGTTTGTGTAGTGTGGTTTCCAAGGAGGAACAAGTTCGAGGAAATATCTAAACACATAATTGAGGTTGATTTGATTAGAGTTGTTGTTGGATTGTGGTTCTGGTTCTGGTTATGGTTATGTCACCCTCTCAAACAAGAAACGAAAAAGGTTAATATATTCTGTAATAATGTTACAGTTGAAAAGGAAATTTCTTATTAATTTACGAGGCACTTAATATGGCACTATATCATTATATTATAAATATTATTATAGGTAGAATTTTATGTTACAATGACATTTTTGACATGGAAAATGCTTTAAAACTCAAGTTTTTATCTTTTCAACATACGAGATACTTGAGAAATGAAAAAAGGCTCTTAAACTTTGCAATAATGTTATAGTTAAAAAGAAAATTTCTTATTAGTTTACGAGGTACTTAATATGCACATTATACCATTACATTACCAATATTATTATAGGCAGAACCTAATGTTACAATGACATTGTCGACATGGAAAATGCTTCAAAACTCAAGTTTTTTCTTTTCAACGTACGAGATACTTGACATGCACACTATACCATTACGTTGCAAACATAATCAAATTGTAGATATCTAGTGTGATAATAACATAGTTGAAACGGGAAATGCTTAAAAACTCACTTATTTTTTTCCTTTTCAACTTATGAGACACTTATATACATACTACATCATTATATTGAAAGAATAATTATATTGTAGAACCCAATATAATAATCACATGATTGAATTAAAAAATGCTTTGACGTTATAATAGCATGTTAATTAAGGGGGGTGAAAATGTAGGATAAGAAGAAATGTTGAGGTAAGTGACATTGGCTCGTGAGCCATGATGCAGCTGACAGTACCCAATCACAAACCTAGTTGGGGGGGGGGGGGGCCTCGGGTCCTCCTCTCTTTTGAAGTGCTCAGATCAACTTTAATTAAATGAAATTTTCACTTTGAAGTGATCAATCAGCTTTGACACTTGGCTTGGCAGTGGCTCTGGACTTTCTCTGCACAATGTCACATTCAATTCAATGGAAAAAAAAAATGTCTTTTCAACACTGTTAATTGACCAATGGGATATAGTTGCCTTCACGGCTTCATGCATTTGGAAACCTCTCAAACTATCCTACCCTAGATTTCCCAAATTATAATGACCCAAATGAAGCAGAAAAAAAATTGTTTTGAATTCATGGATATTTGAGGAGCTTGAGTTGATTAAGAACAAGAACAACACTAAAAAACTCACATTATGTATGTATGTATGTGTGTTTTGGGATTGTGGGTTTTGTTTCTTTGTCTGGTAAGTTCTTTGAATCTGTCTTCAACTCTCTAAGATTATTGCAGAAGAAAAACAAACATGAAAATGTAAGCATTGATTGATTGTCATCTCCTAGAGAAAGAAATGCTTTTGACTGGAACCCCACATGAAGTGACTAACCATGCGTTGACTAACCTTCCCATTCAAACTGCATCATCATTGTTTTTGTCACTGGCAGTGAAAGTGAAAATTACCTCAATGGCTGGCTGGTGGTGCATTTATACAGCAAACTTGTAAAGTTCTAGCATAAAATGATAGATTTTTTGAAGAGGGAAATTTTGAATTTGGTTTTCAATTGTGAGTTTGAGTCTGGGATTGTTCTTGGAGGTTTCTGTTTGTGATTTCATTTTTTTAATCAATTTGGTATCGGAGCAAGGTTGAAATTATAATGTATGTCCAAATCCAATAATTGGGTCTGTTGGTAAAAACTCCCACAAAAGCATGTTCGTGTTGCGGATGAGTTCAAGGTTTTTTTTTTGGATCGAAGATGAGTTCAAGTTTGCAATGATAGATTTGTTATAGTACACAAAGATAATAATAATTATAAAGATGAGGTCATGAGCCATTTGAACCCTGCAGAATCTGTGAAGTAGTTGGGGTTTATGTAGGACTTTGGGAGACACGTCCATGTAAGAGAGAGAGAGAGAGAGAGAAGAGTCTTATTCCATTTTCCTATATTTTTACACATCCCTATCATAATTCCACACACTGTCAGCCTTTGCAACTTGCAGCTGGCTCTCTCTCTCTCTCTCTCTCTCTCCGGCGGCTTATTACGTCCCTTCCATCTGACCACCTGGGTGAGTTTGCTAAAGCCACTACGCTCTTTCTGATGTGAAAATTCAGTTTTGACTTCACAAGCTCAACAGCTGGTATGGTATAGGATCTCTAGCTGGAGAAAAACTTTTGTACCACTGAAAAAAATACTGTTTTGTTATTCTTAACTAATCACATACGGAAACGCCGTGATTTTGAAATAGCAAAATAATATTTATCTGTGATATACAAGTTCTCCTTTAGATGTGTTGTAAACTGCAGCAACTTTGTTAATTTCACAAATATTTCAACTACAGTTGCTCACACGCACGTAAGTTGATCCTATTGGTGCATGTGCGAGACTCGAAGAGAATCAATCACCTCTTGCGCAACTAATTCTTAACATTTTTCATCTCCTCCAAGTGCCATTTACTCGTAACACAGATTTGTTGGGAGATAAATTGAAAACAGATGGGCATCCTTGTCATCTCCTCCAAGTCCTTGAGAAAAGAGCGGGCAGACAAGGTGAAGGTGGAAATGGACCCAACGTCACATATTCCATAGCCTATCATTGTCCCATTTGTTTGACTCATGTCACTCTTGCTGCTGTCCTTCCTTTGACCGTAGACTCTGCCCTACCCTTTATAGGCCTGTTGCCATCCTGAAAAGTTTTGCCTTCTAGCTACAGTATATATTGTCGGCAAAACATAGCACATATATATAATCATTCATATACAAAAGATTACATTATTGTCTTGATATAACCTAAACAAAACATTTTACAGGTCAGGTCACACATTTCTTCTGAATTTGATATGGGCTCCATAGGCTTGGTAAATCAAGACTCATGCCACTTCTCAAATGCTAATGGTTTTGCATTCGGCTTGTATGAAGCCCATTGGCATATATAGACAGCAAGGAAATTTCGACCCATCAATGGCTGTGATGATGAATTGTGCATATTTGCATCTGAGTTTGCACGAAGTTCATTATGTCACGGCCTGTAACATACTAATAGGCTTTTTGTTGTGTGCTGCTAAGGGAAACAGATGTGATATAATCATATGAAGGACTTGTGAAACAAATCAACACTTGTGAAATGCTAGTGTTTGTTTGCTGCCCAAATCGCTTTAGAGTCTACCAACTTCGTTTTGTTTTTTTCACTAAAAACCTTTTTTATTTTTAGTTTCCAGTGTCTCCCCCATGAATCCTTGGAGGGTTGATCTCTTTATCTCTCTCTTGTCAAGGCGGGCTTAAAACTGTATTCACACCCAGCCAAATAAAAAAAAAGAAAAAAAAAAGGAACAATTCTGTAGTGTAGGCAAAAATTCAACACCTATAAATTACATGAAAAATTTACAGAGTTTGAGCTGCCAAAATAGGCTACTGCACCGGGACCTCTCATCTTAGCACGACGTTCAACTTGCTCTGCACCAACTCTCTTACATTCCACTGCATAAGAAATTGAAAGAGTTTTGGAGGTTACGAGTGCTGCAATGAAGGAAAGAAAGGATTGTGTCCTCTTTTTATATGAGTTACCTGCAACTTGTTGATTTCCTCATCAGTGAGTGAGCGTTCCATCGATCGATATGCAATCCTGTAACAGTGACTGGTCATTCCTTTCTTGTTTGTGAAATTGTCTATCAATTGCACCTGGCAATCATGGAAGAGATATTTCAGTAAACTGGATATTAAGACTTCCAATATGGATGGATTGCAAAATATTTGATGAACAAACTTGAAAGAAATACAAATATATTGGTTCCACAGTGGCAATCATAGAAGAGATATTTCCAAGTACTGCATAGTAAAACTTCCAAACTTGGATTACCAAAAATTTAAGCGTCGGGATTATTCCACAAGAACCAATTTAGTTTCTTGGAGTAAGATATCCATGAACAAAGTTGATAGTTAATAAATCGTACTTTTGTATCTTCCAACCTTAATCGACTTCAGCACGGATATCATTTCAGAAAATTAACTACACTGAAATATGTCAAATAAGAGCTTCTTATCATTTCTGATAAACATCAATGTATCCCTTCAATCAATAACTTTTAACGTCTGTTCATAAAAAATAATAATAATAATAATTAACGTCTACACCTCCAGAAAATTTATAAAAGTGAAAACAAGACATACCTCTTCAGCAAGATCTCCAGCAACTTCTCTAACAACTTCACATAAATTGTTTTCCGTGAAAGCTTCATTGATCCAAAAACTAACATCTTTGTAACAAGGAGGATACTGAAAAGAAAAGGGGAAAAAAGTAGCTTTATAAGAAATGTTTGGAAGCAGTAATCTATCCTGAAAATCAGTAGTTAAACTCATAAATAACAAAATCTTAAGAAGCTGTTTTATAAAGAGAATCAAAAAATTCCAATCACATATCAGCTGCTGTAAGATCAGAACTTCATTCTTTCTCTTTTCATGGTTTAAATTTTCCTTTCTATCTTTTGATTTAATGCAAGAATTGCAAAGAAATGAACCAGACATAACAAAAGGGAGCCACAAGCTCTAGCACCAGTTCCTTTACACACACACACAGAGATCAAAGCTCTAACTAAAATTTGTCTTGCACATAATAATAAGCGACCAAAAAAGTCAGAAACCTACATGAAAAACTTTAAATCCAAAATTTCAAGCATCACTAGAGGACATGCACACACTTGCACCACAAAAAGATGTTAATTTCCTCTGTGTGTGTGTGTGTGTTGCAACAATACCTTTGAAAATGGCTTGAATTTGACTCCCAGCTGGCCACTTGAAAACTATAACCAAAAATCCAAAATTAGATAATTAGGTCTTACTGGATTACAGAACTATCATCGATTCTTAACACTATTATTTCACTTTTCAAGACTTGAATTTGAACGAAAGGAATATATGTGAAAACGATTGGAACAAAATCATGATTAACAGATTCAGGAACCACCTGGGAGGTGAACCTCTCATCATTTGACCAGAAAAGCCGAATATCAGGGATGTCAAATAAAACCATTGCCAGCCGTTCTAACCCTAGTCCAAAAGCCCAAGCAACATCGTCTGTTTTGCCACTTCTCCTTAATATTTCTTGTTCTGTCACCCCACAACCTAAAACCTCCAACCACTTTTCCTGGTATTGTATTCAACATCAGCTGATAAAGTTGATTTAATGCTAAAAAATTCACCCATGCATGCAGTAGCTCAAAAGACAAAAAGACCAGGGTTTTCAAAAAATGAAGAAAAAAAAACTTGCCTAAACATTTAATAAGCACAACTTATTAACTGGCAAACATTTATATCAACGGCCAAGTTCAATATGCGATTTGATTATCAAACGGTGTCCTAGTTGAATACAAGTAAAAAAAGCACTAGTTGAACATGAATAGTAGCAATAACAATAGAAACAGACAGAATAGAAAGAAATCTCAAAGGATCTGGAACCAACTAGAATTTGACCGACTGAAAAACACACACACAATGTGAGAGATTTCATGGATAATCCTCACCATATTCTGTGGAAGGTACATTTGGACAAGAGTCTTAGATATCTTTTCTTATAAGTTTTACACTTTTTCATCTTCATGCATTTAACGCTTTGTGTTTTGGTTTCTAAGGGTCTCAAGGGTAATTTAGGACAGGCATCAAGTTCACTAGCTTCATCACCAAATTGTTGAAGACCACACTAGCATTCCTAGATATCATAGCCAGCAGATAAGAGAACTTACTTATACAGGCAACTAATACTATCATGAGTTGCTATCACCTTGTGTAAGTACCATTCTTGTAAGTTGTTACTTGTTTAAGGAAATAAGACATGCTTCTACATAATGTATAAATTTCAGTTACCCGTCCATGGACAAAAAGAATCTCTAACAGAATGACGCTACAAGAGAGAGACAGAGAGAAGCAGAGTTCCAAAATTAAGTATCTACATATGTACATATATATTTAGAAATAGCATGTCGGCAAATCCACAATCCAAAAACAAACACAACATGCTTTTTTCCCTTTTCAAAATGATCAGAATACCTGAAAAAAGATCTCAAGTTCAAATGATGGGTTGGTAAATGGGAAATATGTATCAACCCAGCGCATCTCCACAGCACCTGAAAGTTTCAATCAATTTAGAGGTTCCAAAACAACTGTAGCACATGACAAATAACCAAAAAGAAAAGTACTAAGAAAACACTTGAAGAATTTTCGAACCAAATAAAACTCCATATCCTTGATGCCTAATTTTTGGATAGTAAAACACTCAAATGGCATACCCAAATCACAGCTATGTCTATGTGATAATGAGTACAATGGTTCAAGAAAGCAGTCACTGTTAATTTACCAAATAAGTGGCGTGCCAAACCCTCAAGACATTTCTTTAAATCCCCAGCAACATAAGTTGTGCCATCTGTGCCAGATGCCTCCCAATCAGATGGAGAAAAGACACGCACACCTTCCATCTATACAGGCAGGAAACAATTCCATCAGATAAGGCATGATTAAAAGAAGCTAATCATCATAGAAGTCTTAATGTAAGCACTAGAGATGGGAAACCTGATGGAACACAGGGTAATGAGTTGAGTCAATGGAATCCCTACGGTAAACATCTCCTGTTACAAGGAAATGAGTATGTCCTCTTCTCAGTAGTTCTGCTTGATGAGCGCTTGTATGACACCTCAAAACTGTTTGAGCGTCCACATAATATGTGTCATTATAACTTCGGCTTACATGATCAGCAGGAACCAATACATCGTCAAAATTCTGAAAGAAATGAAAACATAGAATCATTGTCAAGATGTCACAAGGTTCTTAGAATTTTACAAGGATAAAAGAGCATTGCAACAACACACATCTACAACCCTGCTTTTATGAAAAATTCATAACTAATTTAATGAGGTTAACAATCTGGAATCAAACACAGTAAACATGAATGCTAAATATTATTTTTTTCCACCATTTGGTGCATGTTTGTGTTGGGTTTGTTTGGCCGGCCATGCGTTTCAGTTGGCTTCCTAACTCAGTGACCTAGGGTGATGACACCTGGAAAAATAATTACTCATTCAACATGATATGATGTTGATATTATCCAAAATGCTGAATATAACAGTTAATCAACTTACCATGTGAATGCACCTAAAATCATGTCACACTCTAGAAACGCTAAAAAATAATTTTCAAGCCCTTAGCATCTAATCCTCTCTCTCTCTCACACACACACACACACATAGAGAGAGAGAGAGAGAGAGAGAGTCCATTTTTTGGTTTTTAGTAAAAAATGAAGGTGCCCTTTTAACGATGCCTCCTATTACTGGGGCAATTGACAGATTGTTTACACATAATCCAGGATCAAGTTTGTAATAAAACTAAGCTAGTAAACGAAATTTAGTGGCAAACATTACTCTACAGCGATGCAAAACTCAATGGTTGGTATGATTGATTCTCATTATCATCGCATCATCAATGCCTCAAGGAGATGGAGGGTAAAGAGCATGGCTATGGTATTCAGTAACCCAAAAAACATGCATTTACATACATTCATAGTTTGTTCCACAAGGGAAACTTGTTTGAAAGGATGTTGGCTCACCACGTCTGGCTTCCAACAAATAATTTGCCAGGAAATTATTAGCATCACTAATGAAATTACAAATTGGAGATATAGATTAAAAAAACAGTTTCTAGAAAAGGGAAAAGCCGAGCAGAAGTCATTGCCCGTGATGATTTCTATACAGCTAATATCCAAAATGAAGCCCATGAGACAGTGGAACCCAAATCCTTTACCAATAACAGAAGATAATGAATGGAGTTGCTCAAATATCACACCCACAAATGTGCACTTGTGTATCTGTCTCTATTTGAAAATCTATGTACGGGTGTGGATGCAGTGTCGCCACTGTATTATTATTTTTCCTTTACTAGGAATGCCTCAACCGATTTGTCGCATAGGCACAAATACTAGAACAAACTGGAGATAAAGATCTACGCAACATAGGCTTGAAAAGTATAAAGAATGCATCAACAATTTGACACTTAAATAGATATTTCTGGAAAGTGGTGAATGAGTCATATTCATCATAATTGCGTATTTCATGACCCACAATTTAACAAATTCAAGGTCATACCTGTTTCACAGACACAATTGGACAAAGATTATCAAACTTATCGAACTGATTTGAGTAATTGGTGTCGAAAACTCGTATATAGCATTCTTCAAAATCCCAATTGGGTGCTGATCTCTTCTGTGGAGTTGCATTCCAAGCTTTGCAAAAATGGTATCCGGAACATTGTTTGTGGGGTCATCCCTCAACACATCTACAAACCCATAATCCAAACATATTAAGCCACTAACAATTTTTCAGACAAGCAGGTCTGCAGTTTTCCAATTGCATATATATCTGATACAGTAAGGAAGCAACATATGAGAATTCTAGCATGCTTCAAGATGGTTGTTAGGCTTAGGCCGTCAAAGAGATATGGATGTCAAAATGTGCCAAACCAAGAACAGTATAATACCAGAATGCAATGATTGAAGTGATATGCAACTTTCTAAGAAGTTGTATCACAAACAACTTTGCAAAAAAAATTCCATCACTTAGGCAAGTGACAATAAAATTTTCAGGTTTTCGTTCTATGATTTAACAATTCAGTCTTGTTGGTTTCTTTTCCCCCCGCTAAGCAATTCAGTGATGTTAATTCATCCTCCGAAACCAGTACCAAATTTCGTACATCTAATCAATAAAAGAGCTTCAAAGATCCCAGAGCATGATCCTTGATTTCACCTAATACCCAAAAGAGTATACGAAACAAAACGCAAAACTTTTCAACCAACTAAATTACATAGCAAACAAAGTACAGTGCAGCAGTTAATGAATGACAATAAAACATGAACTGACCCAGGTTCTAAAATACGTTAAACCATCTCATATATCACAAGTTTGCAGAATGCCACAACATATTGAACAACTAAAGTAACAGCTTTGGGCCAACTCAGGTTGTGGAAATGTAAGCCAAGTACAAAAATCTCACTACCACAGCATACCCAGCACAGCATAACAGGAAAAAGCTAAAAACTAAGAGCAACCCGTATTTGGGAAATGGTCAAAGTTACCATCTTTAGCAATCTTGACGCCACCAAGTTCCAGCACTGAAGCCACTGGCTGTCTCCATTTCTTGCTTTGAAGCTTATCAGACGAAAGAGATGCAGCTGATGACGAAGAGAAAGGTAGGCAAAAAGAGAAGCTTCTTAGGCCATTTGTGCGGATAGAGAGTGAGGTCTTGGAGAAGAGAATGGTCTGCGCAAATGAGAAGGCCGTTGCCATTCTCGTTGAGACTGAAAGTGCTGTGCGTGGCAGTCTCTCTAGTCTTATCGATGATTTGGGGCTTTTCTTCTCTCTGGTTCTCTTTTCTCTCTTCTTTTTCCAAAAAAATTTATCCCGGATTTGGGGCGTTTGGGTTTGATTGGCCCAAAATGTAAAACTAACAGTAGTAGAACTGAAAATGCCCAATCTAATAGTGGGCCTAAGGCCATCTATATTATTATGGTCTTTTTTTTGGTCAAATATTATCATGGTCACACAAATTTGATTAATTGGTGTAAGTGAGAAATTGTTATTTTCTTTAATACAAGTGATATTTAGGGAGGGATGATTCGAACATAAAACCACGAGTCTGCGACAATTTTTAATTGGCCACATTAGAATACATGATGTATAGATAGTATGCCACTCTCTATCAAAATTGTCATAAATAAAATGTGTCAATTATATTCAAAGGAATTTCATGCTATGTAACTCATACTTTCTCTTCTTAGAGCAACTTTAAGGTATGATACAAGGCAAATGTATCTTTTGTATACCTATATGGCTTTTTTACCAAAAAAATTCTTAATTTTTTTTGTAAGACCTCAAAATTTCGTTACCCTAATAATTTGATAGAAACCATTATGTTATTCATCTTTTACTAGAGGCTAGAATTATAGCTCTTTTTTTTAATAAAAAAAAGTTAATACGAATTTCATTAATTAAGAAAAAGAAACAACCGCACAAAAATCATGATTAAGACACTCTATGAATCATTGAAGAAATTCCTCAAACCAAAAGCAAAACCCCGCTAAGCTGATGTATCAACTATTCTAGTATACGAGAAAAACTTTCCTACATTCCGTTGCATGAAACCAATATGGACACATGATAGTTTTTCTCCTAGTACCCTTTATTGGTTTGATTGGAAAACAACATCCCTCATCATGCATCCCCAAGCCAAGATCGATTTGAAGACTAGTAGACTTTCCCCTTACATTAGCTCATATTGTTAAAGGACTAAGAGATTCTCATGCTGACTCACAATGACCTCATACGCATTATTGAGACAATGGAGTGGATTAGGCATCGTTAATATCCTGCGTGGTCCTAAAGCAGCTTACGTTTGAAGAATAAATAATAAATAGACATTTAACCTATTAATCGCTTTCAGAGTCCAATTAAAAAGCCTATTATTGCCAAGTCTAAAGTGCCAATGAATTTTTAGAATCTTGTGAATGAAATTTCCATTTATGTAGTTATAAAAAATAAAAATAAAAATCCATTTGAAGAAGGGCATATGCTTTCCTTGACTTTAATAAATAGAGTTGAGGTAATTTTGGTTTTGTTCAGGGGATGCGGTGATACTCTTTTTATTTGACCGGATTTTCCCCCATTAGAGTTTCATGGTAAGATTTTAACGAGGCCACATAGATGCATCCTTGTTTTATGACTATTTGTAATCTGTTATTGTTGAATGACGCTTCGTTTACCATATAAAAAAAGAGAATAAAGATGAGGTTAGATTGGATTAGGCTCATGTCCTTGATTGAAAGTTGGTATGGTGTCATTTTGTTTCATTGCGTATAAAAACCAATTGGAAGAAGAAGAACCTCGTTCAACCAATTAATAAACAATGATTTAATCAGCTCTCCTCCGGCTTAAAAACTAAAAATATGATATATTTTTTTCAGTTGAAAGAAAAATTATAACTAACTTTGAGGTTGATTGGTGGTGTTGTTATTAGGGCAAGCATTGATGTTCAGTGAAGTGTATATTTCCCAACCACCTAGTCACCTGCATGGGACACGAAATTAGCAAAACTATCATTGCTATGTTTGTTTATTATTACTAGTAATTTAGTAGTATTATATATTATTACGTATGATTAGATAATGAGAGTACCCAAAAAAAAAACATAATCATTTCTATTTTCATTTTCTTTTGGGGTTGAAAAGTATATCTACGGTTTGGATTAGTAGTAGATGATTGAAAATTTGCATGTGGCTCAATCATGGGCATTGAGATGGAGATGATCCTACTTCTTATCATATCATGTCTATTTTTTTCTTCGTTCTTTTCTAATGTTCTCAATGGCCTAGGTAAATGATATACTTGTATAGTTTTTAAAAGTCAAACCAAAAGTTGGCAAAATACAAAAACAAAAAAGAAAAGAGAAGGGATATTCACTAGGGGATTGGGCACCCCAATAATGATTTGGTGGTATATGGTTTTGTTGAGGTTTTTTTTATATAAAAAAAAATTAATAATAATACAAGTGATAAATTACTCTAAATCTAATTTACGGGAAGGGGAATTTGGACTTGAGTATAAGGGGACGAACTCACTAATATGGTCAACTGGCTTAATCCACATTTGCTAGTTTAGATGTTTATACAATAGTATTAGAGGTGTTTTTTTAGTAATTTTATTCACTAAATAAATAAATTTTAAAGTGAGTTGAAATTTAATAAGTGACGAATATCGTCTGAGGAACGAAACTTAGATGAAAAAATATGGTGTGAAAATCTTATTCTCCACCATTGTTTAGACAAACAATACTTGACGAATTGCTTCCATGTCACGAAAACCCAATTCCCAATTCCCATTCATTCACCTGGCTTTATAGCCAATGAAATCTCTTTTGTGTAGCCCCAATTTTCCACCAAAATTAGGCAAACTTTGGTAAGCAAACTTCTAAAATAAACTTTGGGCAGCTTAAACCAACTCATAATCTATAGGTGGGTGGTAATGCTAAATTCTCTAGTCAACAAGGCTCATAATTTTAATTCACTTTAGACTTGAGATAGAGAGTCAAAGACACTTTGCACAAGTTAGAAATTAAAAGAAAAGCAAAAACAAAACAACAAAAAAACACTAGATGAGATGAGATTGGATCCAACTTGCCTTTGAGACCTATGTCTTGTCTTGTTGTGCCCCTAATTCAATATCATATGGGCAAAAATTACAATCCATCCATCATCATGCACATTCATTGGATATCAAAAACTATTTTTTACTTTTGTTTTTGTTTTTCCAACCATCCTTTAAACAAATCTCAAATCTCTATTCCATCCATTTTTTATAAATTTATTATAATATAAAATGTTTATTTTAATTTTTGTTTTTTAGACCGACCCATTTCCGATGGGCTCGGATCATACCTGGGCCCCGCCCGCTCAATGGGGGAGGGCAATATCGGCAGAGCGGCCAAACGGGTGGTTGAAGCTTCATGTCTAGGCTCATGCTCGTCCTATTTTTCCAACAGAAGAGCAAGCATATACCTAGCGGGACCCAGCAACCCACGCCCGCTACCCAAATCGGCACACAGTCTAAAGTACCCATGGGCCCTGGCCCCACCCGGTACTTCCCTGATCGAGGGCACTTGCGTCATTTACAGGAGGTGGTTACACTGATAATTGATTCTTGTCTTCCTCGCCACTGCTACTGTTAGCTGTCTGTCTTGCGGATGCTCCCTCTGTCTATAAGCTCAGAGAGATCTCGCCATTTTTCCACAGAGAGATAGAGAGAGATTCAGAATTTTAGAGAGAGAAAATGAGGGAGCCACTGAACGACGTGTCGTCCGCGCCACCGCCGCCTCAGGCTTTGCTGGAGCGGCTCAAGGATTACGGCCAAGAAGACGCCTTTGCGCTCTGGGACGAGCTCTCTCCCGACGAACGTCAGCTTCTAGTCAAGGAAATCGAGGTCATTTCAATTCCCTTTAGATCTCTCTTTTCTCTGTTTTTGGTTTTCAGTTTTCTTGGGAACCAAACAGTGGAGTTAAGATTCTTGAACAGAGCTTGGCAATCCAACACGGGACCAATCACGATAATTCAGCTGAATTTTCATAAATTTTTTATATTTGAATTCTTATATGATACAAACGAATTGATTGCATGGTTAATTTTGCTTGTGAATCATGAGATTGATGAGATTGAGGTTTATGTTTTGTGTAGAGTTTGGATCTTTCGAGAATTGATCGGATAATACGGTGTTCGCTTCGATCTCACGGTTAGTATCTTGGTATATACACGCACGCATTATAATTATAGTGTAGTTCTAATGAATTTTGGTTTGTTTTGAAGGGCTACCGACGGCGGCGATTGAGCCGGTGCCGGAGAGTAGTGTGTCGTCAGTGGAGGAGCGAACGCTTGAGGACAGAGAGAGATGGTGGAAGATGGGATTGAAAGCCATCTATGAGGGAAAGTTGGCTGTGCTACTTTTATCTGGCGGACAGGTAAGGTCCTATTTTCAATTATGTTTTGTTTTGTAACTTTTAGGATATGTTTGCTTAACGTGGCTTTGCTTAGTACTCGTCGCTTTTTCTTAATGTTCAACTTTACACTACATCAAAAGATAATTATTAGTTTAATAATCCTGTTTTAGTCGGCTGTTACATTTGCAACCTCTCTCTCTCTCTCTCTCCCCCCTCCTAAAACTGTAACTTTTGGTATGGTGTTGCTTTTTGGGGTTTATGTGTACATGAAGACAACTTGATAATAGATAGGGTTTGGTCACTTATTACTAATGCATAAAGCAAACTTTATAAGTTTATAATGGACTTAATCACCCTCTCCTTCTCTCTCTAACTATTATTTTTCGATCATGTTACTTTATGGAATTATGGATTTCTCTACGAATAATCTCTATCTCTGTGGTTGTTATGATGTTCTTTTTCTTAATGTCCATTTGGGACAATTGTTAATGGCACTTGGTGATAGAAAAAGCATGCAATTTGATTTGTCCCTTGAGTAAGCATTTAATTACAACAAAGTTGCTTTATAGGATTCCAAACTTCTTTATTCTTTTTTCTTGGGGGTGAGGGGATGTATTATGCAAAGGGAAAATGTTCTACACTGTAGCTCATTCTCTAGTAACAATTGGAACCTGATAATGGAGTTGTCCTATCTGCTTGAGCATCACCAGATGTGAAATGTAAGCATGTTTGGTTCCATATCTTTTTTATGTATTTGAAACAGACCTGTTCATTAACAATAAAAAACAGGGGCCCATATTTGCCGATACTTCTGTAAATGCTTTCAAAGCATATGAAGATCATTTCAGGGGCCCATCTTTGTCAGCTTCCTGACTCAGACGATCACATTTTGAAAGTTGTGTGGACAACTCATAGTGATAGTAAACTACTCAAGCTTCATAATTCTCTTGATAATACTAATTACGGTAATGCAAACCAGTAGAATTTTTGTTTAGGAATTAATTGACTAAACATATAATACTTCAGCACATACCAAAGGAAGAGGCCTTTCCTTACTGTTGCAGAGTTTTGCTTTTTGTTGTTTCGAAACTTTTTTACTACTTAAAATCCAGAAAGATTTATGAAAAATTGTATTAGGTTATTTTAGGTATTCAAACAAAGTTACTTTAAATTGATTGTGAACAGAACTTATATATACCATGGATTATGGGCAGGTAATAAGTTATACATCCATGCATAGGTAAACATTCACAAAAATGGGAAGATTCCCCTTAATCCCCCTTGTATAGAATACCTGTTTGCTCATGCTTCTGGTTTGAGGCATATAAATTTATGTGGATCGGTCCTCCAAACTGTTTATGGGTTTAGCAACAAAGCAAAAAATATATTTGATGCAATCCTTCGGGCTTGGATTGCTTCTGCACATTTTCTCAATACCTTATTAAGATATCCAGCATATTCTCTTTTTCTTTTTGGTCAACTATCTGGCATATTCTCAAGTGTGAGCTTGGTTGATTTCACAGGGAACTCGGCTTGGAAGTTCAGATCCGAAGGGATGTTTCAGTGAGTAGTAACCCTTCCGTTTTTTCATTCTTCACCTGATTTTGAAGCATTTTCTGTATCAACCTCTCTCTCTCTCTCCCCTCCTCCTCCTCCTCCTCCTCCTCCCTTTTTCACTCTATAAAATCATACCTTTATGTTTAGTTTTACCCAAAGTGGTTATCTTATTTGTACTTTTTTATAGACATTGGGCTTCCATCTGGAAAGTCACTCTTTCAACTCCAAGCAGAGCGGATTTTGTGTGTTCAGCGACTAGCTGCTCAAGCTACAACTGAGGGTATGGTTTATTTCTTGTCTTTTCCTTTCCTCTCTTTCCAGTCCAGAGGCTAGGCTATAAATCAAGGTAGCCTCCCACTACAGATAAACTTATAAGTCTTGGTGAAGCTGAAATTTGAGCCAGTTCTTTTGTATGACAAGGCTACTAGCAGCTGAGTTGGCATTTTTATGGTTCATTGCAAGAGGTTCTGTATGGCCATAAGTGATTTGAAATTTCTTCCTAATTACTGTATTATTCAGGTTCTACTGCTGCACTGCAAATGCATTGGTATATTATGACCAGTCCATTTACTGATGAAGCCACACGAAAATTTTTTGAAAGTCATAAATACTTTGGTCTTGAAGCTGACCAGGTAAGAAGTTTTCAGGTTATTTTTTCTTAAACTTTGTGAATAAGGCTTTAGTTCTGGGATGATTTTGCTTACTTCGCACTTCCTTGATGCAGGTCACCTTCTTTCAGCAAGGCACCATACCTTGTGTCTCTAAGGATGGTAGATTTATTATGGAAACTCCATACGGAGTATGGTTTCTATTTGTACTTGATCTTATTCAGAAAATTCTTTTTGTTTGAACCCCTCTTTAAGGCTTTGCATAATCTCTTCCTTGTCATAGAGCTATAGCCAAAGGATAATTTATTGTTTTACAAGTTAAAAATAAGTACGCAGAGCTTAAAGGGTTGTATTATTTAAAAATGCCACTTTTGATTTGTGAAATTACTTAGGTCATGGGCTAAAGTGTATATGAGTCTGAATACAGAACTCTACTTTCCTTTAAAAAAAAATTAAGAAAAGGAAAATGGCAATTGTAAAAGGACCGAGGTAGTGAAACATGGGATCTATATATATATATATTCAAACGTTGAATTCTGAAAATTTGTTATTAAGGGTACCTAATGTTTCTTATATTACTCTATATTCACTAGTCTATAAAGATAGTAGTTTACTGCCACCCATTAGAAATGAATTTGATTAACATTAGTTTATTTTTTTTTAAGCCAGGTAGCTAAGGCTCCGGATGGTAATGGAGGAGTATATTCAGGTATGTTTCTATAATATTTGGCCCAACATGTCTATTACTACTGCCTAGCTTAATTTCATCAATTTTCCTTAACTATCGAGAAAATATTCATTAGTGGACTCATATATTTTTTTTATCAGCTTTAAAATCTTCAAGATTATTAGAAGATATGGCTACAAGAGGAATTAAGTATGTGGATTGCTATGGAGTTGACAATGCACTGGTGAGATTTCTTTCTCTCTGAATAGCGTGTATGGTTTGCCAGAAGGGAAAAAAGAAGGGGAGAACCAAGATTCCTTTTCTTCCAATTGAGTTTTTCGTGGAAGAAAATTGTCATTTTCATTGTCCTCTCAGGCCCACCAAAAATATAAACTGAAAATAGGTGATGCATAGTGGAAAGTTTGGTAGAAGGAACCAAACTTGCATATTGGATAGATACAATTTCCTCTGCTTTTCCTTTTACTTTTAGAATTTGAAATTTTAATTCAACTGGAGTGTTAAATTATTCTTTTGTTTATTGAAGTATTGGAAATTTTTCTTATTTTAGAGGCATAGTGATTAGGTTCTTGAAAGCAGGTTCGTGTAGCTGATCCAACTTTCTTGGGTTATTTCATTGACAAAGGTGTTTCGGCCGCTGCAAAAGTTGTTCGTAAGGTAACTAATATGCACGCATGAAACCCTATTAGAACCTCAATTATTTCCATCCATTGTCTCATTAAATTTTAAACTTGAGAAAATAACTGATTTGGATTGACATATATCTTTCATTGCTTTATATAATCCATTAGAATCCAAAGATTCCCTCTTAAGAATTTAACTTGCTTACTCTCTCCTTCTTTCTTTCTCTGACACACACACAAGCATTTGCTCTTATATTTCGAGTTACTTGATGTTTTGGGTTACAGGCATACCCACAAGAAAAGGTTGGTGTGTTTGTACGTCGAGGAAAAGGTGGGCCTCTTACTGTGGTAGAATACAGTGAAATGGATTCATCTATGGCTTCTGCAATCAACCAAGAAACTGGACGTCTTCGTTTTTGTTGGAGTAATGTAATGTCTACAACTTTTAACCTGCCACTTTTTATTTATTTATTGTATTTTTCTTTCCCCCAAACATTGACATGGATAGGTTGAAGCTAGAGACCGTTGTTATTGTACTTTCAGTTGTCATGTCCTTTTAGGTTAATATTTCAATTATGACATTTGGTTCTAAATTATGCTTAAGTAACTCTTGACACATTGTGTTTTCCAGGTGTGCTTGCACATGTTTACTCTGGACTTTCTAAACCAAGTGGCAAATGGCCTTGAGAAGGACAGCATGTTAGTCTCTCTCTCTCTCTCTCTTTTTTTTTTTATTTTGGTTCTCTTTCTTGATCCACAGTATGTCTCAAAACGCATCAGATACTCTGAATTCGTATCTAGTTGACTACATGGATACATGATGGATATGCAAGGGATACGGGAGGGGTTATTTTGTATTTTCTTTTTCAAGAACAAAGGGGTGAGGGTAATTGTTTCTAGAAAAAAATGGGTTGTTTGGAATTGTTTCTATAAAAGCGAGATCTGAGTGCTAGTTTCAAATGTTAAAGAAAAAAATAAACAATTAATATTTAACTATATATTTCTTTATTGTCTAATCCTTGTATCTGCTAATCTTTTATATTTGTCATATCGTCGTATTTTTTGCATATGTTGTAACATATCTGTGACACAGCAATGGATTATTAGCTTTCTTGTCTGAGCTTTTTCCTTTTCTGATTTTCCGCTTCAATTAATTAGAAATGATTATACTAATAGTGATAATCATGTCTAGCTTGTTAGAAATGGATAAGATAAGTGAACCATATTGTTGAGATTACTGTCATGGCTCTGTTCTGTATGGCAGAGGTTCCATGGACTTCTCTAAATTATGCAAGGAGAGGACCTGAGCTAGCTTCTAAATATCTACTTTCTCTCCTTCAACTTGAGCTAGCTTTTGTCTAAGTACATACTGCATGGTGTCGTTGCAAAGTAAAATGCAGATGTTAAGTTTTACTTTTTGTTTTTTAAATTTATACATCATCAACACCTTGCATTTGGAGTTTCTCATCCATAGTTATTCTAATGATATTGTTGCAAACATGCTGTTGTGAATGCAGTTACCATCTTGCTGAGAAGAAAATTCCTTCTATCCATGGACAGACAATGGGATTAAAACTAGAGCAGTTCATATTTGATGCGTTTCCATATGCACCTTCAACTGCACTTTTTGAGGTGACTTCATTTTCCCCCTCCCCTCGCTTTTTCTTACAATAACACCAATACTTTCCTTTCTTGACTTCGTGGTGCTAAGGGTTGCATTTGTTTGCCAAATATTCAGGTATTGCGTGAAGAAGAGTTTGCACCAGTAAAGAATGCAAACGGGTCAAATTTTGACACTCCAGATAGTGCTCGGCTTCTTGTTCTCCGACTTCACACTCGTTGGGTAGTTGCCGCTGGTGGATTCTTAACGCATTCAGTGCCTTTATATGCAACTGGTAATTCATGCACTTTGTTTTCATTCACATTATAGTATGTGCATAAACAAGGGGAAGGAAATAAAAGCAAAGAAAATGGATGATTGTGCATGATTTTGACCTGGAGTCCTGAATAGGTCTCATACTCTGGTCTGTTAACTGAGTAAAATTCTACCTTTGGAAAAGCCATGGGCAGGGTCTAGTGTGACTACCATAGACCCTCAATTAGATACGACTGTACTGTGTCAATTTCCCTGGAGAAAGTCTTGGCAGCTCTGACAATGGTGTGGAGCCTCGATGCAGGTCCCACAACATTGTCAGAGAGCAGCCCAATAGGGCAGCCTCACCCAAGAATTTCTCCCGAATATGGATCTTAAACATCGAGATTAAAATAGTAGTGGTGAAGTTCATATCTCTATATTTTTTTAAACATGTGAAAAGCAAACAGTTGTGCCATGTGAATGAAAATATTTAGAAGAATAAAACGTTCGTTTTCCTGCATTTATCTTTTTAGCCCATTTCTAGTCTTTGTGCCCTTAATGTAATTCTCAGTTCTCTGACACAATTGATGTTGATCAAATTCTCAGGTGTAGAGGTGTCACCTCTTTGTTCTTATGTCGGAGAAAACCTAGAAGCTATATGCCGCGGAAGAACCTTCCATGCCCCTTGTGAGATTACATTCTAATGAGTTGAAAGAATCGTTTCTTTTTTATTTTATTTTATTTTTTCTTAATTTGTGCGGCTGTATTTTACCTGAAACTAGAGTGAGTTAGGTCCCTCTTTCTCTTTGAGGTGTTGTGATAAGTTTAGTGGGTGATTTGCGTTGTATAAATATGAAATGAAGGTCTTGGGATAATTTGGTCATGATCCAATTCTATCAGTATATGTTTTGCAATTTTCTTCTTTGGCTATTATTGTCCTCCTTGATTAATTATGAGCCCCATTGATGGTTCTCCCTCTTTTGTGAGTGTTATTTGTTTTCAGCTCTGTTTCTTGAGCTTTCAATCAAAATAACAAAAAAAAAAAAAAGTCGTAAATCAACCTTGTGTTGGAAGTTTGTCAAAACCATGGTTGAACTGTTCATCACAATGACATACTTCGATTCTTATTTCTGTACCGGGTGTGCGACTACAAATAATAATACAATATATCCAAAAAGATGAAAACTAAGGGCATGGCTATTAATATTTTCATTTTAGATTTTTAGTTTTTACAATTTTGTTATAGACGAAAGGGAACCTATGTAGGAGAATGAGGGATGAAGATAGAAAAAAGGATTTTATGAGGACCAAGGAAATGGTGAAATTAACTATAAATACTGACCTCACTTGAAAGCTACTGTCAGTGTGATTATATACAAAACATTAAATCTTTATTTCGTTTGTGCCACTCAAAGTAGTAAAATAAGTTTTCAGTTAATACAAGCATATCAGAGAGCATGCCAGTCACATGACAAACACAAACCACAATGCTCCATTGCAACCACAGAAGGAAAAAGAATAAAAAAAGCAAGAGGGGGTTTCAGGCTCCAGGCAGAAAAGTTCCACAAATTGCCAGAGAAAATGAGAAGTCACATAGGGCTGTAGTGTGGGAACCTGAGAAGTAACACGAATGACACCGAGCATCAAGGAAAAACGGGCCAATAACATGAGATAATGACTATAGTTAGAACATATATCAAATACATCAGCCAACAATGACTGTAACTAATTATGCAAAGCACTTTTGGAATGGAAGATATCATGCACTTACAATAAATCCACAGCTTAGGCCATAGTATCAGTTTCTATCATTAGAATAAACATTCTCCATGCAGGTTCAATGATATGGTGATACCCCAAGTAGTGGCTCCAAGCCCGCCAATTGATGCTGCAGGAACTCGTAAACTGATTCAGTTGTTGTGGCAGCTATACGAACAACCACCCCTATTCCCTGAAGACATAAAGAACCGTTGGCGTGCATTAATAATGAGTCATGCCGTGCAATAATAATGATTAGACATATTGAGGAAAAATGAAATGTAGAAGTCAAATTTCATCAATCAAAATCACTTATCAAATCTACCTTCATATGAATTAATACAAGTAGAGATTGTGATTAAGATTGATCAAGTTTATACATGCAATTAGAGGTTAACAGGAAACAGAGCTCGTAAAGGGGATTTCACAAGTTACTGAGGTGGTCAGTGGTATTGACAGGAAGGTTTAATGATTTAATGGAAAAGTCATTACTACTTGCAAAATTAGTTTATTAACAGCTTCCACAGCTCTCATTCAGGGATAAAGAACATTTGGCAAGCATTGGTTTAACACCAGAACATTAACAGGTGCTTAGCAGCATGACCTGACCAATATACCTTGGGACCAAAAACACTTGAAGAAGCAATAAAGCTTGGTTTGGTGAAGCGATTATCAGAATTTGGTTTTAATTGGCGACCAGAGGCAGTGGAAGGAATGTGTAATTGCTCAGCCATCATCCTCTTCACGTTTTCTTGAACTAGGTTTTGAATGTGCTTGATCCTTGGCCTACAATGAAGCAGCCACAAGTGTAACATTGATTTATTTAGTTAATTCTGTACATCCTAATGAGTAAAGTAATGAATGTCAGTGATTAAATTCAATAACGATAGACGAGAAGATGCAAAGGATCTATGCATAATGAAGTACTCACCCCAAGAGTACAACCATTGCAATGACTTGGTAGTCTTGCATGCGTTCTGCAATTGAAGAAATACTTCCACGCTCCAGGTGCACCTGTAACACTGAACTGTCTGAGTAGAAGAGCAAGGGAAGACAATAGGATTTTGACATGCAAGCTCATTTCACAGAATTTTAGTGCAAGCATAAAAACAAAGTTTGTTTATAATAAAAATGGAACAGGAAATACGTACATATATGTATATATGTATAGAGAGAGAGAGAGAGAGAGAGAGAGAGAGAGAGAGAGAGAGAGAGAGAGAGAGAGAGAGAGTTATATTATGTCAATGGGATATAGTCAAGCAGTTACCAAATTCCCTCTAGTGAAAAAAAAAACTTAGTGGTAGAAGTACCACCACTAAGAACTAAGCATTCACCTCTTTAGATGGCAACAAATACAAAATGAAATAAAAAGAAAATGATTACCATATCAAGAAACAAAGGCTCATCATCTTCTATAAATATGTGGTTGGCACTCTTATAAAGATCAAAATCCCATTTTTCTCCACTTTCATGACGCCCACTGGTAATCCAATCAACAATGACCAAACTTGAGTTAGAGGCTACCCTAAAGACTTGTTTCTGAGAGTACCTTGCTGTGGAGAAACATGTCACCGGATCTGGAATGACAGCCAAAAGGGCATCGCTCCCAATTCTTGCCTACTGCATAGAAATGTGATTTCCAAGATTCACAGGTAATGTAGCCATTGACAGAAGCATTAACTAATCAGAACACATATTTAGAATAACTGTATATTGATAACGTCCCGAAAATGTGCGGCATTAAATTTCTCTATGTGTGGTTAGGCCAGATTGTTACCTCCAAGACTTGCTCACAGCACTTTGATCCCACAGACTTGTAGACCTATGCAAGAACATAAATCGCCTTAAGAAATCTAGACACAAGGCATTTCAATGAAGCCAATTCTCCAAACCATCTAATGGGAAAAAGGGAATATTATTAAATCTGAGAATGAAATATATTTTCTGTAAGTAACCTTAGTGGAAGCTTGGGTTGTTAAGACAGTGGTGCAACCATCTCCAATGGTAAATTCACATGAAATAGAATCTCCCTAAACAATAGAACAAAGTTAAATAAATTAACCCCCCAAAAAAAAAACAGATTACAACCCACAACAAGCAAATAAACAATCATGAACAAAGCAAAAATATACACAATAGATGGGAAGAGGGAAAAAGAAAAAGACAAGGAGAGCACATACAGAGACAATGCCACCACCATAGGTGAGGTTGTAAACCCAAACAGCATCAGTTTCAGAGGAACCCACCTGAGGAAAAATCATAATTAGCATCCCAAACTGATCAATTCATATTATTGTCATCAAAACACAGGTACTCATATGTCCATATGATATGATATGTGAGCTAAGATTGCCAAAAGAGAAAATATGAACAAAGCCAAAAATGAGACCTTTCTGGGAATTATAAACTTGAGAGGATACTTTGAGAAGCATCTTGTCACTGTTGACCTTCCTCCCACTTTATCAACCACCACCCTTCCCTGTTTTTCCATCTCTCCCCTCTCTCTCTCTCTGTCTTTCTCTCTCTCTAGAGCTGTATAGTGTATACAGGCGAGGCCAAATGGGGAGCACGTGTCAAAAAATTGGGTCGGGTCCGACGTATCGGTTTAAACCCGTTATCTTTATCCGGGTTCAAACTTTTTTTCCTCGTTATTTTTAGGATTTTTTTTTTTTTTTAAAAAACCCAAAACAAAGCCCCCTCTTCCTCAGTCGCTCCAGTCTCTAGGGTTCTAACTCAGCTATCACCAGCTCAGAACTCATACTCGTCTTCTCCAAGGTACTCTCTCTCTCTCTCTCTCTTTCTCCATGTATATATTTTATGTTATCTACAATCTAATGTTTGATTTTGGACGTGTGAATCAGAAATGGTAGCGTTTGTGTTTTAATATCAAAGTGTCTATTTTTAATGGAGTTTACATCGAGCTCCGAAAGTGGGCTCTTCTTTGTTTATTAGTTTTCTTTACCTTCTGTTTGATTGCTCGGAAAATTTCAACCGAAACTTCAAATGATCCCTTGCTTCCTATCTATTCTGTTTTTGATTGCTGAAGACGAGGCTTAGTTGAAGACAAAGTCTCAATCTTGTTATTAAAAGATACCAGAAAAACACAAAGCTGAAGCGTTTTCTATCACAGAATCCAAATGACGGGATTCTGGGGTTCAAAATTTCGCCCCCTACTCTCAGAAGTCAGAAACCAAACATTTTTTTCTTCAATTTTAATGTGAAGATGTATGTTGAAGAAATCTTCACTTGAGATTGATAATTTCTTTTGATATAAATATAAAATGATTTGATGGTCGAGGAATGATAGAAATTTACTTAACTTGAGATCGATAATGTATTTTGATAGGAAACGAACTGATAGTTGAGGAATGCTAATTTTATTTATTTATTACAAAGAGTGTATTTAGTCAAGCTTTCTTTTTGTTAACGTAGAAATCTTTTTGTTTTATTTTTTAGATATCCACTCTTCTATCCTGTCAAATTTCAATCGTTTAGCACTAAAATGCCTATGAATTAACTATAACAAATGCATCAAACAGGTTCTGTGCGGATTCCAGCCTCAGATAATTGCTAAAGTGAGTGGTGAAATGTGTTCCTCATAGGTCGATTCCCACTTGTTAGAGAACGGACTCTTGTGGCAACCTTGAAAAAATGAGCTTGGTCTTAAGATTAAGGCAGCATTTGCCTAATGGGTTTAGCAGAAGACCCTTTATTTCTCCCCTCGCAGCACTGAATCCTGGTAGCTTAAATGGGTTTTGTCAAAACTTTAGTCAACCTGCAAGGAAAGAAGAGGAAGAGGAGGAAGAAGTGGAGATTGACCAAAGGAGACTACCTGCTGATTACGATCCAGCAACATTTGATCCAACAGAGCATCGCAGTCCTCCAACTGATCGTGTTTTTAGGCTCGTAGATGAAATATCATCACTCACACTGGCCGAAGTTGCTGAGCTGGGTTCCATTATGATGAGAAAAAAGGGAATGAAGGAACCACCAATTGTAGGAGTCATGAAGCCAGGAGCTGCTGCATTAGGATTGGCAATGAAGGGACCAGCAGCAGCTAAGGAGGAGAAGAAACCAGAAAAGACTGTCTTCGAATTGAAATTGGAGTCATTTGAGGCAGCTTCTAAAATAAAACTGATCAAGGAGGTAAGGAGCTTCACTGACTTAGGCCTCAAGGAAGCAAAGGATTTAGTGGAGAAGGCACCATCTGTGCTAAAGAAAGGATTATCAAAGGAAGAAGGAGAGCAACTAATAGAGAAGCTCAAAGCTCTTGGTGCAAAAGTTGTTCTTGAATGAAATCATTACGACGATGCATATGTACTCCACTTTGAGAGGTTGTGAGATTAGTTGATGTTTCTTGCGGAACACCAGGTCACCAGCTTTTCTGAAATTTTAGCAAACCATATAAAACGCATCTCAGATTTTCTCCAATTGTTTTGAAGTTGAGATATTTTCTGATGATTGATTTCTTTTTGTATTGATATCTAAGCTGGTAAAGGTGAGATTTTGATTAAGAATGGCCCATCAATGTAGAAGGCTTTCCATAATTGAAGGGGGAAGTTTTTGAGCATGTTTGATGTCATATCTACAGTGTGTTGTAATTCTGTACAGAGCAGGTCCTTGTAAAAATAAGTTGAGACGGGTAGCCTTCGTGCACTTCTAATGCTAAGGGGTGGAAAGCTCCAAGTGATAAGAATGAGATAAGTATTTACTTGGCTAATTAGTAGAACTTGGAATTTGAATCAACTAAAATTGTGTGTATTTGACACAAACGAGCCAAGCCCCTTTACAAATTAGGTGTAGGCTAAAAAGAGAACCGGATGATATTAATTCTTGGATTTCTGAAGTAGCTCGGGATCCCGGGACAAGTACCAAATATATTTCCGTCTTTATGATCAAGATCTGTGTATATCTCCCTATTCGCCAAACTAAAAAGGGCACGGATTCCTTCTATTTGAATTCTCCTGTTGATGTGTGTATATATATATTTCATCTCCAGACTCTCCACCTGTGAAATAACAAATTGTTACGTTAAAATTTTACAGTTCTGGAAACTAAGAAATATGAAGATAAAAACAAGGGCACAAGAAGAAGCATGTTCTTGGCACACCAAAACAAAGAAACAGTGTGGCGAGGTTGGTTTCCAAGAAGTTGGGGAATTTCCCTACAGAAAATAGGCAGCAAAAATCCCTTATAACTCACTTTTGGAAATGCATTGCTATTGACGAGAGAGGTCTTTCGAATGCAAATGTCTTGATGCCAAGCCGTGCAGCTGTGTGGGTCCCACAGTAGACTGGTCCTAGAATAAGAGTGAAAACTCAATACGTACATAATCATGCCAAGCAAAAAGCCAGAAAATCTAGGTAAGGATTTGCTTACAGTATCTTGCAAACCATCCGGAATGTCAAAACAACTCGGAATAGATTGGGGTCTGAAATGCAACTGCCCCTACAAGCAAGCAACATGATATGATTTACTATACCAAGACATATAAACAGCAATAGCACTAACAGGAACAGATTATATCAACCCTCAAACTCAAAGGAACCCTTGGAGTATGTCTATAAGACAAAAGTACCCCAAGAGAATGGACTCTCCTTTCTTTAATGATAAAAACAAATAATAATTCCACAAAGTCAGATTGAAAAACAACAGAATTTTGTACCACCCCATGCAGTCTTTGCTGAGTTATGTAATGAGCATCATGGATGGGAGCTATTGAGTTTAGTTGCCCCTGTGGCAAAAACAAAGGCCCCAGTTAAGAAGTTGTACTACACATTTGATAAATAATTAGAAAGTTATAATCAACACTAAATGAAAATATCCCAAAAAATTAGCCAAATATGAAATATGCACTACCAGCCCTTGCATATGCTGATTGCTATAATAATGATCACGGCTAGAGGCTATGGTGCTTGGCTGCCCCTACAAGAAGATTTAAGGGACACAGGTCAAATCAACTTTAATAAGCATACGATAAATGTCGTCCGAGTCCTTCAACAGAATTCCAAAATTGTATTTTTGTAATGAGAAAAATATCTTACAGTTCCTTGAACAATTTGTTGACTGCCAAAATAACCATCAAGGGTTGGAGCTCTTGAGACAAGTTGTTCCTACAACAAACACACAAGTAATTCCAAAATTTCAGGAAATTGTTAATTGTGAATAAACAACATTACGAGGAAGCAACAATGTTTTCCTTTTCAAAACATTATGGTTGCCACAAAACTATGTCATACCATCCCTTGTATGCTCTATTGCGATTTATAAGAACAATTAAGGGGTGGTCATAAATTAAGTTCCCAACAACAAATGCGGAACCCACATCAAGAAATTCTTTTCATATTTTCCAATTGTAGTATGTGCTTTAGAATGTGTAGTGTAGGTTTAAACAATAACATAATATGACTAACCACTTGTTGCCAGCTTTCCTGCACCCCAATGGTTATGACCTCTGGCTCTGACTGTACCTAAAAGAAATCAAAAAACATACCGAACTAAATGCCCATTCAAAAATTTCTAAAAAGAACCAGGAATATAAGCATAATAATCACCACAAACTCAACTAACCTGTCCTTTCTTGGATGCACCATTTTTTTTGTTTGTCTTGTTGTTGCTGTTACCTTGGTTTACTCCTTCAGAGCCATGAGTCTCTGCTGAGATTGGTTCTATTACACTCTGGATTGAGTTATTTATACTCTCACAACTTCTCAGAGCTTCTTCCAACGCATTAAATGCAATATTGTAACTTTCTTGGGATAAAGAACCTTCATCACTCAATTTAAAGGCTCGATCGCATAGATCATTGTAACGTTTTACTCTACAGTCAACAGCAGCAGACCCTTCTCTCAGTGTTTGCCTATTCTTTGCATCTTTTGTCCAACGCTTTAATATATACTGAGATGGAATACTGTGTACACCAGACATTTGCAGTACAATCATCACATGTCTACAAAGAAAGCCATTGAACTCGAACGAATGGCATAAGCAGGATATATCTGATGTCATTTCATTCCACACCACAATGAAATCTTGATCCTCTTCAAAATCTTGAACTCTGAAAGTTTTGATTGCTCCGTCTTCAGTTTCTTTCTTTGGGTGACAAGCAACTACTCCCAAAACTTCAACTTGGAATTTCTTAAATATTGCATGAGTATACATAGTTGCCATTTGTTTACCAAAAGGTGATGGAGACCTCAATGCTGGTTGTTTATGCCATGTTTCAAAATCAGCTTTTACTTCCTCTTCATACTTCTCTCGAAGGATTGTTTTGTATTGTTCTAAAAACTCTTTCAATGTAGTTTTCCTCTGCATGTATTTGTCGAAGAAAGAATTTATACTTTCTGATCTCTGGGTTGTAGACATCCCTGCCAGGAAAATGTCTCTCATATATGCTGGCATCCATTGTTCACGATCTTCATACAAAGATTGGAACCATACATCATCTCTTAAATTGAATCTCTCAACCATTTTCCACCATCTTTTTTCAAACTGTTCATTGGTCCAAGACTTGAAAATGCATTTGTTAAATTTAACCATAAATTTATCATGCTGCCTAATCACATAACCAAGCTTCTCAGGAATCTTGCCCAACATGTGCCACAAACAGAAACAATGACGAGAATCAGGAAGGACCTCTGCAATAGCTTCTTTCAAGACTTTGTCCTGGTCACTAAGTATTACTTTTGGAGCAAGTCCACCCATTGCTTTTAGCCATGCCCGCATCAGCCAGACATAGGTTGATTTACTCTCATCAGCAAGTAAAGCACATCCAAGCAAAATGAACTGAAAATGGTGGTTCACACCAATAAAGGGAACAAATGGCAATTTATATTCGTTCTTGATATATGTGGTATCAAGAAATACTACATCGCAAAAATTTCCATAATCAAGTTTACCTTTGGCATCAACCCAGAAAACATTTCTCAAACGCTGCTCTTCATTCAGATCGATTGCATAAAAGAAGTTAGGATTTTCATCTTGCATATACAGAAAATGGTCAAGCATAACTTGAGCATCTCCTTCCTCTAGAGATAAATGCTTTCCACTCAGTGATTGATTGGTCCCACCACCTTTTTGATTATCTGACTTCTTGTAGCCACCAGACTGTCTGGCCATATTAACATACATCTTCTTTGTTCTTCTCCGGATAGCATGTAAGCCATCAGCATCACCACTACCTAAATCTAAATTCCTGTGCCCCCGAAAATAATAGGCTTGATCAGGAAAAATTTCATGATTATGCTCTTTAATGAAACTACGAACAATCCATCTACCATCTTGCCTCTTAACATGCATGCAGGCTTTACAATCTGTTTTTTCCCAAGATCGGCTAGCACGACCACGTTTTCTCTTAACAGAGCTGCAGATACTAGATTCTCTGGAGTTTGAAACAGACTCTGGTACTTCAACTGTGCTAGATTCTCGTTTGCTCCCATATCTAGTGCATGCAAATTTTGCATCTATAAACTTTCCAGATACTCTCGATCGACGACTGGCCTTTATTACAGCAGCAAACCCCACAGACTTGGCATATTCTCTATAGAACGAAAATGCTTCTTCCTTTGATTCAAACTCCATTCCATCATGAGGTTCAGAATCTCTTGAAGAATTCAAATTAATTTCATCTCTAGTAATTGTCTTGTTTCTAGTATCTGACACTCGTCCATTGACATTCTGTCCTGCATTCTCTTTATCATTTACAGGACCATTAGTTACATTGACAATAGCTCTACGATTCTCTTCACCTCTGCCATCAACTATATTATTCACACTAGGTCTATTATCTTCCTTATGGTATTCTCCTGAAGGCTGCTCAAGATCTATCCCCATGGAAAGAATCTAATTTCGTTTATATCAATCTGTTCTGACATGGACAGCAAAAACTGGGTAAATTTAGTACACGCAGAAACTGAAACAGCATTTCACTGCGGTGCTAAAGTTACAAGATCACAAAAACCCCAGGAGAATGAAATGCCAAAAATTACTTCATAGCTATATAATACACATTAATCACACTAAAATCTTCCAATTACATAAAACAACATTAAATACCAAGATTACCCAAAAAAACTAGTACAGAGAAGAATTGATTAATTACTACTTCTCCACTTCACAAATTCATATAAACTCAAGACAGAAGATTTCACACCCCCAAAAAAAAAAATTAATCTGCAAAAGAAAGCATGGAAATGGAATATCCAAAAGCAAAACAGAGAACCATAACATCAAACACCCATTTGAACAACAAACAAATGACTGTTCAATGATTTCCGTCCTCATGTGTAAGAGCAATCTCTGGATTATATGTTTCTTACATAAACAAAACCCTGAAGACGGTAAGTGTGGAAAAAGATCAGTAAGGTCAAGGGTTAAGCAGCTAACAAGGGAAATAAATAAGAATGCAAATACTTTGAAGAAATTAGGAAAATAAAGCTAAAATCACTGAAGACGTAGCTAATAAGTAATGAAAAAACAATCACAAAAGAAAAAAACAAAGAATTAAAGTTGAAAAATTGGGTTTAATAATAACGGAAAGAGATTTGAGTTACATGAACTGAATCACAGGTTCAGAGGTAGAGAATTGGGGCGGAGAGAGATTTGGACTACGGATTTGGAGGTTAGGGCTTCAGTTGCGACTCCCGCACTCGCATTTCCATTATGCTATACTCGCCTTTCCCTTTCATGTGGGACCCGCTAAAAAATCTCCTAACCTGATTTTGATCTTCTCCTAAATTAGTAACTTTATCTTTAATTACCCCTTGATCATTTATGCACATTAGTTTAATTTTTCATTTTGTTTGATCAATTGGTTTCAATTTTATTAAATATAAAGTAAATGATAATTTCGTCTTTGATAAAAATAAAAATAAAAATTCTTTAAAAGTAGGCGCTTATAAAATATTTGTGTAAAAATCATTTTAGCTCATTAATTTAAGCTCAAATTGTAACTCTAATCGTTGTGTTTTTAGCTAAACATCATTTTATTGAATTTTAGTAATGGTATATTTAAAGGGTACATTCAGAAGCCTGGATTAAAGGTAAGTCGTTTTACTTGTAACGATAGAAGGCATAATATAAGTCTTGTTCATGGTAATTAACCTAAATATTTTTTTTTTGTATTTGACTAGGAACGTGAGCCTCTTAGGTGCATGTCGAAGACATCTACCATTCGTGAGTGGAATTGGTGGACTAATCTAAATAATGGTATATTCAAATGATACATTCAGAAGTCTAGATTAGAGTACTTATTATTAGGTGTTCTTATTGGAATGCAGATAAGATTGTTGTATCTACCTTCGTTGAGAGGTGGCATTCTGAAATGAACACCTTTCACATGCCTTTTGGTGAGATGACCATCACATTGGATGATGTGTCATCTATTTTAGGGGCGTCACCTTGTTTTTATTCTTCAATAGAAGTAAGGTCAAAATAGCTTGCATTAAATATGTGGTCGACAATAAGTTAATGAAAAAATAAATATATTTCTATTTGTTGCCACTAAATTGTAGGTAAAAATTTGGTAATACACTAGCGAACACTGTTCTATGTTACGGTGGATCTCCACCACATTTTAAGTTATCGGCCAGTCAAACACAACCGAAATAGGTGTAATGTTACGGTGGCATCCCACCGAATTTACCTATCGCATTTGGTGCTGGTGTGCTGAACGCTATCAGCTACCATCATGAAATCCTAACTTGAAAAAGGCCAAAAAATAAACTCATACCTCATTCGAAGCCTCTATAACTTTAGTCTCACCCTCCATGAATAAATATAAGATATTTTTTCACCAATATAAATGTATAAACCTCGTTAGGGTTGTAGGAACATGATGGTTTGAGAAAAAAAAGTCTAACTAGTGTTGCAGGAACTTATGTTGGGTGTAGTGAGCAAATTTAAATTTTATTTTAAATATTTTTTGTTCTTAACGGTAATTATTTACAAGGATAAAATAGGTTATTCATGTTTAAAATTAGTATGGGGTGCAAAGAGCAATAATGAGGTGCCAATAAAATCACCCTTAATTTTATTAACCTTCATGTATCTTTTTTTTTCTTTTTAAGAAAATACGATGATAATTTATTGAATAAATGAAGTAACAAGTATAAGTTAAATAATAATGTAGGTTATGATACTTTATCATTTATATGACATTTTATTTTTACATTATTTATGTATAAATTAATTTATAATTTATAATACAAAATAATTATAAATAAATAAAACGCCTAGTCGATTACTCCTCTAGGCTCTAGGCTCGTGCCCTGCCGCGTAGTGATTTTTAGAACATTGGCCAATCGACTCAATCTTCAATTAGTTACAACTTACAATGTCGTCGAGTGTACATCAACGACATATCGACGACTTTCGTATGGAATCAAATAGAAATGTATTCTAATAATAAACATGAAAAGTACATTACTTTAAAATTAGCTCTTTTCTCTCCTTTAAGTAATTACCAAACTAAATTGTTTTATTTTATTTTTTTGGTTTGAAAAGATGTTTTAAAGGTTAAGCTCAATTCTTTTTCTTTTTCTTATATAATATGTTTGATAAGTTAAATTTCTAATAACACTAGTATTCAAACGTAATAAAAATATAAAGTTAATACCTTGGTCCTTATTTAGAAAATAAAATTAATAAATACATTGCTGCGAGATGATTTGAATTTTATGAAATGTTGGCAATTAAAAAAAAAAAGAATTTTATTGATTATAAAATCAATAGTCTTTTTTCTCTTAGTAAGATCATTGTTCTTCTAACTGAAGGCATTTTCTTCTTATTATGTATATGACAAAAAAAAAAAGAATTTTGCTGTTTATGTAAAACTCAATAAACTGTAAACGTGAAATTTACAGCATAAAGTCTTTTACTTGAGGCAATAGGTATACAGCCTATAGTTATTTCACTTTGAATTGATATAGAACTATATATATAGGGGGTGGATCCATGGCACTATATTTTTTTACACAAGTTCTTGACCATTAACACATTATAAATGGATGAGATTAAATCTCACAACTAATTGATTATTATCATGTTAACAATACTTTTATTCAAAAGTTATTATTATTTTATTAGAATAATTAAGATTAGCACGGGTACCAAAACTCCCTCTTTTTCTCCATGTAAATTGCCACATCTCTCTTCCACCATGCCCACCCTTGGGTTTCTATCAAATGTACAACATAAACTCTCTAGTAGATGCTATGGCATCTTGGGAAAAGAGGATGATGCAAATGTGGGGTTCATCTCTTCTACTCTTTTTTTCCCCAATTTGGCAACTCACTGAAGTATTAACTTGAGGGGGACAAAAAAATTGAAAGAGAGAAAAAGATAGGAAGAATTAAAACAAGTATACAATTCAGAAAATTGCAGCTTCCTTTGAGTCGATTTGGTATTTGATTCTGGAAGACTAACCAAGTGAGTGGATGACCACAAATGATTCAGATTTTTCTACTAGAGGAACGCTACTAATAGTCAATTGTCAGGCAAGACACCATCATTTTTAAACTAAATTTGAAATAAGCCCACTTTTGATTGAAGAGAATTTTCTCCACTTCACACTGGAGAGAGTGATGTTTATTTGCATTCAATTACACATCTAAATTTGATATGACGTGCATCGATATTGTCGATAATGCATCAGTAACGTGTTTACATTGATAATTGATATTGTGTGAAAACGAATTCTACTCCAAGCTACGGTGAAAGGGGATCCCTTATGAGAAATTCATCCTATTTATCTGTCCTTGGAACTTTAGTAATTTGCCTCCCCACTATTCAACTTTAGTATTGATAGCTTACTAATTGTCTTCCCAGCTACTCAACTTAAACTATATACTGTAGGGTTTCTAATTTCTAATCAAGTTTCCAATGCTTGTTATTGTGAGATTGTTTAAGGTGAGAGACAGTTACAGAAAACTTTATCAAATTAATACAATTATCTTCTAATTAGAGTCAGACTCTCCATATATAGTGCAGACTAAAAGAAACACACCCCTCACTGCTTCATCAGGTGTACTCAAGGTGAGCAGCCCTGGAATTCTTGTCCTTATTGACCATAAGAACACTATCAATCTATTGGTAGTCTTTAATGAAAATGTCTTGTTCCTGTTAGTTGGAAAGAATCAATTTCCCCTCTCATTCTCTCTGATGAGTTTCTAATTTTTTTTGTTTGGCTTGGTTCCTGGCATTACATGGTAGTCTTTAACCCACCAATGAATTCTCCAGGTGTGGCTGCATCAAGGATGAAGCCTCCCCTAAAGAAAGAAACATCAATGGAGCTTTTGAGAGCACTTAATTAACTTGATATATGTAAATATGTAAAACAACACCCATGACAAAACAGTGCATTCATAACATCAACATAGGATGCAAAAGCGATCCCACTGGAAGATTTAAGTTGAAAAAAAAAAACCACACATATTCTCAAGCAACATTTTTCTGATCAACTTCTAATACCAAACAATATATTAACTCTAATTCAAATCACAACATGAGTTGTTGAAATCATGATAGAATACACATATGTGACATCTGAAAAGGAGAAGTTACCCACTTCCAAGGAGCATCTCGAGCAGGAAGATTCAAAGGCTTTAGACTGAGACTAGCAAAAATATTCACGCGATCACTATCTGCATGATTATGTTCAACAACACAAGTGTTACCACATAAAGGAAGGAAGGTAGGTTCAATAAATGACAAGGCAAAAAAATTACCAACCACAGTCACAACATGAGTTGTTGAAATCATGATAGAATGAACAAACTTTAAGTTACAGAAATGACAACAAGAGTTGTTGAAATATTTCCAAAATTCATACGAATGACAAAAAAATGCTGGTCTCTTTGCATTGCAGGCTCCAAAATCTAGCAAGGAATTCTTCATGGGGTTTTGGACACACCCAATCTGCAATCTGGGTTTGATTTACTTTTAATGACCTTGAACTTTCTCCTATCACAAATTATGTTAAACCTTCTATATGATAGAATATTACCACTCATCTTTAGGGCTGTAGCACTAAATGGACAATGCTGACTTTCGTGATCTGCAGAGATCTGTATCGGTGGTCTTCTTTTTTGTGTCTGTGTGAATGCTCAAACGTCCGGTTTCACATGTGACGCATATCAAACCTTAGTTGATTGCATAACATGAATTTATAGTAATATATTTTATTACTTTCCTAACATGATTTTGATAAGTCATGGGATATGAGAAGACTGTCTTTTGCAGCACTGGATTAATTCTTAGTTGTGGAGCACAGAGTCACTGCCCCGTGATGTCAAGAGACTGTTTTCTAACTGACTGAGGATTATCCGTTTTCCTTCATTGTTTGTCCCTTTTTAACATAGTCACTGTTTTTTAACTGACTTTGCCCTTGCAGGGATATGTGAGTTGCAGAAAGAGAATCGTGATATGTGAGCAATTTATAATTTTTCTTTTTATAAGAAACAAAAATTTAAGTTACAATCTTTCATTAAAACAAAGAAAGAGAATCGTGATGCAGAAGACACTGTTGATAATAATAGTGAAGATTATTTGTACCATTCCTTATACTTAGTTATGATGATTTGACTTCAGTAGCAGGCAAAGTTGCATCTACTAGATGGTCACTGGAACCATATTCCTTTGAATTCTGCTAACCAAGAGGAGCCATTGGTTCTGAAGAGTATATCAAAAAGCAAAAACTTTCACTATCTAGCATGTACTCAATCATCCATATATACAAGGGGAGAATGGAGATGATATGGCTCATAGAATCAAAGCACGATAGGTAAAATGGAGGGTGATCATCATATTTTGCTAGAATTGAAAGCTAAGTTTATAGAACATCTGTTAGACCAGCCACGCTATATGGGACTGAATGCTGGACAGTTAGAAAACAGACATACTCATAGTTTCTGTAGGTACATATTAGCCAAGTGTTACAACCAGCACAGTGATATGCACACCTCTATCTCTGTTTCTCTAACGGCATATTAGCCATTATTAGACACAAATTGTTAAGAGATCAGATTGAAATATTTGCCACCTTTTGAATCCTTCAAAATTGGAGATGTTTGCTGAATAATCTTTGCTATCCTTCAAAATTGAAGGGTCATTGCCTCAACCTTAAAAGCCTGGTTTTTATAGTGAAAGGGATGTCAATGAACTCAAGGTCAATCCTTCTTCTAAAGCATTTTCAGCAAATGAAGTCACAGTCCTTTTGCACTAAAGGAGCTCGATAAACGATATTTCATGTTTGTATGTTAATCTGGGGCTTTTGAAGTTAGTTTGAAAAGTTAAATATAATTAAGAGATTCCCAACCCATGCGTTAGGAAATGCACCCTCTAATTTTTTTTATTTTTTTTCTTTGGAGTTGAGGTGGAGTTCACACAACAGAAACACAGATGCTCATACAAGAACAAATATAAAAGCTTAAATGAATTAGATTTTTCACTTGAGGTGGTGTAATATTTCAATTTTTTTTTCTTTCTGTTTTTTGGTGGGTTGGTTTTGGGTTCCTATGCAACATGTTACAGGAGGAGAGACAAATCTTTCTTTCTTTCCTTTTTCTCTCAGCAAACAAGAGGGCATGATCAAATGTCAAAATCTATAACAGAAATGCAATATCCAAAGAATGAAAAGCAGTCCAACCAAGAAGAAACTAGCAAATATTAGTGAATAAACAAAACTTATGAATTTAGCAAATAAAGAACCTGAAGCCAGTTTGAAGCAGAAAAAACTTACTTGTGTAATATGAAGAGCCTGCTCAAGCCGCTGAATTTGAATCCATTGTTCTGGAACAATGTCAGCCATCTGAAAGCAAAGAGAAAGAAGCCAATGGCAAAATGAATGCCACACTAACAACATCACACACCAAAGATGGATTGAGTACATCAGTTTAGACCTTTTGAGCATGAGAGGCAACCGTTTCGAGTCTATCCTCGGCATCTTGTGCTTTAGACTCTAAAAAATCGGCCTAGGCGGGCGCTAGGCGGCTGGGCGGCTGGGCGGGCCTCCTAGGCGGGTTGGGTCTTTTTTCGGTGCCGAACCCGGAGGACGAAGCAGCCGAAACCGAAGAAAACAAATCGGAGCTTAAGTTGATAGAGAAGCGAAACTTCGACTGCAACCTCCTTCCTCTCGCGAGTGCAAGCTTCGTGTATATTTAAAGGGTATAGCCGCGAGGCTATACTCTTAAATATTCGAATATATTAATATTTCAAGCGTATAGCCAAACGCCTATACTTTTAAAATATTCGAATGTATTAAGAAAGTATAGCCGCCCGGCTATACGTTTAAATATACAATTTTGTCACATCATTTTAAGGAGGAGGAGACAAATCTTTATTTCTTTCCTTTTTCTCTCAGCAAACAAGAGGGCATGATCAAATGTCAAAATCTATAACAGAAATGCAATATCCAAAGAATGAAAAGCAGTCCAACAAAGAAGAAACTAGCAAATATTAGTGAATCAGCAAAACTTATGAATTTAGCAAATAAAGAACCTGAAGCCAGTTTGAAGCAGAAAAAACTTACTTGTGTAATATGAAGAGCCTGCTCAAGCCGCTGAATTTGAATCCATTGTTCTGGAACAATGTCAGACATCTGAAAGCAAAGAGAAAGAAGCCAATGGCAAAATGAACACCACACTAACAACATCACACACTCATAGCCATAGACCAAAGATGGATTGAGTACATCAGTGCACGACCTTTTGAGCCTGAGAGGCAACCGTTTTGAGTCTATCCTCGGCATCTTGTGTTTTATACTCTGAAAAATGGGCCTAGGAGGCTAGGCGGGCGCTAGGCAGCTGGGCGGGCCTCCTAGGCGGGTTGGGTCTTTTTTCGGTGCCGAACCTAGGAGGACGAAGCAGCCGAAACCGAAGAAAACAAGTCGGAGCTTGAGTTGATAGAGAAGCGGGACTTCGACTGCAATCTCCGTCCTCTGCGGGTGCAAGCTTCGTGTTCGTTTTGAATATAATTAAAGAGTATAGCCGGCCGGCTATACTCTTAAAATATTCGAATATATTAATATTTCAAGCGTATAGCCGAACGTCTATACTTTTAAATATTCTAATGTATTTAGAAAGTATAGCCGACCGGCTATACGTTTAAAATACTCTAATATATTTGGCGCGTATAGCCGCCCGACTATACGTTTTAAATATACAATTTTGTCACATCATTTTAAGGTTTGGGGCTGAAATACCACTTTAGTCTATTGGGCTAAAGTCAAGGTCTTAAATATCGAGGGTTTCGGAAAATATCGGTGGTTCAAAAACATGGAAACATCGGGGAAATATCGATATCGATAAAAATTAGATAAAAACCACGGAAATTGTGATAAAAACATGGAAATTTTTAATGAAACTTTGTAAAAAGTTTATTTAGTCAATCATCTATTATTTTAACACAAAAGATTGGAAGGAAATGCATTGCATATTAGGTTTGAGTGATTTAAGTTGATTATATTGCGAGTTGACAAACTCTGTGACTTAGAAAATCTAGAGTAATTAATGAAAGAAAATTAAACACCATGTAGTAATTTATTTATCATTTTTACTACAATATTTTACACTTTATAAATTGCATGGTAAGATACATGAGTAACTTTATTTCACGTTATTCACTTGACATCATGACATGGTACACGTTCTTATATTTATTATTTATCAAAAATTGAAAAATAATTAAAGATGTAAACCAACTTGATTTGTCATGAAAATTAAGCACTTTACCATGCTTAAAAAATAAAGATTGAAAATTAACTAAGAACGTAAATAAAGTTATCCAAGGAAGAATTAAATAGGAAATAAAGAAAATGATTATAGAGATTTAAGTAATTAAGCAACAATTTGAAGGGGAATTTAGTAATGTAAGTACTTATAATGAATAATAAAGTAAACAATAACATTAAATGGATTAAATAGGAAAGAAATAAATTATATTAAGTAATTAAATATTTGGTCAACAATATAGAACAATAAGTAATTATTTTCTATTTTGAGAAACAGCTTGGAAGAGTTGTAAATACAAGATTCCGAAGGTACTAATCACAAAGTGAGGAGCAGCGTGGTGGTTAAGTGGCATAGAACTTCGCCAGGGAGAGGGGTTCGAATCCCTGTGTGCGTGAGTTTAAATGAATTATTTCATTTTTGAAAGTTCATATTGTGATATTATCGATAATATCGCGATATATTGACCATTTGCAGCTGTCATTTTTATATCAACTAGCATCTCCAGACGCGCTTCCGCGCCTACGTGAGGCTTTTTAAAAAAAAATTAAATTTATTTTAGAATTATAAAAGATAATGGGTAGTTGTGTTCCATAAAAATAGAATCTTTTATCTGATTTTTCTTTTCATTTCTTTTAATGTTAAAAAGTGTGAATTTACCATATTATCCTCATTTAATTAATAATTTCAATTCTTAATGTTTGCATTAACCAAGGGTATTTTATGGTATTTTGAATGTTTTACCATTCTCCACCTCTTGCTTTAAATATATGTGGTTATGGTACTTTATCATTTATATGTCCTTTTATTTTTTCATTATTTATGTATAAATTAATTTATAATTTATAATACAAAATAATTATAAATAAATAAAACGCCTAGTCGATTACTCCTCCCGCACCTGCCACGTAGCGATTTTTAGAACATTGGTCAATCGACTCAATCTTCAATTAGTTACAACTTACAACGTCGTCGAGTGTACAGAAACGACATGTCGACGACTTTCGTATGGAATCCAATAGAAATGTATTCTAATAATAAACACGACAAGTACACTACTTTAAACTTAGATATTTTCTCTCCTTTAAGTAATTACAAAACTAAATTGTTTTATTTTATTTTTTTGGTTTGAAAAGATGTTTTAAAGGTTAAGCTCAATTCTTTTTCTTTTACTTATATAATATGTTTGATAAGTTAAATTTCTAATAACACTAGTATTCAAACATAATAAAAATATAAAGTTAATACCTTGGTCCTTATTTAGAAAATAAAATTAATAAATACATTGCTGTGAGATGATTTGAATTTTATGAAATGTTGGCAATTAAAAAAAAAATTATTGATTATAAAATCAATAGTCTTTTTTCTGTTGGCTTGAAAGTAAGATCAATGTTCTTCTAACTGAAGGCATCCCTAAAGCACACGTTACATCCTTTTGTTGTTTATGTAAAACTCAATAAATTGTAAATGTAAAATTTATAGCCTAAAGTCTTTACTTGAGGCGATAGGTATACAACCTATAGTTATTTTCACTTTGAATTGATATAGAACTATATATATAGGGGGTGGATCCATGACATTTTATTTTTTACACAAGTATGATACTAAAATATGATATAGTGACTTATTAATATCTACTTTGGATATGTTGAAACTAGCAAATTAATATCTATAAAGTACAAGCTAATGAAACTTGGAGGGTCCTCTTTTCTTTTTTTAATTTATATATTAAATAGTATAGATAGACCTTTTAGAATAGTCTAGCCGTGCGGCAATACTACGATTTTTTTTTTTCCAAAAATAGTATAGTGACACGTGGCGTCTAATCCCTGGAGGGTCCTTTTATAAAAAAATAAAAAATAGTGCAGCCGGGCGGCTATACTCTGTTATTTTTAAAACTTTTTTAAGAAAAAACATATAATTAGTTTCTTTAAAATATAGTCTTCTATATATATACATATGTTTGTATGTATTTTTCAATAATACATTCGTATTCTACACACGTCTACTATTTTTTTAAAAGCAAACGTACAATAGTCGTATCGTACATGTACATATGTATTTCTAATGCTTAATACACATATTGTTTTCACAAAATTTTTAGTAATTCTCACAAAGTTCACGTATTATACAAATAATTCTCACATATTATTAAATACGAATAATATATGTTATAAAAATTATACTAAAATATTATATAGTGACTTATTAATATCTACTTTGGATATGTTGAAACTAGCAAATTAATATCTATAATGTACAAGCTAATGAAACTTGGAGGGTCCTCTTTTCTTTTTTTAATTTATATATTAAATAGTATAGATAGATCTTTTAGAATAGTATAGCCGTGCGGCAATACTACGATTTTTTTTTTCCAAAAATAGTATAGTGACACGTGGCGTCTAATCACTGGAGGGTCCTTCTATTAAAAAAAAATAGTACAGCCGGGCGGCTATACTCTGTGTTTTTAATTTTTTTAAAAGTAGAATTGTATTGACACGTGGCGCCTAATGATTGGGGTCCTCTTTTTTTATATATATAAAATGGTACAGCCGCATGAATATACGCAGTTTTATAATTTTTTTTAAAAACGTATAGCCGAACGGCTATACTATTTTACGAACCCTTGAAGTAGCATAATATGTATTTCTCTTTTTCAATTACTTTGATTAGTAATTATGTTTTAGTTATTATTTACTTAGTGAATATTAAAGGAAAAAAAGAAAAAGAAAAATTGAATTACTTGTAATATAATTCATGAAATTAATTAAAATATTTAATACTAATTATTCACTAAATAAATAATAATTAAAATATAATTACTAATTTAACTAATTAAATCAGTCAAATCTATTATTTAATTTCTAAAAATAAAATTTTAAAAAATTAATTAAACTAAACATCCTAATTTTATATTTAATTTTTTTTTAAAAGACCTCTCCCGACGAAATTTCGTCGGCATAGGTTATTTTGTCGGGAGAAACCTAATCCGACAAGTATTTGCCGGCATAGATCTATGCCGATGAAATTTCGTCGGGAGAAGTGTTTATGTTATTTTTTAAACTTTTTTAAGAAAAAACATATCATTAGTTTCTTTAAAATATAGTCTTATATATATAACATATGTATGTACGTATTTTTCAATAATACATTCGTATTCTACACACGTCTACTATTTTTTAAAATACAAACGTACAATAGTCGAATTGTACATGTACATATGTATTTCTAATGCTTAATACACATTTTTTTTCACAAAATTTTTAGTAATTCTCACAAAGTTCACGTATTACAAATAATTCTCACATATTATTAAATAAATAATATATGTTATAAAAATTATACTAAAATATTATATAGTGACTTATTAATATCTACTTTGGATATGTTGAAACTAGCAAATTAATATCTATAATGTACAAGCTAATGAAACTTGGAGGGTCCTCTTTTCTTTTTTTAATTTATATATTAAATAGTATAGATAGATATTTTAGAATAGTATAGCCGTGCGGCAATACTACGATTTTTTTTTCCAAAAATAGTATAGTGACACGTGGCGTCTAATCGCTGGAGGGTCCTTTTATAAAAAAAAAAAATTAGTACCTGCCGGGCGGCATACTCTGTGTTTTTAATTTTTTTTGAAAAGTAGAATTGTATTGACACGTGGCGCCTAATGATTGGGTCCCTCTTTATATATATATATATTGTATTGACACGTGGCGCCTAATGATTGGGTCCCTCTTTTTTATATATATATATATATATATAAAAATAGTACAGCCGCACGGCTATACGCAGTTTTATAAATTTTTTAAAAAACACATAGCCGCCCGGCTATACTATTTTACGAACCCTTGAAGTAGCATAATATGTATTTCTCTTTTTTAATTACTTTGATTAGTAATTATGTTTTAGTTATTATTTACTTAGTGAATATTAAATGAAAAAAAGAAAAAGAAAAATTGAATTACTATTTATTAAGTAATATAATTCATGAAATTAATTAAAATATTTAATACTAATTATTCACTAAATAAATAATAATTAAAATATAATTACTAATTTAACTAATTAAATCAGTCAAATCTATTATTTAATTTCTAAAAATAAAATTTTACAAAATTAATTAACCTAAACATCCTAATTTTATATTTAATTTTTTTTAAGAGACTCTCTCCGACGAAATTTCGTCGGCATAGGTTATTTTGTCGGAAGAAACCTAATCCGACAAGTATTTGCCGGCATAGATCTATGCCGACGAAATTTCGTCGGGAGAAGTGTTTATGTTATTTTTTAAACTTTTTTAAGAAAAAACATATAATTAGTTTCTTTAAAATATAGTCTTATATATATAGATATGTATGTATGTATTTTTCAATAATACATTCGTATTCTACACACGTCTACTATTTTTTAAAAAGCAAACGTACAATAGTCGTATTGTACATGTACATATGTATTTCTAATGCTTAATACACATATTTTTCCACAAAATTTTTAGTAATTCTCACAAAGTTCACGTATTATACAAATAATTCTCACATATTATTAAATACGAATAATATATGTTATAAAAATTATACTAAAATATTATATAGTGACTTATTAATATCTACTTTGGATATGTTGAAACTAGCAAATTAATATCTATAATGTACAAGCTAATGAAACTTGGAGGGTCCTCTTTTCTTTTTTTAATTTATATATTAAATAGTATAGATAGATCTTTTAGAATAGTATAGCCGTGCGGCAATACTACGATTTTTTTTGTCCAAAAATTGTATAGTGACACGTGGCGTCTAAAGAATAGTATAGCTGTGGTCCCTTAATTTTTTTTTTCATAAATAGTATAGCTGATCGGCTACACTCTTTAAATATATATTGGGATCCTCTTTTTTTATTTATTTATTATTTTATATATATATATATATATATATATAAATTTTTCCCCTTATTTTCGTTTATCTAGATTAGATTAGTTTAGAACATTATCCATTTCTATTAGGCCATTACCCAAGTCTCTATTGCCCTTTTCATTTTTTAACTTTCCAGAGTTATAACTCGTATAAAGAATTTAGCATTTTCCCGTTTAATTCTCGTGCTATACACATATACTCGTGCTATACGCATTTTCCCGTCTTAGCGAGAATTCAGGTTCGTTCACTTACCAGCACTAGTTCGTACCTTACCTTAGAAAGCAAGCAGTTGCGACCTTCGCATAGAGTATTACCGTGTTGCGGCTACAGCGGCTAAAAAAAAAATAAAAATCGGCCGACTAGGTGCTATTATGCGGGTCCTTTTTTTAATCAATTTAATTTAATAAATAGTACAGCCGCACGGCTATACAGTGGTATTATTATTTTTTCTTAATTTTTAAAAATAAATAGTATGACCGCGCAGCTAGACGGTTAAATGTAATATATTTAACGAGTATAGCCGCTTGGCTATATTGGGGTCCCCTTTTATGTGGGTCTCCATATATAGTGCAGATTAAAAGAAACACACCCCTCACTGCTTCATCAGTTGTACTCAAGGCGAGCAGCCCGGGAATTCTTGTCCTTGTTGACCATAAGAACATTATCAATCTATTGGTAGTCTTTAATGAAAATGTCTTGTTCCTGTTAGTTGGAAAGATTCAATTTCCCCTCTCATTCTCTCTGAGTTTCTAATTTTTTTTTTTGTTTGGCTGGGTTCCAGGCATTACATGGTAGTCTTTAACCCACCAATGAATTCTCCAGGTGTGGCTGCATCAAGGATGAAGCCTCCCCTAAAGAAAGAAACATCAATGGAGCTTTTGAGAGCACTTAATTAACTTGATATATGTAAATATGTAAAACAGCAGCCATGAAAAAATAGTGCATTCAGAACATCAAAATAGGATGCAAAAGCGATCCCACTGGAAGATTTAAGTTGAAAAAAAAAACCACACACATTCTCAAGCAACATTTTTCTGATCAACTTCTAATACCAAACAATATATTAACTCTAATTCAAATCACAACATGAGGTGTTGAAATCAAGATAGAATACACATATGTAACATCTTAAAAGGAGAAGTTACCCACTTCCAAGGAGCATCTCGAGCAGGAAGATTCAAAGGCTTTAGACTGAGACTAGCAAAAATATTCACGCGATCACTATCTGCATGATTATGTTCAACAACACAAGTGTTACCACATAAAGGAAGGAAGGCAGGTTCAATAAATGACAAGGCAAAAAAATTACCAACCACAGTCACAACATGAGTTGTTGAAATCATGATAGAATAAAGGAACAAACTTCAAGTTACACAAATCACAACAAGAGTTGTTGAAATATTTCCAAATTCATACGAATTTGGAACCAGATGGTCACTGGATTGGAACCCGATGGTCTCTTTGCATTGCAGGCAAAGTTGCATATACCAGATGGTCACTGGATTGGAACCATATCCCTTTGAATTCTGCTAACCAAGAGGAGCCTTTGGTTCCGACGAAGACATAAGAGCAACCAATTGCACCACTAAGAGTATATCAAAAAGCAAAAACTTTCACTATCTAGCATGTACTCAATCATCCATATATCCGAGGGGAGAATGGAGATGATGTGGCTCATAGAATCAAAGCGCAATAGGTAAAATGGTGGGTTTTGTTAAGCATATATATAGTGTGATCATCATATTTTGCTAGAATTGAAAGCTAAGTTTATAAAACATCTGTTAGACCAGCCACGCTATATGGGACTGAATGCTGGACAATTAGAAAACAGACATATTCATAATTCCTGTGGGTACATATTAGCCAAATGTTACAACCAGCACAGTGATATGCACACCTCTATCTCTGTTTCTCTAAAGGCATATTAGCCATTATTAGACACAAATTATTAAGGGATCAGATTAAAATATTTGTCACCTTTTGAATCCTTCAAAATTGGAGATGTTTGCTGAATAATCTTTGCTATCCTTCAAAATTGAAGGGTCATTGCCGCAACCTTAAAAACCTGGTTTTTATAGTGAAAGGGATGTCAATGAACTCGAGGTCAATCCTTCTTCTAAAGCATTTTCAGCTAATGAAGTCACAGTCCTTTTACACTAAAGGAGGCTCGATAAACGATATTTCATGTTGTTATGTTAATTTGGTGCTTTTGAAGTCAGTTTGAAAAGTTAAATATAATTAAGAGATTCCCAACCCTTGCGTTAACAAATGCACCCTCTAATTGTTTTTATTTGTTTTCTTTGGAGTTGAGGTGGAGTTCACACAACAGAAACACAGATGCTCACACAAGAACAAATATAAAAGCTTAAATGAATTAGATTTTTCACTTGAGGTGGTGTAATATTTCAATTGTTTTTTTTTTCTGTTTTTTGGTGGGTTGGTTTTGGGTTCCTATGCAACAGGTTACAGGAGGAGGAGACAAATCTTTCTTTCTTTCCTTTTTCTCTCAGCAAACAAGAGGGCATGATCAAATTTCAAAATTGTTAGCAATATTAGCATCTTGTGTGATTGTCACCTTGTGAAACACAAAGACATGAAACACAAGACAAACTTGTCTCATGGCACTTGTCTCATTCCTTGTTTTAGGGAATACTTTTCTTGAGCAATGTAATCCTTGTCCTAGGGAATGTTTCATGGAATGTCTTAGGGAATGTCTTAGGGAATGTTTTTAGGGTTATTACATGTATATATGTTTTTGATGTGTAATAGTATTAACATAAGTTGAAATCAGAAAATATGCATAGCTTCCAAATTCTCTACACTCTCCACTATCTCTACTCAACCTTCAATATCTCTTCCTAATTTGACATGGTATCAGAGCAGCGATCTTGCTGACTCTAGTCTCGAATCGTTGCTGCAATCATGGGAGAAAACGATTTCTTTCCCACTGAAAGTAGCACCACCGATCCGGCTACTCCTTCTCAACCTACCTTCACAGAATTTGCTATTCAAATGGCTGAGTTGATGAAGATACAAGCATCAACATCGACTACGACTTCGACTCCAACAATTACCTACGAAACCTCCTCTGCACAAATTGGCATTAAATTGGATGGCTCCAACTATGCCTTATGGTCTCAAGTTATTGAGATGTATGTTGCTGGCAAAGACAAGCTGGGATATCTCACGGCTGAGCTCCCAGCACCTTCTCAGGCAGACTCTACATTCAACCGATGGCGGACAGAAAATGCAATTGTGAAAGGGTGGCTAATCAACTCCATGGAGCCAAGGTTGATTGGCAACTTCATTAGATTCCCGACGGCCAAAGGAGTATGGGATGCAATAGCCACAACTTACTTTGATGGCACTGACACCTCCCAGGTGTATGATCTTAAAAGGCGAATCTCCCGTATGCGACAAGGGGGAGGCTCGATTGAAACTTACTACAATGATCTCCAAGGCTTATGGAGAGAAATTGATTTTCGTCGTCCAAATGAAATGAAGTGTGAGCTGGATATCAAGAAATACTATGATATCATCCAAGAAGATCGAGTTTATATTTTCTTGGATGGTTTGGATGACCGACTTGACAAAGCCCGAAGTGATGTGCTCCAAATGAGTCCATTCCCTACAGTAGAGCAAGCCTATGCTCATGTTCGACGAGAAGATATTCGACAAGCTGTGATGTTAGGAGCTCCAACACCAACCGGAGTAGGATTGGCAACAAAAGGAACATACCGACCCTCACGCCCAACTACAACCCCAGTTGCTGCTTCTCTCCAACTACAGACCACTACCAACAAGACGACTACTCCACCACCTTCTCGACCCAAGGCTCCCACAGATGGAAATGGTTGCACTCACTGCGGGAATCCAAAACACACTCGAGAAACCTGTTTTAAACTACATGGCTATCCAGATTGGTGGGAGGGTCTCAAGGCTCGTAAACTTGCTGCCTGGAGGAACGGGTCGTGCTGCCCTTGTCACCATGGACTCTCCAATAACATTAATTCCTCATGAAGAATCTACCTCAGCACCAAAAAAGAACTCTTCATCTTTTAGTGACTCAGGTAACTGTGGATATGTATTTCATACATCATATACAAGTGACTCCACATGTTGGATTATTGATTCAGGAGCCACAGATCATATGACGTTCGATCCAACTGATTTTCTAAGTACAACTACACCACAACGAACAAGTATTGCCAACGCAAATGGTGTTACCTCTCCCGTGGTTCGGTGCTGGAACCATTGGCCTCTCTCCATCCCTTACTCTTCAAAATACTTTGCTTGTCCCATCGTTGTCTAATAAATTGATGTCTGTTGGCCAAGCTACTGAGCAACTAAATTGTTGTGTACTCATGTATCCCGATTTCTGTTTATTTCAGGATATTCTCACCAAGGAGATCATTGGTCGTGGTACTAAGAGAGGGGGGTTGTACTATGTGGATGATTTCAGTATGGGAAAGGCACATAGTGTGAAGCACTCATCGACTTGGAAGGATCGACAACTTTGGCTATGGCACCGACGTTTGGGCATCCGTCTTTTGGCTATATGAGACATCTATTTCCAGAATTATTTTTAAATTCATGTACCACTGATTTCCAATGTGATACTTGTATCTTGGCCACGAGCCACAGAGCCTCTTATCCATTAAGTACAAATAAAAGTGTTGCTCCATTTGCTTTGATACATTCTGATGTTTGGGGTCCTTCACCTATCTCTACAACTTCTGGCTTCCGGTGGTTTATTACCTTTGTGGATGATTGTACCCGCATGACTTGGCTCTTCATGATGAAAAATAAGACTGATGTGTTCCCTATATTTCAGTCATTTCACAAGCAAATTGAAACTCAATTCTCTACCAAGATTCAAGTCCTTCGTTCTGACAATGGGGGTGAATATATCAACCATGATTTTCGGACCTACTTCCAAATGCATGACATCATCCATGAGACCACTTGTCCTCAAACTCCTCAACAGAATGGTGTTGCGGAAAGAAAGAATCGACACCTCCTTGAAACAGCACGAGCTCTTTTGATTGGAGCTCATGTTCCTCGCCACCATTGGGATGATGCTATAGTCACTGCAGTCTACCTCATCAACCGAATGCCTTCCAAAGTTTTAGCCTTCCGGACTCCATTACAAGCACTTGCCCAACATGGGCCCTTGCCCTCTGTTCAGATGCTTCCACCTCGAGTCTTTGGTTGTGTGGCATTCGTACACCTCCATAAGAATCAACGTGGCAAGCTTGATCCATGTGCTATCATATGTGTTTTTATAGGCTATGCTGCCCATTAGAAGGGATATCGATGCTATCACCCTTCCAGTCGTCGTACATATGTCACTTTGGATGTCACTTTTATGGAGTCGGAAATGTTTTTTCATGATCTGATGTCCAATTCTCCGCCTCAGAGAGACATACAGAGAGAACCACTGGGCAAGGAGGCCCTGGAAATTCAAGAACTTGAAGATTGGAGCAAAAAGGATCCCAAAAGTCCAGCAGAAAATGTCACATGCCCAAAGCGACCGGTCGCCAGGAGCCTAGCGACCGGTCGCATAGAAGTCCTGAAGGTGAAAATCGAATCTCTCCGAATACGACAGGTCGCCAGGAGCCCAGCGACCGGTCGCATCAAAGCACTGAAGCTGAAATTCGACTCTGCCCAGAAACGACTGGTCGCCAGGAGCCCAGCGACCGGTCGCTTCCAAGCACTGAAGCTGAGTATCGAATCTGTCCAGAAACGATCGGTCGCAGGAGACCAGCGACCCGTCGCTCCAGGAGAGAGCAAAATATTTTTTCATATTTCACCAACGATGATGATGAAGACCCCCCTCACATCTCAGGACCAGCTGATCAATCTCCTGAGAATACTCCTGAGGTACGTGATTCTACTACATCTACCTGTTTTAGTTGATGAAACTGTTAGATATCAATTACCCAATAGAGCAGAACCGTGGAAAACCACCAATTCGGTATTCACCGGATCATGGCAAAGCATCGAAGTATCCAATTGCAAACTATGTTTCTGCGGAAAAATTATCTGCACCCTTCCAAGGTTTTGTACATCAGTTATCTGCAATTCATATCCAACCAAAGTGAGTGAGGCATTGAAGGATCCAAAATGGGTTCACGCAATGAAGGAAGAGATGCATGCTCTGGAGAAAAATCACACATGGACACTGGAGAATTTACCTCGAGGAAAAAGGACTGTCGGATGCAGATGGGTTTACACCTTGAAATACAATGCTGATGGGTCAATTGAACGTTACAAAGCACGACTTGTGGCAAAGGGATACACGCAAACATATGGTATTGACTATGAAGAAACCTTTGCCCCGGTTGCAAAACTTAACACTGTTCGAGTGCTATTGTCCCTTGCAGCAAATCTTGATTGGCCTCTCCACCAATTTGATGTGAAGAATGTTTTTCTCCATGGAGAACTCACAGAAGAAGTCTACATGGATATCCCACCAGGATATGTTACATCTACTCCTGCTAATGTGGTGTGCAAATTACGAAAGGCATTATATGGATTGAAGCAGTCCCCCCTGGCATGGTTTGGGCGTTTTACCTTAGCAATGAAGAATTATGGTTTTAAGCAGAGTAATTCTGACCATACTCTGTTCTTAAAACACAAGGGCGGAAAGGTAACAGCTCTTATCATTTATGTCGATGATATGATTATTACCTGGGAATGATAAGCAGGAAATTTCTCAACTCCAACAATGTTTGGCAAAGGAGTTTGAAATGAAAAATCTTGGTGGACTCAAGTACTTCTTGGGCATTGAAGTTGCTCGATCAAAGCACGACATTTTTCTCTCACAAAGAAAGTATGTTCTCGATTTATTGGCAGAAACGGGAATGTTAGATTGCAAACCTGTGGACACTCCAATCGTTCATAATCACCGTCTTGGGGAATATCCCAATCAAGTACCCACTAACAAAGAAAGATATCAGAGATTGGTGGGACGACTAATCTACCTATCCCATACCCGACCTGACATTGCGTACGCTGTAAGTGTTGCTAGTCAGTTATGCATTGTCCAAGTGAAGATCATATGGATGCGGTTCTTAGAATTCTTAAATATTTGAAGTCCGCACCGGGTAAAGGACTTATGTTCTCTAAAAATGGTCATCTGAATATCAGTGGCTATAGATGCAGATTGGGCAGGGAATGTCACTGATAGACGATCAACATCAGGGTACTTCACATTTGTTGGTGGTAACTTGGTTACTTGGAGAAGCAAGAAACAGAATGTTGTTGCTTTGTCTAGTGCAGAAGCCGAATTCAGAGGAATGACCAAAGGAATTTGCGAACTCCTTTGGTTAAAGAAATTGCTTACAGAGATTGGATATGCACCTACATTAGGAATGCATCTACAGTGTGATAACAAAGCTTCAATATCCATTGCACACAATCCAGTCCAACATGATCGCACTAAACATGTTGAAGTGGATCGACACTTTATTAAAGAAAAACTTGACAATAAAGAAATTCAGCTTCCGTTTGTCAAGTCCGAAGACCAGCTGGCAGATATTTTGATAAAAGCAGTTTCTAGCAGAGTATTCCACAACTCACTGATCAAGTTGGGCATTGGTGATATCTATGCACCAACTTGAGGGGGAGTGTTAGCAATATTGGCATCTTGTGTGATTGTCACCTTGTGAAACACAAAGACATGAAACACAAGACAACCTTGTCTCATGGCACTTGTCTCATTCCTTGTTTTAGGGAATACTTTTCTTGAGCAATGTAATCCTTGTCTTAGGGAATGTTTCATGGAATGTCTTAGGGAATGTTTTAGGGAATGTTTTAGGGAATGTTTTTAGGGTTATTACATGTATATATGTTTTTGATGTGTAATAGTATTAACATAAGTTGAAATCAGAAAATATGCATAGCTTCCAAATTCTCTACACTCTCCACTATCTCTACTCAACCTTCAATATCTCTTCCTAATTTGACAAAAATCTATAAAAGAAATGCAATATCCAAAGAACGAAAAGCAGTCCAACCAAGAAGAAACTAGCAAATATTAGTGAATCAGCAAAACTTATGAATTTAGCAAATAAAGAACCTGAAGCCAGTTTGAAGCAGAAAAGACTTACTTGTGTAATATGAAGAGCCTGCTCAAGCCGCTGAATTTGAATCCATTGTTCTGTAACAATGTCAGCCACATCTGAAAGCAAAGAGAAAGAAGCCAATGGCAAAATGAACACCACACTAACAACATCACATACTCATAGCCATAGACCAAAGATGGATTGAGTACATCAGTGCACGACCTTTTGAGCCTGAGAGGCAACCGTTTCGAGTCTATCCTCGGCATCTTGTGCTTTATACTCCAAAAAATGGGCCTAGGCGGGCGCTAGGCGGCTAGGCGGCGGCTGGCCGGCGCCTAGGCGGCCTAGGCGGCTGGGCAGGTCTCCTAGGCGGGTTGGGTCTTTTTTCGGTCCCGAACCCGGAGGACGAAGCAGCCGAAACCGAAGAAAAGAAATCGGAGCAACCTCCGTCCTCTGCGAGTGCTAGCTTCGTGTTCGTTCTCTTTAAATATTCGATTATATTAATATTTCAAGCGTCTAGCCGAGCTCCTATACTTTTAAAATATTTGAATGTATTTAGAAAGTATAGCCGACCGGCTATACGTTTAAAATATTCTAATATATTTGGCGAGTATAGCCAATCGGCTATACTCTTTAAATATACAATTTTGTCACAATCATTTTAAGGTTTAGTCCATTGGGCTAGAGTTATTTCTTCAATTATTTTATTTGTATAAGCGATATTGGGGAATGATTATTTAAATTCTTTCCAATACCTCTCATTCTAATGATTTCCAGCTATTAGCCCATTGAGCAACAATAAAAAAATGGATTTTATTTATAACAAATAATACGGGTTTAACCCATAAATACAACAACAAAAAATAGGATGTCAATGAACTCGAGGTCAATCCTTCTTCTAAAGCATTTTCAGCTAATGAACTCAAAGTCCTTTTACACTAAGGGAGGCTCGATAAACGATATTTCATGTTTGTGTGTTAATCTAGTGCTTTTGAAGTCCATTTGAAAAGTTAAATATAATTAAGAGATTTCCAACCCATACGTCAACAAATGCACCGTCTAAAGAAAACCTAGGTTTTATGCCTAACTATTTCCCATGTTTTATATCAGCTAGCCTATCCACACGCGCTTCCGCACCTGCGTGATGACCTCATTATTCCAAATGATAGAAATAGATGCTGATATTTGAAGATAATAGTACATAATCAATTATAATGAAATTGCTGACATCTTACTTTCTGAAGATATTGTAGGTGTTCTTATTTATGAGAAATATACTTTAGTTTCTATGTAGTTCCTGGCTGCAATTCCAGGAACCAAAATATGGTCCCAAACTGCAAAATAGTCTGCATCCCCACACATTTTCCCTGGGGACATTAATGTTGTAACCTGCTCCTGATCCTTCTCTAATCATAGTATAGAAACCATCATCAATAGCTGGATAAAAGGCTTCCGAACTCATGCCCGAAAGAAGCACAGCTCCATACTGTCATCATAACTAAGAACTTCGATCTTATGTGAGACAAGTCAACCAAGAAAGTTACAAGTTAAAAGATAATCCAATGAGAAAAACTTTTGATAGAATGCAAAGACTTAGAAATTGTAATGTCACAAATTCCTTGAAAGCGTAAAAAGCCTCTTGATAGCAACTTCAAAGTCAAGAAAACAACAAAGGAATGTCAAGCAACACATATTAACAACACTACATGAAGAAATATAACTTAAACTTTGTGTATGTTACACATAAGCTTAAATGATCAAGCAAAAGAAACGAGTATCAGTTCAAAATTATGGCATGCCTACGAAACGGGAATTAGTTCCTCGGGGCTCTGGCGAGTCCTCTATTTTTTAAAAAATAAATAGTATAGCTGCGCGGCAATACCTTTAAATATAATTAAAGAGCATAGCTAACTAGCCAATTATACTGTGGTCCCTTTTTATTTTTATTTTTTTTAATAAATAGTATAGCCGTTCGGCTAAAAGCTTTAAATATATATTGGGATCCTCTTTATATATATATATATAATTTTTTTTCCCTTATTTTCATTTATCGATAAGATTAGTTTAGAACATTATCCATTTCTATTAGGACATTACCCGAGTCCTCTATTGTCCCCTTTTCAGTTTTTACTTTTCTAGATTTATTGCTCATATAAAGAGTTTAGCATTTTCCCGTTTAATACTCGTATTTTTAAATAATACTTCACTTTTTCGTACACGTCTTAGCGAGAATTCACAAGTTCGTTCACTTACCAACACTAGTTCGTACCTTACCTTAGAAAGCAAGCAGCCGCGACCTTTGCACGGAGTATTACTGTGCTGCGGCTATGGCGGCTAAAAAATGAATAAAAAAAATCGGCCGACTAGGTGCTATATTATGCGGATCCTTTTTTTAATCAATTTAATTTAATAAATAGTACAGCCGCACGGCTATACTGTGGTAAAATTTTTTCTTCATTTTTAAAAATAAATAGTATGGCCGCATGGCTAGACGTTTAAATGTAATATATTTAAAGAGTATAGCCGCTCGGCTATATTGGGGTGCCTTTTTTTTTTTTTAAAAAAAGATATTCCTGTATTTTCGTTTAGAGCATTATCCATTACTATTAGGCCATTACTCGAGTCTCTAGTCTCCTTTTGATTTTTTACATTTTTAGAGTTATTACTCGTATAAAGAATTTAGAATTTTCCCGTTTAACACTTGTATTATACGTGTATGTACATGTTTTTCAATAATACTTCCGTTTTCCGTACACATCTTAAAGACTCGGTAAAATACACATGTAGCACTCGAGAGAATGAGGTAGATCCAAGGTAGACGTTCACACGAAAAAAAAAAAAAAAGATATAATTGAACTCTCAGATTAATTTACTGTGAAATTTCAATTTTTTCAATATCTGCTTTGGATATGTTGACAATAGCAAATTAATAACAAAAAAGTATAAACTAATGGAAGCAGGCCACATAATTTCAAAATTTCTACGGCATCCTTCTTTGCAAACCCAACAACTAGAAAGTAAATGGTAAAGGTTAACAATGACTCTCGTTATTAAATACGACCCCCCCAAAAAAAACATTGCAAGTGCATTTTAAATTTGTTAGAAGAGAAGGGAATTTATTAAATAAGAAAAGAAAAACCTCACTACAACCAATCTAAGAAAAACGAAAGTTTAGGGTTTGACAATAAAAGTCACGGAATGTTCAAAAGACAACGACATTTTATTATTTTTTGGCGCAAATGTTCGAAGAGTAAAAGCAGTTTTACATGGTCTTTGGCTATAATTATACATTAACACCAACTCAATAATAGCCAGATGCTTCACTCATTTCCACAGACAGATTGAAATGCCTTGGCCCATTCATTATTCACCTGTTCCGGAACCATGGTAGCTTCGACATACGGGTTCCATTCACCATTCACAGCATCAGTGAGGACTCATATTAGCTTGTCAGGTGGGTTTGCAAAGTCGAAGCCTCGAGTTGCTTTTCTCCTTTTAGTACTTGTTCGAGGGGGTTTGGCACTCTGTGAAGCCTACATGAGCAAGTGTACAATAACATCAACCATATATTGATCATAATTTTAGGCACGTTGTACATTTGCGTATATAAATTTAATCAATTCTACATCAATGGTTGACAATCACCTTTGCTTCCAGCGTATCCTCCCTTTGTTAACTATCTTTCCCGAGCAGAAGGGTACTTGCAATACACTTATAGTGGGAATTCAAATCATGTCATTCCCTTATGAGAAATTCATCCTATTTATCTGTCCTTGAAACTTTAGTAATTTGCCTCCCCACTATTCAACTTTAGTATTGACAGCTTACTAATTGTCTTCCCAGCTACTCAACTTAAACTAAATACGGTAGGGTTTCTACTTTCTAATCAAGTTTCCAATGCTGCTAATTGTGAGATTTTTGAAGGTGAGAGACAGTTACAGAAAACTTTATCAAATTAATACAATTATCTTCTAATTAGAGTCAAACTCTCCATATATAGTGCAGACTAAAAGAAACACACCCCTCACTGCTTCATCAGGTGTACTCAAGGTGAGCAGCCCGGGAATTCTTGTCCTTGTTGACCATAAGAACACTATCAATCTATTGGTAGTCTTTAATGAAAATGTCTTGTTCCTGTTAGTTGGAAAGAGTCAATTTCCCCTCTCATTCTCTCTGAGTTTCTACTTTTTTTTTTTTGGCTTGGTTCCTGGCATTACATGGTAGTCTTTAACCCACCAGTGAATTCTCCAGGTGTGGCTTCATCCCCTAAAGAAAGAAACATCATTGGAGCTTTTGAGAGCACTTAATTAACTTGATATATGTAAATATGTAAAACAGCAGCCATGACAAAACAGTGCATTCAGAACATCAACATAGGATGCAAAAGCGATCCCACTGGAAGATTTAAGTTGAAAAAAAAAAAACCACACATATTCTCAAGCAACATTTTTCTGATCAACTCATAATACCAAACAATATATTAACTCTTATTCAAATCACAACATGAGTTTTTGAAATCAAGATAGAATACACATATGTAACATCTTAAGAGGAGAAGTTACCCACTTCCAAGGAGCATCTCGAGCAGGAAGATTCGAAGGCTTTAGACTGAGACTAGCAAAAATATTCACGAGATCTCTTTCTTCACTATCTGCATGATTATGTTCAACAACACAAGTGTTACCACATAAAGGAAGGAAGGTAGGTTCAATAAATGACAAGGCAAAAAAATTACTAACCACAGTCACAACTATGCTACAATTTCAATGTTGCGAAGATATATACTCTTAACTTGTTAGGAAAGAATTGGACACCCAAAAATAACACCTAAATATATTACCAATTTTATTAAACTTAAAAGAAGACTTAAAGTATAACCAATTCTGCAGTTCCAAAATAAATAAAATAATAATTTGTAAGTCATATCCCATGCCTGGACTGGAAATAGGTGATGGGTGCCTCGTGGTTGAACTGAGCGTGGCTCCTTTACTATTTTGGACTCCATCTTGTTATAAGAAGTTTCACCAATTAACTAAGACATCCGTTAATTGCTTCTCCCCAATATGCTCATTTCCAGAAGCTACGGAAGTCTTTGTTTCTCCTATAACTGAGATAAGAAATCATAAGCATTGCACATATAGCATCCATTTACCATAGGAATAAAATGCTATCTTCACATTTTTAGTAACACATCCAAAATATTTTGAACAAAAAAAGCTGAGTAGATACATGAACTCTACAATAAGAGCAATTTATAATTTTTCTTTTTATAAGAAACACAAATTTAAGTTACAAACTTTCATTAAAACAAAGAAAGAGAATCGTGATGCAGAAGACACTGTTGATAATAATGGTGAAGATTATTTGTACCATTCCTTATATTCAGTTATGATGATTTGACTTCAGTAGCAGGCAAAGTTGCATCCACTAGATGGTCACTGGACTGGAACCATAATCCTTTGAATTCTGCTAACCAAGAGGAGCCTTTGGTTCTGACAAAGACATAAGAGCAACCAATTGCACCACTAAGAGTATATCAAAAAGCAAAAACTTTCACTATCTAGCATGTACTCAATCATCCATATATACAAGGGGAGAATGGAGATGATGTGGCTCATAGAATCAAAGCTTGATAGGTAAAATGGAGGGTTTTGTTAAGCATGTATATAGTGTGATCACCATATTTTGCCAGAATTGAAAGCTAAGTTTATAGAAACATCTGTTAGACCAGCCATGCTATATGGGACTGAATGCTGGACAGTTAGAAAACAGACATATTCATAGTTCCTGTGGGTGCATAGCCAAATGTTACAACCAGCACAGGGATATGCACACTTCTATCTTTGTTTCTCTAACGGCATATTAGCCATTATTAGACACAAATTGTTAAGAGATCAGATTAAAATATTTGTCACCCTTTGAATCCTTCAAAATTGGAGATGTCTGCTGAATAATCTTTGCTATCCTTCAAAATTGAAGGGTCATGCCTCAACCTTTAAAGCCTGGTTTTTATAGTGAAAGGGATGTCAATGAACTCGAGGTCAATCCTTTTTCTAAAGCATTTTCAGCTAATGAAGTCACATTCCTTTTACACTAAAGGAGGCTTGATAAATGATATTTCAGGTTGGTATGTTAATCTGGTGCTTTTGAAGTCAGTTTGAAAAGTTAAATATAATTAAGAGATTCCTAACCCTTGCGTTAGCAAATGCACCCTCTAATTTTTTATTTTTTTTTCTTTGGAGTTGAGGTGGAGTTCACACAACAGAAACACAGATGCTCATACAAGAACAAATATAAAAGCTTAAATGAATTAGATTTTTCACTTGAGGTGGTGTAATATTTTAATTTTTTTTTCTTCTGTTTTTTGGTGGGTTGGTTTTGGGTTCCTATGCAACAGGTTACAAGAGGAGGAGACAAATCTTTCTTTCTTTACTTTTTCTCTCAGCAAACAAGAGGGCATGATCAAATGTCAAAATCTATAACAGAAATGCAATATCTAAAGAATGAAAAGCAGTCCAACAAAGAAGAAACTAGCAAATATTAGTGAATCAGCAAAACTTATGAATTTAGCAAATAAAGAACCTGAAGCCAGTTTGAAGCAGAAAAAACTTACTTGTGTAATTTGAAGAGCCTGCTCAAGCCGCTGAATTTGAATCCATTGTTCTGTAACAATGTCAGCCATCTGAAAGCAAAGAGAAAGAAGCCAATGGCAAAATGAACACCACACTAACAACATCACACACTCATAGCCATAGACCAACGATGGATTGAGTACATCAGTGCATGACCTTTTGAGCCTGAGAGGCAACCGTTTCGAGTTTATCCTCGGCATCTTGTGCTTTATACTCTAAAAAATGGGCCTAGGCGGCTAGGCGGGCGGCTAGGCGGTTAGGCGGGGGCTAGGCGGCTGAGGCGGGCGCTGAGGCGGCGGGGGGCGTCCCTGGGCGGGTTGGATCTTTTTTCGTGTCGAACCAGGAGGAAGCCGAAACCAAAGAAAACAAATCGGAGCGAAACTTCGACTGCAACCTCCGTCCTCTGCGAGTGCAAGCAACGTGTTCGTTTTGAATATATTTAATGCGTATAGCCGACCGGCTATACTCTTAAAATATTAAAATATATTAATATTTCTAACGTATAGCCGAACTCCTATACTTTTAAACTATTCGAATGTATTTAGAGAGTATAGCCGACCGGCTATACATTTAAAATATTCTAATGTATTTGGCGAGTATAGCCAAACGGCGATACTCTTTAAATATACAATTTTGTCACATCATTTTAAGGTTTGGGGCTGAAATACCACTTTAGTTCATTGGGCTAGAGTTATTTCTTCAATTATTTTATTTGTATAAGCGATATTGGGGAATGAGAATTTAAATTCTTTCCAATAGCTCTCATTCTAATGATTTCCAACTATTAACCCATTGGGAAACAATAAAAAAAAATGGATTTTATTTATAACAAATAACACGGGTTTAACCCAAAAATACAACAATAAAAAATAGGATGTCAATGAACTTGAGGTCAATCCTTCTTCTAAAGCATTTTCAGCTAATAAACTCAAAGTCCTTTTACACTAAGGGAGGCTCGATAAACGATATTTCATGTTGGTGTGTTAATCTAGTGCTTTTGAAGTCAGTTTGAAAAGTTAAATATAATTAAGAGATTCCCAACCCATGCGTCAACAAATGCACCGTCTAAAGAAAACCTAGGTTTTATGCCTAACTATTTCCCATGTTTTATATCAGCTAGCCTCTCCACACACGCTTCCACGCCTGCTGAGGCTTTTTAAAAAAAAAATTAAATTTATTTTAGAATTATAAAAGATAATGGGTAGTTGTGTTCCATAAAAATAGAATCTTTTATATGATTTTTCTTTTAATTTCTTTAATTTTAAAAAGTGTGAATTTACCATATTATCCTCATTTAAGTAATAATTTCAATTCTTAATGTTTGCATTAACCAAGGGTATTTTATGGTATTTTGAATGTTTTATCCATTCTCTGCTGTTTGCTTTATATATATAGGTTATGGTACTTTATCATTTATATGTCCTTTTTTTTTGCATTATTTATGTATAAATTAATTTATAATTTATAATACGAAATAATTATAAAGAAATAAAATGCCTAGTAGATTACTCCTCCCACGCCTGCCGCGTAGCGATTTTTAGAACATTGGTCAATCGACTCAATCTTCAATTAGTTACAACTTACAACGTCGTCGAGTGTACAGAAACGACATGTCGACGACTTTTGTATGGAATCCAATGGAAATGTATTCTAATAACAAGCACGACAAGTACACTACTTTAAAATTAGCTCTTTTCTCTCCTTTAAGTAATTACCAAACTAAATTGTTTTTTTTTTTGGGTTTGAAAAGATGTTTTAATGGTTAAGCTCAATTCTTTTTCTTTTACTTATATAATATGTTTAATAACTTAAATTTCTAATAACACTAGTATTCAAACGTAATAAAAATATAAAGTTAATACCTTGGTCCTTATTTAGAAAATAAAATTAAGAAATACATTGCTGCGAGATAATTTGAATTTTATGAAATGTTGACAATTATAAAAAAAAGAATTTTATTGATTATAAAATCAATAGTCTCTTTTTTCTCTTGGGTTGAAAGTAAGATCATTGTTCTTCTAACTGAAGGCATCCCCAAAGCACACGTTACATCCCTTTGCTGTTTATGTAAAACTCAATAAATTGTAAATGTGAAATTTACATCTTAAAGTCTTTACTTGAGGCGATAGGTATACAGCCTATAGTTATTTCACTTTGAATTGATATAGAACTATATATATAGGGGGTGGATCCATGGCACTATATTTTTTACACAAGTTCTTGACCATTAGATTAACACATTATAAATGGATGAGATTAAATCTCACAACTAATGGATTATTATCATGTTAACAATACTTTTATTCAAAAGTTATTATTATTTTATTAGAATAATTAAGACTAGCACGGGTCCCAAAACTCCCTCTTTTTCTCCATTTAAATCGCCGCATCTCTCTTCCACAATGCCCACCCTCGGGTATCTATCAAATGTATAACCTAAACTCTCCAGTAGATGCTATGGCATCTTGGGAAAAGAGGATGATGCATGAAGAGGTCTGGGTGGACCGACCCCCATCATTCCTAACTCGTGTGGATGGACACCCAAAAATAACACCTAAATATATTACCAATTTTATTAAACTTAAAAGAAGACTTAAACTATAACCAATTCTGCAGTTCCAAAATAAATAAAATAATAATTTGTAAGTCATATCCCTTGCCTGGACTGGAAATAGGTGATGGGTGCCTCATGGTTGAAATGTGCGTGGCCCCTTAACTATTTTGGACTCCATCTTCTTATAAGAAGTTTCACCAAGAACTAAGACATCCGTTAATTGCTTCTCCCCAATATGCTCATTTCCAGAAGCTACGAAAGTCTTTGTTTCTCCTATAACTGAGATAAGAAATCATAAGCATTGCACATATAGCATCCATTTACCATAGGAATAAAATGCTATCTTCACACTTTTAATAACACATCCAAAATATTTTCAACAAAAAAAGCTGACTAGATGCAACAAATCGGTCTCAACACTTTTACTAACCCAATTCTATTGCATGAACTCTACAATAAGAGCAATTTATCATTTTTCTTTTTATAAGAAAAACAAATTTCAGTTACAAACTTTCATTAAAACAAAGAGAGAGAATCGTGATTCAGAAGACACTGTTGATAATAATAGTGAAGATTATTTGTACCATTCCTTATACTCAGTTCTGACGATTTGACTTCAGTAGCAGGCAAAGTTGCATCTACTAGATGGTCACTGGGCTGGAACCATATTCCTTTGAATTCTGCTAACCAAGAGGAGCCTTTGGTTCTGACGAAGACATGAGAGCAACCAATTGCACCACTAAGAGTATATCAAAAAGCAAAAACTCTCACTATATATGTCTAGCACGTACTCAATCATCCATATATACAAGGGGAGAATGGAGATGATGTGGCTCATAGAATCAAAGCTCGATAGGTAAAATGGAGGGTTTTGTTAAGCATATATATAGTGTGATCATCATATATTTTGCTAGAATTGAAAGCTAAGTTTATAGAACATCTGTTAGACCACCCATGCTATACGGGACTGAAGGCTGGACAGTTAGAAAACAGACATATTCATAGTTCCTGTAGGTACATAGTAGCCAAATGTTACAACCAGCACAGTGATATGCACACCTCTATCTCTGTTTCTCTAACGGCATATTAGCCATTATTAGACACAAATTGTTAAGAAATCAGATTAAAATATTTGTCACCTTTTGAATCCTTCAAAATTGGAGATGTTTGTTGAATAATCTTTGCTATCCTTCAAAATTGAAGGGTCATTGCCTCAACCTTAAAAGCCTGGTTTTTACAGTGAAAGGGATGTCAATGAACTCGAGGTCTATCCTTCTTCTAAAGCATTTTCAGCTAATGAAGTCACAGTCCTAATGGAGGCTCGATAAACGATATTTCATGTTGGTATGTTAATCTGGTGCTTTTGAAGTCAGTTTGAAAAGTTAAATATAATTAAGAGATTCCTAACCCATGCGTTAGCAAATGCACCCTCTAATTTTTTTAATTTGTTTTCTTTGGAGTTGAGGTGGAGTTCACACAACAGAAACACAGATGCTCATACAAGAACAAATATAAAAGCTTAAATGAATTAGATTTTTCACTTGAGGTGGTTTACTATTTTAATTTTTTTTTTCTGTTCTTTGCTGGGTTGGTTTTGGGTTCCTATGCAACAGGAGGAGGAGACAAATCTTTCTTCTTCTTCTTTTTTTCTCTAAGCAAACAAGAGGGCATGATCAAGTGTCAAAATCTGTAACAGAAATGCAATATCCAAAGAATGAAAAGCGGTCCAACCAAGAAGAAACTATCAAATATTAGTGAATCAGCAAAACTTATGAATTTAGCAAAGAAAGAACCTGAAGTCAGTTTCAAGCAGAAAAAACTTACTTGTGTAATATGAAGAGCCTGCTCAAGCCGCTGAATTTGAATCCATTGTTCTGTAACAATGTCAGCCATCTGAAAGCAAAGAGAAAGAAGCCAATGGCAAAATGAACACCACACTAACAACATCACACACTCATAGCCATAGACCAAAGATGGATTGAGTACATCAGTGCATGACCTTTTGAGCCTGAGAGGCAACCGTTTCGAGTCTATCCTCGGCATCTTGTGCTTTAGACTCTAAAACATGAAGATCGAAGTTGTACTTTCTTGATGCAGCCCACAGAAGGCGTACCTTAAAAGCATTGCAAAGCCCATTTCTCAAATCCAACAAACCGTTTCTGCTACTTTTTCATTGAATTGAAAATTGCAAAAAATAAATTGAAAAAGATGTGAACCTCTTCTTCTAGAGCATTAAGCCTGTCATCAGTAGCCAATGAGTCTCTCTGTGACATACAAATGCTACCAAATATTATATATTTGCTTTCAATTTAGCATATACTTAAAGCTGAAGATTTTATGCTGAAACGGGAAACAAACCTTAAGAGTGAACTAAACAGACTGCAAATGATGTATCTCGGGTTGGGTTAACAGAAGTATGGAACTCAAGGAATGTGAGATGTTGTGCATGAAGAACTGCTCCTGCACAGCTTTTGCAAACTTGGATACCAGGGATGGAGGAAGTGGGTGCCTGCTGTGGTTCAGTGAGCTGATTGATGTAAGAAATTTCACTGAAAATGGGCAAGATAATTATTTTAGAATGGCAGCATCAGAACTAGGTATCGAGTCATTTTTAATCTCAAAAGTCAGTGTGTTAATGCAAATTTTAAAGAAAACAAGAGAAAAAATAAACATCTTTGGATATGGAACAGTCAATTGGGAGTTATCCATCTCTTCACGATCATGTACAAAAAGTAAAGTCAAAACATATCAAACCCAAAGGTTGTTACTCTATAATTTTGGATTTGGACACAATTATCAAACTCTACTTTCAAAATTCGTCTGTTAAGATCAATGGATGATAGACATTACATAAGTTTTTTTTTTCTTTCTTTATCAATATCTAACTTCTTACTCTTTTTGCTTTCAAATATATTTCCTGCCTAGATCATGAAGACTATACAACAATCAGTGCTAAACCTGCTAAACCCAATTTCCGCCCCAGGGGTTAGACCACTTGGGTTATATTTTATAGTCTCATTGAATGTGAAGAAAGTAAGAATCATAGTAGGCAGTATTGTGTCATCTCCTGGGCTCCTCCTGGGTGTAGCTCTGTTTTTTCTAATGTTTGGAAGAAGCAGCACCAGATAGATGGTAAGTTGTTTTCTAGTCTTCTTTGGAAAATAGAGAGCAACTTGGTTATTTGAAAATTTAACTGCAATGGCCTATTGCGATATAGATGACATGATGTTAGAATTGAAAAATAATTGAGAAATGTGTGTGAAATTATAGGATAGCAACTCCCAATTGGAGATGCTCTTATTGGTACTTCTCTTGGGCATTTGTCCATTAAAGTCAAATGTGGGGTTCATCTCTTCTACTCTTTTTTTTTTTTTGCCTCATTTGGCAACTCACTGAAGTATTAACTTGAGGGGGACAAAAAAACTGACAGAGAGAAAAAGATAGGAAGAATTAAAACAAAGTATACAATTCAGAAAATTGCAGCTTCCTTTGAGTTGATTTCGTATTTGATTCTGGAAGACTAACCAAGTAAGTGGATGACCACAAATGATTTAGATTTTTCTACTAGAGGAACGCTACTAATAGTCAATTGTCAGGCAAGACACCATCATTCTTGAACTAAATTTGAAGTAAGCCCACTTTGGATTGAAGAGAATTTTCTCCATTTCACACTGGAGAGAGTGATGTTTATTTGCATTCAATTACGCATCTAAATTTGATATGACGTGCATCGATATTGTCGATAATGCATCAGTAACATGTTTAGATTGATAATTGATATTTTGCGAAAACGAATTCTACTCCAAGCAACGGTGAAAGGGGATCCCTTATGAGAAATTCATCCTATTTATCTGTCCTTGGAACTTTAGTAATTTGCCTCCCCACTATTCAACTTTAGTATTGATAGCTTACTAATTGTCTTCCCAGCTACTCAACTTAAAATATATACTGTAGGGTTTCTAATTTCTAATCAAGTTTCCAATGCTGCTAATTGTGAGATTGTTTAAGGTGAGAGACAGTTACAGAAAACTTTATCAAATTAATACAATTATCTTCTAATTAGAGTCAGACTCTCCATATATAGTGCAGACTAAAACCCCTCACTGCTTCATCAGGTGTACTCAAGGTGAGCAGCCCTGGAATTCTTGTCCTTGTTGACCATAAGAACACTATCAATCTATTGGTAGTCTTTAATGAAAATGTCTTGTTCCTGTTGTTTCTAATTTTTTTTTTGGTTGGCTTGGTTCCTGGCATTACATGGTAGTCTTTAACCCACCAATGAATTCTCCAGGTGTGGCTGCATCAAGGATGAAGCCTCCCCTAAAGAAAGAAACATCAATGAAGCTTTTGAGAGCACTTAATTAACTTGATATATGTAAATATGTAAAACAGCAGCCATGACAAAACAGTGCATTCAGAACATCAACATAGGATGCAAAAGCGATCCCACCGGAAGATTTAAGTTGAAAAAAAAAAAAAACAAACCACACATATTCTCAAGCAACATTTTTCTGATCAACTTCTAATACCAAACAATATATTAACTCTAATTCAAATCACAACATCAGTTGTTGAAATCATGATAGAATAAAGGAACAAACTTTAAGTTACACAAATCACAACAAGAGTTGTTGAAATATTTCCAAAATTCATACGAATGACAAAAAAACGCTGGTCTCTTTGCATTGCAGGCTCCAAAATCTAGCAAGGAATTCTTCATGGGGTCTTGGACACACCCAATCTGCAATCTGGGTTTCATTTACTTTTAATGACCTTGAACTTTCTCCTATCACAAATTATGTTAAACCTTCTATATGTTAGAATTTTACCACTCATCTTTAGGGCTGTAGTGCTAAATGGACAATGCTGACTTTCGTGATCTGTAGAGATCCGTATCGGTGGTCTTCTTTTGTGTGTTTGTGTCTGAATGCTCAAACGTCCGGTTTCATATGTGACGCATATCAAACCTTAGTTGATTGCATAACATGAATTTATAGTAATATATTTTATTAATTTCCTAACATGATTTTGATAAGTCATGGGTTATGAGAAGACTGTCTTTTGCAGCACTGGATTAATTTTTAGTTGTGGAGCACAGAGTCACTGCACCATGATGCCAAGAGACTGTTTTCTAACTGACTGAGGGTTATCCGTTTTCCTTCATTGTTTGTCCTTTTTTAACATAGTCAGGCTTGTAAACTGACTTTGCCCTTGCAGGGATATATGAGTTGCAGAAAGAGAATCGTGATATTTGAGCAATTTATAATTTATAATTTTATAAGAAACACAAATTTAAGTTACAATCTTTCATTAGAACAAAGAAAGAGAATCGTGATGCAGAAGACACTGTTGATAATAATAGTGAAGATTATTTGTACCATTCCTTATATTCAGTTCTGATGATTTGACATCAGTAGCAGGCAAAGTTGCATCTACTAGATGGTCACTGGACTGGAACCATATTCCTCTGAATTCTGCTAACCAAGAGGAGCCTTTGGTTCTGACGAAGACATAAGAGCAACCAATTGCACCACTAAGAGTATATCAAAAAGCAAAAACTTTCACTATCTAGCATGTACTCAATCATCCATATATACAAGGGGAGAATGGAGATGATGTGGCTCATAGAATCAAAGCACGATAGGTAAAATGGAGGGTTTTGTTAAGCATATATGTAGTGTGATCATCATATTTTGCTGGAATTGAAAGCTAAGTTTATAGAACATCTGTTAGACCAGCCACGCTATATGGGATTGAATGCTGGACAATTAGAAAACAGACATATTCATAGTTCTTGTAGGTACATATTAGCCAAATGTTACAACCAGCACAGTGATATGCACACCTCTATCTCTGTTTCTCTAACGGCATATTAGCCATTATTAGACACAAATTGTTAAGATATCAGATTAAAATATTTGTCACCTTTTGAATCCTTCAAAATTGGAGATGTTTGCTGAATAATCTTTGCTATCCTTCAAAATTGAAGGGTCATTGCCTCAACCTTAAAAGCCATGGTTTTTATAGTGAAAGGGATGTCAATGAACTCGAGGTCAATCCTTCTTCTAAAGCATTTTCAGGTAATGAAGTCACAGTCCTTTTACACTAAAGGAGGCTTGATAAACGATATTTCATGTTGGTATGTTAATCTGGTGCTTTTGAAGCCAGTTTGAAAAGTTAAATATAATTAAGAGATTCCCAACCCATGCGTTAGCAAATGCACCCTCTACTTTTTTTTTATTTGTTTTCTTTGGAGTTGAGGTGGAGTTCACACAACAGAAACACAGATGCTGACACAAGAACAAATATAAAAGCTTAAATGAATTAGATTTTTCACTTGAGGTGGTGTAATATTTCAATTTTTTTTTCTTTCTGTTTTTTGGTGGGTTGGTTTTGGGTTCCTATGCAACAGGTTACAGGAGGAGAGACAAATCTTTCTTTCTTTCCTTTCTCTCTCAGCAAACAAGAGGGCATGATCAAATGTCAAAATCTATAACAGAAATGCAATATCCAAAGAATGAAAAGCAGTCCAACCAAGAAGAAACTAGCAAATATTAGTGAATAAACAAAACTTATGAATTTAGCAAATAAAGAACCTGAAGCCAGTTTGAAGCAGAAAAAACTTACTTGTGTAATATGAAGAGCCTGCTCAAGCCGCTGAATTTGAATCCATTGTTCTGTAACAATGTCAGCCATCTGAAAGCAAAGAGAAAGAAGCCAATGGCAAAATGAATGCCACACTAACAACATCACACACCAAAGATGGATTGAGTACATCAGTTTAGACCTTTTGAGCCTGAGAGGCAACCGTTTCGAGTCTATCCTCGGCATCTTGTGCTTTAGACTCTAAAAAATCGGCCTAGGCGGGCGCTAGGCGGCTGGGCGGGCCTCCTAGGGTTTAGGGTTTAGGGTTGGGTCTTTTTTCGGTGCCGAACCCGGAGGACGAAGCAGCCGAAACTGAAGAAAACAAATCGGAGCTTAAGTTGATAGAGAAGCGAAACTTCGACTGCAACCTCCGTCCTCTGCGAGTGCAAGCTTCGTGTATATTTAAAGGGTATAGCCGCGAGGCTATACTCTTAAAATATTCGAATATATTAATATTTCAAGCGTATAGCCGAACGCCTATACTTTTAAAATATTCGAATGTATTAAGAAAGTATAGCCGCCCGGCTATACGTTTAAATATACAATTTTGTCACATCATTTTAAGGTTTGGGGCTGAAATACCAGTCCATTGGGCTAGAGTTATTTCTTCAATTATTTTATTTGTATAAGCGATATTGGGGAATGAGAATTTAAATTCTTTCCAATACCTCCCATGAATACAACAACAAAAAATAGGATATCAATGAACTCGAGGTATCCTTCTTCTAAAGCATTTTCAACTAATGAACTCAAAGTCCTTTTACACTAAGGGAGGCTCAATAAACGATATTTCATGTTGGTGTGTTAATCTAGGTCTTTTGAAGTCAATTTGAAAAGTTAAATATAATTAAGAGATTAACCCATGCGTCAGCAAATGCACCCTCTAAAGAAAACCTAGGTTTTGTGCCTTACTAGTTCCCATGTTTTATATCAACTAGCCTCTCCAAACGCATTTCGCGCCTGCATGAGGTTTTTTTTTTAAAAAAATTTAAATTTATTTTAGAGTTATAAAAGATAATGGGTAGTTGTGTTCCATAAAAATAGAATCTTTTATCTGATTTTTCTTTTAATTTCTTTTAATGTTAAAAAGTGTGAATTTACCATATTATCCTCATTTAATTAATGATTTCAATTCTTAATGATTGCATTAACCAATGGTATTTTATGGTATTTTGAATGTTTTACCATTCTCTGCCTTTTGCTTTATATACATAGGTTATGGTACTTTATCATTTATATGTCCTTTTATTTTTGCATTATTTATGTATAAATTAATTTATAATTTATAATACAAAATAATTATAAATAAATAAATCGCCTAGTCGATTACTGCTCCCACGCCTCGCTGCGTAGCGATTTTTAGAACATTGGTCAATCGACTCAATCTTCAATTAGTTACAACTTACAACGTCGTCGAGTGTACAAAAACAACATGTCGACGACTTTCGTATGGAATCCAATAGAAATGTATTCTAATAATAAACATGACAAGTACACTACTTTAAAATTAGCTCTTTTCTCTCCTTTAAGTAATTACCAAACTAAATTGTTTTATTTTATTTTTTTGGTTTGAAAAGATGTTTTAAAGGTTAGGCTCAATTCTTTTTCTTTTACTTATATAATATGTTTGATAAGTTAAATTTCTAATAACACTAGTATTCAAACGTAATAAAAATATAAAGTTAATACCTTGGTCCTTATTTAGAAAATAAAATTAATAAATACATTGCTACGAGATTATTTGAATTTTATGAAATGTTGGCAATTAAAAAAAGAATTTTATTGATTATAAAATCAATGGTCTTTTTTCTCTTGGGTTGAAAGTAAGATCAGTGTTCTTCTAACTGAAGGCATCCCCAAAGCACATGTTACATCCCTTTGCTGTTTATGTAAAACTCAATAAATTGTAAACGTGAAATTTACAGCTTAAAGTCTTTACTTGAGGCGATAGGTATACAGCCTATAGTTACTTCACTTTGAATTGATATAGATCTATATATATAGGGGTGGATCCATGACACTATATTTTTTACACAAGTTCTTGACCATTAGATTAACACATTATAAATGGATGAGATTAAATCTCACAACTAATTAATTATTATCATGTTAACAATACTTTTATTCAAAAGTTATTATTTATTTTGTTAGAATAATTAAGACTAGCACAGGTCCCAAAACTCCCTCTTTTTCTCCATGTAAATCGCCACGTCTCTCTTCCACCATGCCCTCCCTTGGGTATCTATCAAATGTACAACCTAAACTCTCCAGTAGATGCTATGGCTTCTTGGGAAAAGAGGATGATGCATGAAGAGGTTTGGGTGGACCGACCCTCATTATTCCTAACTCATGTGGATGGGCTACCATGCCCTCTAAGAAACTGAAGACGGAACAAGGGCCATAAGTCAGCTGTATTTTTTTTCGCTGCTCTGTTTTGGTTTATGTCTCCTGCTGTTCTGGTTTTGTTTCTTAAAATGAAAGAGGTTTGTTAAAAAAAAAACTTGAATTAATAATTAAAACTCAGGAAAATTCCTAATTCTTTAGTTAATTACTTGTCTCGTCATTGAGCCTTTGTAAAACTGTATAATGGGTGGTATGATGTGAGATAATTGCTTGAGAATAGTTTGCAGGGGTTGGTTTAACTAATCCATTGAACATGTTGTTCAAGCTTTTACTTTGAATAATTTAATGAACTTTGAGGCACTGAAGATATGATCTTGATAAGCCTCGGAGGAATTCGGTTATGCTTGTTGGCCTGATGAAGGATGTGAAGAGATTTTTTAAATTAATAGATGGCGATTGTTGGCATTCTTGATTGATGTAGTCAATGGTGGCCATGGAGGAAGAGGGATAGAAGTAGAGCCAACGGTGGGCACGGAGAAGAGATATAGAGAGAGAATCATGGGAACTATGCAATTCATAATTAGTCTATTAAAATAATAGTAATTTTAGGCAAAAAGTATTATTAAAAAGATAGTAATAAATAGTAGTGAGATTTAATCTTAGCCATTTATAATGTGTTAATCTAATGGTCAAGAACTTGTGTCAAAAACATGGTGCCAAGGATCCACCCTATATATATATATATATATATATATATATACACACAAGTAGTAGTAATCTGTCTCTTTAGTACCCTCTCATTGCCACAGGCTCACAGCTGCTTATCTAGAACAAATATATTATTGGAAAGCTTATTGACCATTGATTCAATATGTAAACTGTTGCTACTAGTGTGTGGATGAGGGTGACGGTGAGGGTGAGCTAGCCATTAGAAGGGAATATGCATGGTTCAGTTCCCCAAGTCTTCTCAGTAAGTTATACAACGCCAAACTCAAACTGCATATATATGGTTTGGGTTGGGACCGCCAAGCAAACAGAAATAATTACCCGAGCCTCTAAATAGCTTTCAAAGCAAATAGAAGTCTTTACCACAGTCCACAGTATCACATAGAGATTCAAAATAGTCTTTAAAGTCGAAATAGCCATCTCGGCCTACACATAATAAATATCACACAATGGTCAAAAACGACAAAAAACACATGCTCTCTAAAGAATCTGAAAATTCTAGACTGGTTTCTCCTATCACTAATTGGCTAAGTGCATATGATTGAAGTGACTGTAATTGCATACCTTATAACACGTGCACATTGCAATGGCATTTTACGAGATCCTTCCTCATGCAATTTGGAACTTCATGAATCTTTGCCCCAAATTTGAAGCACTTGCGTTCATTTGTTGAAAATGCTTTAAAAGAATGACTGACTTCGAGTTCATTGAGATCCCTTTCACTGTAATTGGCATGCTCGGCCTATCTCCCGGGTTACGCTGCACACATAAAAGACCTACATGCATGAAATAATCTCACAACTTCATGTGGATCACTTGAGTCCCCTATTGATGCATCAAGCACTTCAATGGACTAGCCTTCTGTGTATAGCATCCATGCCTAAAAGAATTTATCAAAAGTTCAAAATCATTGTGCTTACTTAAAAGAAGAAACAAAAAAAAAACTATGAGTAAATCCTAAGTTTCTCTTCACACTCACTATCTCTAGCATCAACCCGCCAAAACAATAGACGTCGGATTTTAGCGAGTAGAACCCATCAATTTTGTATTCTGAGGACGTGTAACCACTACAAACCAGTCAATCAAGAACTAAGTTCATAAGAAAATCAAGTATACTATATGTATGTATTGGTTCTGTTGTGATATATACTTACTATGTTGCAACCACTTTCTTGGTTTTTAAGAGCACAAAATAATTCATAAAAATTCATTACTATTTGATAAGTAATTTATGAAACAAATAATAACTAAAAGCTAATTAGTAATTATATTAACTAAATAAGACTAAGATATTATTCAATTAAAATATTTATTAATTAGCTATTCCCAAAAAAAAAAATATCCCTATGAAAATTAAAGTCTGAAAAATATTACAACATAATAATTAATTTTAATTAAGTAATATAATTTATGAATTTAATTAACATATTTAATACTAATTGTTCACTAAAGAAATAATAATTAAAACATAATTACTAATAAAAGTAATTAAAATAAAGCAAAGATATTGTTTAATTACAAAAAAGAAAATAAAAAAACCTAAAGAAACTAATTTGATATTGCACACAGCCGCCCAAGCCGCCTAGGCGGGCGCCTAGCGCCTAGGAGCCGCGTAGCCCATTTTTCAAAAATTTCCATGTGATTCTTTGTGTTATCGGCTTGATCTTTCCTCTTCTGTTGCCTGCGTCAATTCTGGTCAAGCATGCAATTGAAAATTATCGTTGATGTTGTCTGCTAAGGAACAAAAAGCGTGCGAAGATTACCCGTTAGACCCTTTTGTTGAGAATTTCGTATTGGAAATCAAAGTCCACTTCGGGTAAGTCCTCAAAATCCTCAAAATAATCTTGTTCCAGTCTATTTCTTTGTTGTTTTGACAAGGAAAACTGTATCTTATTCAAAACAGAGAAAGAAAACCTACAAGAAAGATGGGCGAGAAAGAAAACAGAGAAATGAAAACTATTTCTTTGTTCTTTTCGTCTTCAAAGATATCTTGTAGAAAACCATCAAAATCAGACCAACAATCATGACATGACATATGAAATCAGATTACATTCAGCCCAAAACTCTGTCCAATCAACATGAGTTACACTAAAGTAGTCTTTGAAATGCTTTAACAAACACGCCCCAAGAGAAGCTATTATAATATTTCTGTTAGTTTTGATACGTTAATATAATAATACTGTCATATTGTGTTGTAAGTCGCAAGTTTGTGGAAGTCTTTTTTGTTGTGTGTGTGTGTGTGTGTGTGTGTGTGTGTGTGTGTGTGTGTGTGTGTGTGTGTGTGTGTGTGTGTGCAGGGGGCGGGGAGTTGGAGGGGAATGAAATGGAAGAAGACCAATGCATTATGCATCCAAGGGAGAATTATGCCCCAATCCCAAAAATGGATTTCTCCAACCCTTAAATTAGATCTGCAAATGAATTTTGCATTCAATGTTATTTCATATTTTTGTAATTTTGGGATTTTACATGCTTTTCTTCACACGTTGATGGTTTTGCGTTTCTCTTTTCTATTTTATTATATGGTAGGATGCAGGATATTGAACTTATGCACATGTGGTATGCTCTAGATTTAGCTGTTCTTGCGGTTGGAGTGATGGAAAGGACTATGACTTGCGAAAGAAAAAGTTTTCATCAAGTTGCATTTGACCATTTGGAGGCTGTCAATGGCATCCCTCACAAGGTAGTCTATTCTGAATATGGTTTTCTTTTAGCCTAACATTTTCAATCGTACCTCCTTTTTGTGTTTGTTAAAACTGTTATTTTCTCATGTTTATGCCAAATAAGTTCAACTTGCAATTACATGTCTAACATGTTTCTTCGGGCAAATCTGTTGCCTGTTGTCTTTGAAAGTTGTTTTGGGTAAAATATAGTCACCAAAAAATGCATGCAAAACAAATTATTTATCATTCATGTTCTGATGCTAGAGAATTAGCAACTGCTAAATGGATTGCATTTTGGTATTTTGTTCAATTTTACTTTGAAGTTTCATGTTTTCCTTTGAAATCTAAATGCTCTCAATTTGTTTGTGATGTCATCAGTTTTATTAGTTTGCTGCATCTTTTTTCCTGTTCTTCATTGTAATTATTTTATAATGCTTCTGTAATGATGCAAATCATGATGGCGAATGTCATAAGTTTGCTTTTACATATGGATGATCTTTCTCTCAATTTGGCTCGTTGTGCCTCACCATGGAGCTATTCTGAATCACGTTACACATGTGCTTCAGAGCAAACTGATCTAACACGTGAAGTGGGGAAACAAATTAGTTGTCTCTTTCATGGGGAAACTACTAGATATATTACATCACTGTCTTCCTTCAACTATAAGTTAATAACTGAACTAGATCATGCTCTAAGTGATGGCGTAAGTAGGGGTGGAAGACAAGCATTGGAGTCGAGAGCGTCAATTGCTAAACATTTGAAGAGTGGGAATGGCAGTCGTCAATTTTGCAGCGTCTTCTTTCGTTATCCGAACGCCAGAGGCAGTGGAAAGAGGCATTAACTGTATTACGTCCCGCACCATCTAAGCTACTTAACCTGTGAGTTACAAGCCTTTTCTTCTTTGGGAATTTATATGATGATCAAGTGGTTCTTGTGCATGAATTGCTTTTTGGATATTTGTTATAGATCACTGGTTTGCAAATGGTAGTTTATCCTATAAGAAAATGGTAGTTTATGACGATTATAAACTATAATGATCACCCAGGCCAAACAAAATATGATGACCTCATTATTCCAAATGATAGAAATAGATGCTGATATTTGAAGATGATAGTACATAATCAGTTAATATGAAATTGCTGACATCTTACTTTCTGAAGGTAAATATTGTAGGCGTTCTTATTTATGAGAAGTATGCTTTAGTTTCTGTGTAGTTTTATGCATAAATTATTTGGTTTTGGAGAGCATGTGTTTCTGGAATTGCCCTTTTTTTTTTTTTTTTTTTTTTTTTCAGGGAAGGGAAGGTGTGTTATTGGCTGCAATTCCAGGAACCAAAATATGGTCCCCAACTGCAAAATAGTCTGCATCCCCACACATTTTCCCTGGGGACATTAATGTTGTAACCTGCTCCTGTTCCTTATCCAATCATAGTATAGAAACCATCATCAATAGCTGGATAAAAGGCTTCCGAACTCATGCCCGAAAGAAGAATAGCTCTATACTGTCATCATAACTAAGAACTTCGATCTTATGTGAGACAAGTCAACCAAGAAAGTTACAAGTTAAAAGCTGATCCAATGAGAAAAACTTTTGATAGAATGCAAAGACTTAGAAATTGTTATGTCACAAATTCCTTGAAAGCGTAAAAAGCCTCTTGATAGCAACTTCAAAGACAAGAAAACAACAAAGGAATGTCATGCAACACATATTAACAACACTACATGAAGAAATATGACTTAAAACTTTGTGTATGTTACACATAAGCTTAAATGATGAAGCAAAAGAAACGAGTATCAGTTCAAAATTATGGCATGTCTACGAAACGAGAATCAGTTCCTAGGGGCTCAGTGAGTCCTTATTTTCTAAAAAAAAAAAATAGTATAGCCGCGCGGCTTAAATATATTTAAAGGGCATAGCTAGCTGGCCGGTTATAATGCGGTCCCTTTGAAATTTTTTTTCTTGATAAATAGTATAGCCGATCGGCTACACTCTTTAAATATATATATATATATATATATTGGAATCCTCTTTTTCTTTTTCTTTTTTTTTTAATAATAATTTTATATAATTTTTTTCCCTTATTTTCAGTTATCGATAAGATTAGTTTAGAACATTATCCATTTCTATTAGGCCATTACCCGAGTCTCTATTGTCCCCTTTTCATTTTTTACTTTTCCAGAGTTATTACTCGTATAAAGAATTTAGCATTTTCCCGTTTAATACTCGTGTTAAACACATATGTACGTATTTTTCAATAATACTTCCATTTTTCTTACACGTCTTATCGAGAATTCACAGGTTCGTTCACTTACCAGCACTAGTTCGTACCTTACCTTAGAAAGCAAGCAGCCGTGACCTTCGCATGGAGTATTACCGTGCTGCGGCTATGGCGGCTAAAAAATAAATCAAAAAAATCGGCCAACTAGTTGCTATTAGGCAGGTCCTTTTTTTAATCAATTTAATTTAATAAATAGTACAGCCGAACTATATTGTGGTAATTTTTTTCTTCATTTTTTTTAAATAAATAGTATGGCCGCGCGGCTAGACGGTTAAATGTAATATATTTAAAGAGTATAGCCGCTCGGCTATATTGGGGTCCCCATTTTTTTTTAATAAATTTTTTTCCCATATTTTCGTTTAGAGCATTATCCATTACTATTAGGCCATTACTTGAGTCTCTATAGTCTTTTGTTTTTTTTACATTTTTAGAGTTATTACCCGTATAAAGAATTTAGCATTTTCCTGTTTAACACTTGTATTATGCACGTATGTACATGTTTTTCAATAATACTTCTTTGCAAACTCAACAACTAGAAAGTTTATGTTTTGCTTCCAGCATATCCTCTCTCTGTTAACTGTCTTTCCCGAGCAGAAGGGTACTTGTGATACACTTATAGTGGGAATTCAAATCATGTCATTCTCTTATGAGAAATTCATCCTATTTATATGTCCTTGAAACTTTAGTAATTTGCCTCCCCACTATTCAACTCTAGTATTGATAGCTTACTAATTGTCTTCCCAGCTACTCAACTTAAACTAAATACGGTAGGGTTTTTACTTTCTAATCAAGTTTCCAATGCTGCTAATTGTGAGATTTTTGAAGGTGAGAGACAGTTACAGAAAACTTTATCAAATTAATACAATTATCTTCTAATTAGAGCCAAACTCTCCATATATAGTGCAGACTAAAAGAAACACACCCCTCACTGCATCATCAGTGTACTCAAGGTGAGCAGCCCTGGAATTCTTGTCCTTGTTGACCATAAGAACACTATCAATCTATTGGTAGTCTTTAATGAAAATGTCTTGTTCCTGTTAGTTGGAAAGAGTCAATTTCCCCTCTCATTCTCTCTGAGTTTCTAATATTTTTTGTTTGGCTTAGTTCCTGGCATTACATGGTAGTCTTTAACCCACCAATGAATTCTCCAGGTGTGGCAGCATCAAGGATGAAGCCTCCCCTAAAGAAAGAAACATCAATGAAGCTTTTGAGAGCACTTAATTAACTTGATATATGTAAATATGTAAAATAGCAGCCATGACAAAACAGTGCATTCAGAACATCAACATCCGTTAATTGCTTCTCCCCAATATGCTCATTTCCAGAAGCTACGGAAGTCTTTGTTTCTCCTATAACTGAGATAAGAAATCATAAGCACTGCACATATAGCATCCATTTACCATAGGAATAAAATGCTATCTTCACACTTTTAATAACAAATCCAAAATATTTTGAACAAAAAAAGCTGACTAGATACAACAAGTCTGTCTCAACACTTTTACTAACCCAATTCTATTGCATGAACTCTACAATAAGAGAAATTTATCATTTTTCTTTTTATAAGAAACACAAATTTAAGTTACAATCTTTCATTAAAACAAAGAAAGAGAATCGTGATGCAGAAGACACTGTTGATAATAATAGTGAAGATTATTTGTACCATTCCTTATACTCAGTTCTGATTATTTGACTTCAGTAGCAGGAAAAGTTGCATCTACTAGATGGTCACTGGACTGGAACCATATTCCTTTGAATTCTGCTAACCAAGAGGAGCCTTTGGTTCTGACGAAGACATAAGAGCAACCAATTGCACCACTAAGAGTATCTCAAAAAGCAAAAACTTTCACTATCTAGCATGTACTCAATCATCCACATATACAAGGGGAGAATGGAGATGATGTGGCTCATAGAATCAAAGCGCGATAGGTAAAATGGAGGGTTTTGTTAAGCATATATATAGTGTGATCATCATATTTTGCTAGAATTGAAAGCTAAGTTTATAGAACATCTGTTAGACCAGCCACGCTACATTGGACTGAATGCTGGACAGTTAGAAAACAGACATATTCATAGTTCCTGTAGGTACATATTAGCCAAATGTTACAACCAGCACAGTGATATGCACACCTCTATCTCTGTTTCTCTAACTGCATATTTGCCATTATTAGACACCAATTGTTAAGAGATCAGATTAAAATATTTGTCAACTTCTGAATCCTTCAAAATTGGAGATGTTTGCTGAACAATCTTTGCTATCGTTCAAAATTGAAGGGTCATTGCCTCAACCTTAAAAGCCTGGTTTTTATAGTGAAAGGGATGTCAATGAACTCGAGGTCAGTCCTTCTTCTAAAGCATTTTCAGCTAATAAAGTCACAGTCCTTTTACACTAAAGGAGGCCCGATAAACGATATTTCCTGTTGGAATGTTAATCTGGTGCTTTTGAAGTCAGTTTGAAAAGTTAAATATAATTAAGAGATTCCCAACCCATGCGTTAGCAAATGCACCCTCTAATTTTTTTTATTTGTTTTCTTTAGAGTTGAAGTGGAGTTCACACAACAGAAACACAGGATGCTGATACAAGAACAAATATAAAAAGCTTAAATGAATTAGATTTTTCACTTGAGGTGGTGTTATATTTCAATTATTTTTTTCTGTTTTTTGGTGGGTTGGTTTTGGGTTCCTACGCAACAGGTTCCAGGAGGAGGAGAGAAATCTTTCCTTCTTTCTTTTTTTCTCAGCAAACAAGAGGGCATGATCAAATGTCAAAATCTATAACAGAAATGCAATATCCAAAGAATGAAAAGCAGTCCAACCAAGAAAAAACTAGCAAATATTAGTGAATCAGCAAAACTTATGAATTTAGCAAATAAAGAACATGAAGCCAGATTGAAGCAGAAAAAACTTACTTGTGTAATATGAAGAGCCTGCTCAAGCCGCTGAATTTGAATCCATTGTTCTGTAACAATGTCAGCCATCTGAAAGCAAAGAGAAAGAAGCCAATGGCAAAATGAACACCACACTAACAACACCACACACTCGTAGCCATAGACTAAAGATGGATTGAGTACATCAGTGCATGACCTTTTGAGCCTGAGAGGCAACCGTTTCGAGTCTATCCTCGGCATCTTGTGCTTTAGACTCTAAAAAATGGGGCTAGGAGGGCGGCTAGGCGGGCTGCTAGGCGGCTAGGCGGGCGCTAGGCGGTAGGCTAGGCGGGCGCTAGGCGGGCGCTGCGGCGGTGTGCGGTCCTCCTAGGCGGGTTGGGTCTTTTTTCGGTGCCTAACCCGGAGGACGAAGCAGCCGAAACAGAAGAAAACGAATCGAAGCTTGAGTTGATAGAGAAGCGAAACTTCGACTGCAACCCCCGTTCTTTGCGAGTGCAAGCGTCGTGTTCGTTTTCGAATATATTTTAAAGAGTATAGCCGGTCGGCTATACTTTTAAAATATTCGAATATATTAATATTTCAAGCGTATAGCCAAACGCCTATACTTTAAAAATATTCGAATGTATTTAGACAGTATAGCCGACCGGTTATACGTTTAAAATATTCTAATATATTTGGTGAGTATAGCCGACCGGCTATACTCTTTAAATATACAATTTTGTCACTTAAGGTTTGGGGCTCAAATACCACTTTAGTCCATTGGGCTAGAGTTATTTCTTCAATTATTTTATTTGTATAAGCGATATTGGGGAATGAGAATTTAAATTCTTTCCAATACTTTGAATTCCAACTATTAGTCGATTGGGCAACAATAAAAAAATGGATTTTATTTATAACAAATAACACGGGTTTAACCCATAAATACAACAACAAAAAATAGGATGTCAATGAACTCGAGGTCAATCCTTCTTCTAAATCATTTTCAGCTAATGAACTCAAAGTCCTTTTACACTAAGGGAGGCTCGATAAACGATATTTCATGTTGGTGTGTTAATCTAGTGTTTTTGAAGTCAATTTGAAAAGTTAAATATAATTAAGAGAATTCCAACCCATGCGTCAACAATTGCACTCTCTAAAGAAAACCTAGGTTTTATGCCTAACTATTTCCCTTGTTTTATATCAACTAGCCTCTCCACACATGCTTCCACGCCTGCGTGAGGCTTTTTTCAAAAAAAATATTAAATTTATTTTAGAATTATAAAAGATAATGGGTAGTTGTGTTCCATAAAAATAGGATCCATTATCTGATTTTTCTTTTTATTTTAATTTTTTTTTAATATGAAAAAACGTGAATTTACCATATTATCCTCATTTAATTAATAATTTCAATTCTTAATGTTTGCATTAACAAGGGCATTTTTTGGTATTTTCAAATGTTTCAGCATTCTCCGCCTTTTGCTTTACATATATAGATATATAGGTTATGGTACTTTATCATTTATATGTCCTTTTATTTTTGCATTATTTATGTATAAATTAATTTATAATTTATAATACAAAATAATTATAAATAAATAAAATGCCTTGTCGATTAGTCCTCCCGCGCCTCCCGCGTAGCGATTTTTAGAACATTGGTCAATCGACTCAATCTTCAATTAGTTACAACTTACAACATCGTTGAGTGTCCAGAAATGACATGTCGATGACTTTCGTATGGAATCCAATAGAAATGTATTCTAATAATAAACACGACAAGTACACTACTTTAAAATTAGCTCTTTTCTCTCCTTTAAGTAATTACCAAACTAAATTGTTTTATTTTATTTTTTTGGTTTGAAAAGATGTTTTAAAGGTTAAGCTCAATTCTTTTTCTTTTACTTATATAATTTGTTTGATAAGTTAAATTTCTAATAACACTAGTATTAAAACGTAACAAAAATATAAAGTTAATACCTTGGTCCTTATTTAGAAAATAAAATTAATACATACATTGCAGCGAGATGATTTGAATTTTATGAAATGTTGGCAATTAAAAAAAAAGAATTTTATTGATTATAAAATCAATAGTCTTTTTTCTCTTGGGTGGAAAGTAAGATCAATGTTCTTCTAACTGAAGGCATCCCCAAAGCACATGTTACATCCCTTTGCTATTTATGTAAAACTCAATAAATTGTAAACGTGAAATTTACAGCTTAAAGTCTTTACTTGAGGCGATAAGTATACAACCTATAGTTATTTCACTTTGAATTGATATAGAACTATATATATAGAGGGTGGATCCATGGCACTATATTTTTTACACAAGTTCTTGACCATTAGATTAACACATTATAAATGGATGAGATTAAATCTCACAACTAATTGATTATTATCATGTTAACTTATTATTATTTTATTAGAATAATTAAGACTAGCACGGGTCTCAAAACTCCTTCTTTTTCTCCATATAAATCGCCACATCTCTCTTCCACCATGCCCACCCTTGGGCATCTATCAAATGTACAACCTAAGCTCTCCAGTAGATGCTATGGCATCTTGGGAAAAGAGGATGATGCATGAAGAGGTCTGGGTGGACCAACCCTCATCATTCCTAACTCATGTGGATGGACACCCAAAAATAACACCTAAATATATTACCAATTTTATTAAACTTAAAAGAACACTTAAAGTATAACCAATTCTGCAGTTCCAAAGTAAATAAAATAATAATTTGTAAGTCATATCCCTTATCTGGACTGGAAATAGGTGATGGGTGCCTCATGGTTGAACTGTGCGTGGCTCCTTTACTATTTTGGACTCCATCTTCTTATAAGAAGTTTCACCAATTAACTAAGACATCCGTTAATTGCTTCTCCCCAATATGCTCATTTCCAGAAGCTACGGAAGTCTTGGTTTCTCCTATAACTGAGATAAGAAATCATAAGCATTGCACATATAGCATCCATTTACCATAGGAATAAAATGCTATCTTCACACTTTTAATAACAAATCCAAAATATTTTGAACAAAAAAAGCTGACTAGATACAACAGGTCTGTCTCAACACTTTTACTCACCTAATTCTATTGCATGAACTCTACAATATGAGCAATTTATAATTTTTCTTTTTATAAGAAGCACAAATTTAAGTTACAAACTTTCATTAAAACAAAGAAAGAGAATCGTTATGCAGAAGACACTGTTGATAATAATAGTGAAGATTATTTGTACCATTCCTTATACTCAGTTCTGATGATTTGACTTCAGTAGCAGGCAAAGTTGCATCTACTAGATGGTCACTGGACTGGAACCATATTCCTTTGAATTCTGCTAACCAAGAGGAGCCTTTCGTTCTGACAAAGACATAAGAGCAACCAATTGCACCACTAAGAGTGTCTCAAAAAGCAAAAACTTTCACTATCTAGCATGTACTCAATCATCCATATATACAAGGGGAGAATGGAGATGATGTGGCTCATAGAATCAAAGCGCAATAGGTAAAATGGAGTGTTTTGTTAAGCATCTATATAGTGTGATCATCATATTTTGCTAGAATTGAAAGCTAAGTTTATAGAACATCTGTTAGACCAGCCATGCTATATGGGACTGAATGCTGGACAGTTAGAAAACAGACATATGCATAGTTCATGATTTGGTATTTGATTCTGGAAGACTAACCAAGTGAGTGGATTACAACAAATGATTTAGATTTTTCTACTAGAGGAACGCTACTAATTGTCTATTGTCAGGCAGGACACCATCTCTTGAACTAAATTTGAAGTAAGCCCACTTTTGATTGAAGAGAATTTTCTCCATTTCACACTGGAGAGAGTGATGTTTATTTGCATTCAATTACGCATCTAAATTTGATATGACGTGCATCGATATTGTCGATAATGCATCAGTAACGTGTTTACATTGATAATTGATCTTGTGTGAAAACAAATTCTACTCCAAGCTACGGCGAAAGGGGATCCCTTATGAGAAATTCATCCTATTTATCTGTCCTCGGAAATTTAGTAATTGCCTCCCCACTATTCAACTTTAGTATTGATAGCTTACTAATTGTCTTCCCAGCTACTCAACTTAAACTATATACTGTAGGGTTTCTAATTTCTAATCAAGTTTCCAATGCTGCTAATTGTGAGATTGTTTAAGGTGAGAGACAGTTACAGAAAACTTTATCAAATTAATACAATTATCTTCTGATTAGAGTCAGACTCTCCATATATAGTGCAGACTAAAACCCCTCACTGCTTCATCAGGTGTACTCAAGGTGAGCAGCCCTGGAATTCTTGTCCTTGTTGACCATAAGAACACTATCAATCTATTCGTAGTCTTTAATGAAAATATCTTGTTCCTGTTAGTTGGAAATAGTCAATTTCCGCTCTCATTCTCTCTGAGTTTCTAATATTTTTTGTTTGGCTTGGTTCCTGGCATTACATGGTAGTCTTTAACCCACCAATGAATTCTCCAGGTGTGGCTGCATCAAGGATGAAGCCTCCCCTAAACAAAGAAACATCAATGAAGCTTTTGAGAGCACTTAATTAACTTGATATATGTAAATATGTAAAACAGCAGCCATGACAAAACAGTGCATTCAGAACATCAACATAGGATGCAAAAGCGATCCCACTGGAAGATTTAAGTTGAAAAAAAAAAAAAAACCACACATATTCTAAAGCAACATTTTTCTGATCAACTTCTAATACCAAACAATATATTAACTCTATATTCAAGTCACAACATGAGTTGTTGAAATCATGATAGAATACACATATGTAACATCTTAAAAGGAGAAGTTACCCAATTCCAAGGAGCATCTCGAGCAGGAAGATTCGAAGGCTTTAGACTGAGACTAGCAAAAATATTCACGCGATCTCTTTCTTCACTATCTGCATGATTATGTTCAACAACACAAGTGTTACCACATAAAGGAAGGAAGGTTGGTTCAATAAATGACAAGTCAAAAAAATTACCAACCACAGTCACAACATGAGTTGTTGAAATCATGATAGAATAAAGGAACAAACTTTAAGTTACACAAATCAAAACAACAGTTGTTGAAATATTTCCAAAATTCATACAAATGACAAAAAAACGCTGGTCTGTTTGCATTGCAGGCCCCAAAATCTAGCAAGGAATTCTTCATGGGGTCTTGGACACACTCAATCTGCAATCTTGGTTTGATTTACTTTTAATGACCTTGAACTTTCTCCTATCACAAATTATGTTAAACCTTCTATATGATAGAATTTTACCACTCATCCTTAGGGCTGTAGTACTAAATGGACAATGCTGACTTTCGTGATCTGCAGAGATCCGTATCAGTGGTCTTCTTTTGTGTGTCTGTGTCTGAATGCTCAAACGTTCGGTTTCATATGTGATGCATATCAAACCTTAGTTGATTGCATAACATGAATTTATAGTAATATATTTTATTAATTTCATAACATGATTTTGATAAGTCATGGGTTATGAGAAGACTGTCTTTTGCAGTACTGGATTAATTCTTAGTTGTGGAGCACAGAGTCACTGCACCATGATGTCAAGAGACTGTTTTCTAACTGACTGAGGGTTATCCGTTTTCCTTCATTGTTTGTCCCTTTTTAACATAGTCACTGTTTTGTAACTGACTCTGCCCTTGCAGGGATATGTGAGTTGCAGAGAGAGAATCGTGATATGTGAGAAATTTATAATTTTTCTTTTTATAAAAAACAAAAATTTAAGTTACAATCTTTCATTAAAACAAAGAAAGAGAATCGTGATGCAGAAGACACTGTTGATAATAATAGTGAAGATTATTTGTACCATTCCTTATACTCAGTTCTGATTATTTGACTTCAGTAGCAGGCAAAGTTGCATCTACTAGATGGTCACTGGACTGGAACTATATTCCTTTGAATTCTGCTAACCAAGAGGAGCCTTTGGTTCTGACGAAGACATAAGAGCAACCAATTGCACCACTAAGAGTATCTCAAAAAGCAAAAACTTTCACTATCTAGCATGTACTCAATCATCCACATATACAAGGGGAGAATGGAGATGATGTGGCTCATAGAATCAAAGCGCGATAGGTAAAATGGAGGGTTTTGTTAAGCATATATATAGTGTGATCATCATATTTTGCTGGAATTGAAAGCTAAGTTTATAGAACATCTGTTAGACCAGCCACGCTACATGGGACTGAATGCTGGACAGTTAGAAAACAGACATATTCATAGTTCCTGTAGGTACATATTAGCCAAATGTTACAACCAGCACAGTGATATGCACACCTCTATCTCTGTTTCTCTAACTGCATATTTGCCATTATTAGACACCAATTGTTAAGAGATCAGATTAAAATATTTGTCAACTTCTGAATCCTTCAAAATTGGAGATGTTTGCTGAACAATCTTTGCTATCTTTCAAAATTGAAGGGTCATTGCCTCAACCTTAAAAGCCTGGTTTTTATAGTGAAAGGGATGTCAATGAACTCGAGGTCAGTCCTTCTTCTAAAGCATTTTCAGCTAATAAAGTCACAGTCCTTTTACACTAAAGGAGGCCCGATAAACGATATTTCCTGTTGGAATGTTAATCTGGTGCTTTTGAAGTCAGTTTGAAAAGTTAAATATAATTAAGAGATTCCCAACCCATGCGTTAGCAAATGCACCCTCTAATTTTTTTTATTTGTTTTCTTTGGAGTTGAGGTGGAGTTCACACAACAGAAACACAGATACTGATACCAGAACAAATATAAAAGCTTAAACAAATTAGATTTTTCACTTGAGGTGGTGTAATATTTCTTTTTTTTTTTTTTCTCTGTTTTTTGGTGGGTTGGTTTTGGGTTCCTATGCAACAGGTTACAGGAGGAGGAGACAAATCTTTCTCTCTTTCTTTTTTCTCTCAGCAAACAAGAGGGCATGATCAAATGTCAAAATCTATAACAGAAATGCAATATCCAAAGAATGAAAAGCAGTCCAACCAAGAAGAAACTAGCAAATATTAGTGAATCAGCAAAACTTATGAATTTAGCAAATAAAGAACTTGAAGCCAGTTTGAAGCAGAAAAAACTTACTTGTGTAATATGAAGAGCCTGCTCAAGCCGCTGAATTGGAATCCATTGTTATGTAACAATGTCAGCCATATGAAAGCAAAGAGAAAGAAGCCAATGGCAAAATGAACACCACACTAACAACATCACACACTCATAGCCATAGACCAAAGATGGATTGAGTACATCAGTGCATGACCTTTTGAGCCTGAGAGGCAACCGTTTCGAGTCTATCCTCGGCATCTTGTGCTTTAGACTCTAAAAAATGGGGCTAGGCGGGCTGCTAGGCGGCTGAGGCGGGCGCTAGGCGGCTGGGCGGGCGCTAGGCGGCTGGGCGGGCCTCCCTAGGCGGGTGGGGTCTTTTTTCGGTGCCGAACCCGGAGGACGAAGCAGCCGAAACCGAAGAAAACAAATCGGAGCTTGAGTTGATAGAGAAGCGAAACTTCGACTGCAACCTCTGTCCCTCTGCGAGTGCAAGCTTCGCGTTCGTTTTGAATATATTTAAATAGTATAGCCGGTCGGCTATACTCTTAATATTCGAATATATTAATATTTCAAGCGTATAGCCGAACGCCTATACTTTCAAAATATTCAAATGTATTTAGAAAGTATAGCCGACCGGCTATACGTTTAAAATATTCTAATATATTTGGCGAGTATAGCCGACCGGCTATACTCTTTAAATATACAATTTTGTCACATCATTTTAAGGTTTGAGGCTGAAATACCACTTTAGTCCATTGGGCTAGAGTTATTTCTTTAATTATTTTATTTGTATAAGCGATATTGGGGAATGAGAATTTAAATTCTTTCCAATACCTCCCATTCTAATTATTTCCGGCCATTAGCTTATTGGGCAACAATAAAAAATTGGATTTAATTTATAACAACTAACTCATGTTTAACCCGTAAAAACAACAAGAAAAAATAGGATGTCAATGAACTCAAGGTCAATCCTTCTTCTAAAGGATTTTCAGCTAATGAACTCAAAATCCTTTTACACTAAGGAGGCTCGATAAACGATATTTCATGTTGGTGTGTTAATCAAGTATTTTTGAAGTTAGTTTGAAAAGTTAAATATAATTAAGAGATTCCCAACTCATGTGTCAGCAAATGCACCCTCTAAAGAAAACCTAGGTTTTATGCCTAACTATTTCACAAATTTTGTATCAACTAGCCTCTCTACACATGCTTCCGCACCTGCGTGAGGCATTTTAAAAAAAATTAAATTTATTTTAGAATTATAAAAGATAATGGGTAGTTGTGTTCCATAAAAATAGAATCTTTTATCTGATTTTTCTTTTAATTTCTTTTAATGTTAAAAAGTGTGAATTTACCATATTATCCTCATTTAATTAATAATTTCAATTCTTAATGTTTGCATTAACCAAGGGTATTTTCTGGTATTTTGAATGTTTTATCATTCTCTGCCTTTTGTTTTATATATGTGTTCTCTCTCCTTTTTCACCCATTGTGTATCTCTCGTATTCTATTTTTTTTAATGATGCATCAATAAAAAAGGAAAGTGGAAATTAAGAAGAGAAAAACCTGTTCATTGATTAAACGAAAGAAAGGTATGAGAAATGCATCATGATTTTCACCTTGCATTTCGAAATGAATTACCATTCTGAATTTGCCTCATAATCTCTACTTTCCATTGATATTGAACCTATTTGTTTTCAACTAGGTAACAAGTGAAGATCAAAAGTTGTGTCGTCTTTCTTTTGGGTTGGGGAACCATATTGGCCCAATAAGGAGATGCTCCAATGGGCTTGAATTGCAGGCCCAATATGGCAATATTTATATACTTTTTTTTGATAGAATGGCAATATTTGTTAAATAACTTAAATAATTTAAGCTTACAGTCACAAGTCAATGATGACTCATGTAGATGTATGGATGACTCTTGCACATTTTTTTATATTTTTTATTCTTAAAAAAGAAAGCTTTTAAAATCACAATGTCAAAGGTAACCACAGGAAATTTTTTTTAAAAAAAAGAGTAAAATTCGGTGATAAGTGAAGCTGTTTTGCTTTGATTGGGATTAATTCATTAAGTTTTGAAGATCATATTAAGCAATCCGTTTAATTGGAGTTATATAATGTTGTTATTTAATTTAGTTATAGTTGGGAGTGAGTATAGATAGGTCAAAATCACTTATGGGCCACGTGCTTCTCCATATAATCACTTTAGTGATTTTAAGTGATTGTGGAGAGAAGTACCTCCTATGTGATTCTCTATAAAATCACTTAAAATCACCTAAAGTGGTTATATGGACAAGTGTTTTTGGTCTATCTAGAATCACTTCCAAACGAGCCCTTTATGGAGAAGCACATTCATAAAATCACTTAAAGTGATTATATGGAGAAGTGAATTTCCATATAAGTGATTATTGGCCCATCCAAAATCACTCTCAAATAAACCCTTAATCGAATGCATTTCATAGTTTCATTACGTTTGTTTGCTATTCTTTTGATGTTCCTAGAAGGCTTCCCACTTCCAAGTGAATTGAACCCAAAATAATTTATAATTGAAGTGTTACTTTTCAACTAGTTTTCAATTAACCAAGACATTTATATTTGAGATAAAAAAAATTCCACCGGCATCCAATATTATAAACGAGTTAAAGTAACCGTTAATTGAGAGATGATCATTTAATAAACATGGTTAGAATCTCAAGTTGTCTCAGGTTCTTTGCTAAATGAATGGAAATCGAGAAAGAGGGCATCGTAGGCAAAGTTGCAAACCCTAGAAATAACCCATTAAATCCTGCTATTATAATTACATCGTTTCTTTTAATAATCTTTGTAATAGACTCGATGCATATATTGCTAGTGCCCAGATACATTGTGTTCGTTCATATACAGTTCCACACAGTAAGATTTTTAGGTTTAAGAATGTGTATGTTTCACTTCACATTATTTTTTTTATAGAAAAACTTGCACGTTGCGTTTTATGAAATGGATGTCTTACGACTATGTCTCACATTTAACTATATAATGTCAGTGGCACCTCAAGTTATATGTGAAATACATGTTTCATACAACGAGTACAAATAAATTATTCTCCTATTCTTTTGCCTTTCAGTATTTGAACCTAAATACCATGGTCTAGGCTCTTAAATGGTATCGCCTGCTGATTTTCATGTCATGCTTTTTCAGAACATATCACATTTTAACTATGTGTGTTTTGTTGTTAATCATTCATGTTTATAAAGTAATAAAAACAAAAACAAAAATAGTTTGTCTGTTGATTAAGCGGCTTCACATGTGAAGCTATATTCCTTTCAATTGCGGCAAATCCTTTCATGATGCATCAATCAAATTATTTAACAGTTTTCATTTATATTAGGTTTAAATTCCAATATTCGGAGCATGAAAATACTGATGTGGCAAGGTAAATAAGGTTCGCTTACTCTTTTGACTCTTTCTTTGGAGATACTCTTACAATGTACTAATTTCTCTCATAATTGCAAAATAAAATACTATCTTGGGAAGAGCGATTGTGGCATATGCAACTACCCTCTAATCTAGGGTCAATTACCCTACACAATAGTGGTCGGTTGACTTGGAATGTGGGTTGAAATTTAACCCTACTAATATTCATGCACCACCAAACCAAGTTTACAGACCCCAGTTTGAATATGATCCCTTAGCTAGCTAGCCTTATAAAGAATGATAAAAGAGAGGGGAGAAGATCAATGCAGCCATATACATGGACTTTGAAAATCCCTTTGACATAGCCACTAGCCTCATTACCAATGTAAAAAGTACAATGTATGGATTCATAAATATATTTGTATATTTTATGCTTGCAAAGAGCATGTTCTAGCCACATGCACAGAGAGAGAGAGAGAGGAATCTTGCAGCAGATCACCAGTCAATGCTACTATATTATCATATTTTTAACATTTAAACCTTAATTTCATGATCATCACTACAATTTTTTGACTAGAAAAAGTGGAACCAAAATCCACCCTTTAAGTAAAACTCTTAAGAGGAGGATGTCTACAAACCGAAAACCGAGACAATTATGCGACTCTAGGAAAATGTGTACGTGAGAAGTGTAAGATAGAAATCTTTACATTTCTTTTCTTTTTTTTGGACGAATAAATCTTTACATTTCAATTCATCTGCATTCACAGCACTTTTGTCCTACTTTCTTCTGTCCCAAATTAATTGCCTGAAAATCTGTTCATCATATATGTATATTTTCTCTTGCAAATTTGGGCCATCTGAGAATCTCCTCTCGCCAAAATGAAGGCAGACCCATGTTCATATCTCCATTAAAATTATTTTATTCTTTTTAGTGTCTAGAGCAACATTGTCTATCTTGATAATTTCCTGCATATGGATTGATGGAAATGACTATGGCAGAAGAGTACAGCGGCAAAGGAAGAATGGAAGCCCATGCCTCTCTCCCTTTTCTTTTTTCTTTTTTGCTTTTGTTATTCTTTTTTACTGTTTATTTTAATTTTTATGTCATTCCAAATCATTAGTAAAATAAATAAAACCTGCCTCAGCTTGAAGAACTTATAAACATTATAAACCTAGAAAAGTATTTGTCATAGGATCCTAAGCATATAATATATATATATATATATAACAATATCGGTTATGAAATTAGAAAATATATATGCACTTTTGATCTCATCATGAATCGTGAACTCATCACATATATGAATATGATATTCATGCTCTCACATGTTGTAAGAATGTGCAGCGCTAGTTCTTATTATATTGTTGATGGTCAATTTAATACTATCGTTTTTCACATTTCATTTTAATATACAAAATGCTTGAAAGAGAAATGATATACATTAAATCAAATTTTTATCGAATTATGAGCACAAGATTAGTAATAAGGTTATTCTATTGTAGAATAATTGTATTACGGATTAGTAAACATACCATATAACTCTAAAAATATATGCGATTCATAAACATAAAAAAGAGAGACTTGTAGAGAACAATATCAACTAGTTGTCAGTCAGTCTAATGATACTTCTCTTTTACAATATTAGAGGAAGTCTCAAGTTCGATTTCCTCATGTCACCCACATATATAGATATAGTATATTTTTCTTATTAAGATGTACTTATCTATATGCTTAAAATCAGAGGGTTACATATATACATATAGTATATTTCATCATGTCTTTTACCTAATTTTTTTTTTTAAATTGGAGGAAATTGAAGAACAAAATGCTTTATCTCCATGAACTCTAATTAACCTCCTCACATCTCAATATCCTGCTTTTTTACCAGCACACCACATCTAACCGGTTACGAAAGGTCCAAACATAACTTCAAAAGTGTACTTAGATTTTATGCTCAATCACATCTTACCGTGCCCAAGTGGCTAAGTGACCTAGTGACCACTGACCAGACTTCTCTAAGATCTCCTCATTATATCCGTATATGTAATGAAACCAGAAGCAGAAAATTGTGTTAAAGAACTAACAGTATAGTATAGGCAATAGGTCTTCTTTTGCTTTCGGTGTTAGAAAAAAGTAAGTGATAGATCTCTGGCTTTTGGCCTGTTTACTTCAATCAATGTGACCGAGCCAGTGAATGTCTTTGACATAGAAAAGGACGTCGGAGAAACGAGAAGAACTTGCATCTCACAGAATAATATTATTTTGCTATCTCAACTAATTAATTATTATACCGGATGAAATGTAATGGATTAAAAATAACAAAACAGTATTATTCCTGTAATATACAAATTCACGTATCATAATTTATATAATAGATCTCCAAATAAACCCATGAAAGGAGGGTAGGGGGCCATGTGCAGCAGCAGCAGCAGCTGAGGCTACTCCTCGACTTTTTTCTGTTTCTTTTTCAGTATAAAAACCGATAGTTCATCAGAGCCACCCACGTGATCGATGCCCTCAGGCCTCAGGGCCTCACACCCCATTGACTTGTGCCTTCTTGCATGTTTTCTTCAAGACACTCACAAAACTTTGTTTTTCTGACACATTGGACTTTGGTACTTGGATTTTTCGTGTTATCAACTTTCAACTTGGTTGTTACTTATTCTCAAGGCTCTGGAGTTTTAGCGTCAACTGGGAAAGCAAGCAATTACCCAAAAAGAAAAAGAGAAGCGAAAACAAATTATTCCATTGTTGCATTAGAGAGAATGATAAGAATCATAACAGGGTGATTATGAGATAGGGAATAAGAATATCCCTGCTCTGCTTGTATGTATTATTAATCAAACCCTAGATATAATCAAATAACTCTAAAGGATAGTTCTCAAATGTGTGGCTTTAAAAACAACAATTATATAATTCTGATAATAACTTTTTTTATTTATTTATTTTCTGCTAAAGATTAAAATTACAAAATTCTGGTGGATTGGATTCACAGATCTTAGAGTTGACAGTTTCGTTGATATATATGGGACCCACGTGAAGAATATTATACCAACCGAGGCTGCCCACTTGGGTCATCTCAGTCAAATTATTTCTCTGCCTCTCTGACAAAGACTTGGATTAGATTGGGATGCCACTGCCTACACTGCATCACTGCCTACACTACCTTTAATCATTTTCCTCTTAATCATAGTCATTACTCACCATCTTAACCTTGCTTTTACGTTCAAATGTCGGTTGGAGCCTCAGTTGCAACAAATCTCATCATTAACACTAATAGGGTTTTCCTATAATGTCAATTTCCGTTTAATTGAAATGAGTTTGTAGCTGTTAAATCGCCGAGTTCATTCGTTCGTATCTTCAATTGGAAAAGAATTTGTATATCGCACTGTTTTCATATTCTCAACCGGATAGTGTTTTCATTAAAGGTGAATTCTTGTACCTGAAATGCACTGGGCTGATAATTCTTATTCTTTTATGAATGTGATGATTGTAACAATAATTCTTATATCTTATATATGAAATATGTGATGATTGTGGATCTTTGATCAGATGGTGTATTGCTCGAGAAATAGTGCATACTTTCTCCATTTGAAGCCAATTAAAAAGGTTCATATTGGCTTTCCGCCATGTGGATGACACATTTTTTATACATTGAAAGGTACAACAAAACCATTCAAAGTTTCAAACTTTGGCTTTGCATGCAACCTACTGGTATAACCTATGTTGTTTAACAATTTAACTTTAAGAAAAGTGAGATAACACCTCCCTCAGCACCCCCTCACTTCCTATAAATACACCCTCAAACTCACTTGCATCACAACATCACTTTCTCCATTTCAATTCACTCACTTCCAATTTCTAAAAGAGTAGAAACACATCTATATTCAACACATAACTAGAAAAGCTACATATATAAATATATATTTTTTATACAATGTGGCTTATTTCTTGGCCCAAGACTACATGCACCACCAAGGCTGGTGGTCATGAAGGCGGCACCACCGCAACCGCCGGTACTGCAGTCTCCGCTAATTGTCTTAGGAGTTCATCATCCCACTGTACCTGTCTGGCCAAACTGGTGAGGAAGCTAAAGAAACATAGGAGAAGGATAGGGGCTGCTAGTAGACAAAGTTCATTCCAGTGTCATTATGATCCATTGAGCTATTCTCTCAACTTTGATGCAAGTGGATGTGGAAACTTGTTAGATGATCAAGATTACTTCAAGTTCTATGCCTTCTCCTCCAGGTTTGTGGCCAACCCATCAGAACCTCAGCTGGTCCAAAACTGATCACCACTCCTCACTAGAAATATATATATCAATTCTAATGATCTTGAGCTTTGTATCTTTGGCTTGGATGTAATGGGTATTTTGTATATTGTTAGAGGGTTTGGCATCTAAGATTGAGAGAGAGAGAGAGAGAGAGAGAGAGAGAGGTTGTTCTAGCTTCTACCTTGATGGGTACTTTAGCTTATGCATTTTTGTACTGGCTGACTAGTAGATACAGTTCGATTAATCATCTTCTTCTTCATCCTCTTTACTTTTATGTTTTATTTTCTTCGATTTCAGATTTGTTGTTCTTCTGATCTTGTTGATGTCAAGAATAGTTTACAATCAGCAGAGTCTCAAAGTTAATGGTCGCTTATCCAAGTCCCTAGGCATCCCCTGAATTCCTATTGGTAGGGTTCTGTATCTGTACTGTCTGTGAGGCAGAAAATTGCAAGTAAACAGGCCACATGAAAATTTTAAGGGATACCAAACAAAGCAAAAGACAAAATTGGTAGTTCTGGTTTGATGAGAGAGAATAGGGGACAAAAAAGAAATTTTTTATTTGCTGCCCAGCCAGTTTAGTAGATTATGAGTCCTGATACAAGGAGAGAATAAAAAAACAAAATGAAGAGAATCATTAGTTGTTTTAACTTTAGATTATAAATTGGGTTTTATTTGTTATTTTTTTCTTCATAAACTCTCTCATTAATTTTTATTTTTTTCGGCTTCACACCAGTTTTAATCCGTATGAATGATTGTTAAGTCACTTAACCAACCAAATGCTTAAAAACCAAAACAAATTTATACAAAACTAATGGAGAATAAGGTTGCTCGACGCAGCAATTCATACTGTTAAACAACTCTCTCATTGTAAACAAAGCAGCAATTCCACAAGACCACCATATGGAAAATGGCCACCAGAAAATTATAAATCCAAAACCAGTCTTTAAAAAAATTGATAAAGTAAACCAACAGATTTTTTTTGGGTCTGAAGTAAGCCAACTGATTGGGCATCACTATTCAGATATTGTCTCATTGATGAGACATAAGGGGGACGCAAGGTCCATGGTAAAATGAGAAGGCAGCACTATATTTTTCATTCTCTTACATAAGCTTTACACAACATTATATATCCTAAATAACCCTATATTGGCTAGTTTATCATGCACTACAAAAACCTACAAAAATTCAAGCACATCGGAGCCTTGAATAACATGAAAGAATAACTATGTTCTAATCCCATATTACAGCTACGGTTCCCGATCACTCAGAGGATGATCCGAGACAGTGCCCTCAGAAGAAATTTCCTCTACATCGGGCCGTTCTGTCCTAGAGGGATCTGATTGAGTCTTGCTGGAATCCCCACTTTCAGTATCACATGTTCTATCTTTCCCAAGTGAATCACACACCTTAAGAGGTGAGCCCTGCTTAGCCTCCTTGCTTCCAAATGCAGTTTGGGAGTCCAAAAGTCCTACTTGGTCAACTGAGTTTGGCAACGTGGGCTTTGAGTCATGAAAGCTTGAGCTTGCCATGCCAGAAGCTGCTGACAGATGTGGACCTGGAGCAACACAGGATGCTACCAATTGAAGCACTTCAGGTGAAGGGGACATTCCCATGATTGTTTTCTTCTGATGATTCAGATGCGGCAATGAGGATGATGGGTTTGCCATATTTAAACTGAGAGGCGCACTGAGGTCAGATTCAATCCGTGAAAGGCCTGAAGTTGTAACCATTGATTGTGGAAGCAATGGAAATGATGGGGCCATAGGAATGGAGCTTGAAGCATTGTCACCAAAGTGTGTGCTCTGAAAGTCCTGGCTGCTTCCAGCAATTTCGGGTGGAATCCGCCTAAACAGACGTGATTTCTGCTTTCTTTTCTTCTTTAAACTCCGTCTTGGATCCTTTGGTAGCGAAGGAGGTGGGCCTGGAATCACAAAGGGAGGAATAGTTCGCTTATCCTCCCCATATAACAACCGAACAGATTGAGCTATTGCTGACACTGTAGGTGGCAGGTCAGGTGCTGGGGGTTTAGCAGGAGCACTTACAGCTTCCCGTAGCCAATGGGGTAGCTTGTCCTTTGAAGAACTACTTCCAGCAAGATCTTTCCCCTTTAAAAGCCCCCTCTTGGGATCAGGTAGAAATCCTGAACTGGTGGGTTCACCCCTTCCCAAATTATTATTCATATCACGTAAAACATTCAGTGATCTATCAAGAAGACAAGGCAACTTCCCATACTTATAGGCACCCTGTTCATCTTCCTTCTTCTGTACATCATAGCTGCTTGAGGAATTCAAACCCAAGCAACTGGTTCCAAAAGAAGTGACAACAAATGGCTCCTCAATGGGAACATTGGAAGACGTCCCTGGTCTGTCAGAAACTCCAGCAGAAGAATCTCCGGAAAAATTTGCCCGGAATTTTTCATGAAACCAAGTTGGAATGGGGGGAAATTGCTCGTTGTGCAAACCAAGTCTATCTGATGCTTCAAGATGCGGAAAGCCAGATGTAAGATCACTAAAACCCAGCTTCATGTCTGTCAAGTGGGGTTGAAATTTTGGCGGTGTGACAAGTCTACTTCCATGCAGTGCCCGTGCCATCATCCCATCAGATATGCATGGAAACTGTGAGGATTTGGCAGTCCGTTTGGCTGATTTGGACACTGGGAAAGATGGCCCATCCAAAATCTTGAGTTGCTCCTCCTCCCATCTAGCTGACAAATCTTCCGAAGTTTTAAACTTCGAGAACTTCAACCTCGGGTCTCTTAGCATTGCATCCCAATTTCCCCTTCCATGCCTACGAACACCAATCCAGAGGAAATCAAGTTCATCTTCCGTCCAGATATCTGCTTTTGATTTCTTTTTAAACAAGTTGCTTGATCCAGGACCAGTCCTCATCATTATGTTTTCAAGCACCTTCCTGTGGTTATCAGGGAATGATGGAAATGTAGTTGGCATATGTCCCAAACCCAAGGTGGGAGGCACTTCTCTGTCTTGTTGATTATATCTGGGTGCATCTTGTGGGGGTAATTTTAAATTGGGGAACAATGGCATTGTTGGAAGTTCTTGCAAGGAGCCATTGGAAGGTTCAAGTCTGCTACCCAATGACAAGCTAGGCAAGAAGTCAAAATGTGGACTTGGTATGCTCTTAGTTGAAAGCGGGAATCTTGGTAACAATTTCTCATCAAAAGGTAAGTTAGGCAGTGCCATCCTCTCCTGGAAATCTGAAAAAGCAGCACCAGAACTTTCTGGACGATCATAACTGTTTCCCTGAATAGCCGGAGGATACTGCAAACAGACCAAGCATTATGATCATGATTCATGTATCAACAAAACTATCATGATCAACAAAACTTATAAACCACACATGTATCAACAAAACTTATAAACCGAGAGAGAGAGAGAGAGAGTACCGGCCTAAATGGCAAACCACCATTTGGGATGTTATTCTTGAGACGTGATACTTCCGCTGATGCACCTGATAATTTCACTTCATCACCATTTACGTCTGTCTCAGACAAAGTCCCAGACTGAGGAGCTAGACTAAATGGAAACTCTGGCCGAGCTCCTTTCTGTCTGCAATTTGACCTCGAGAAGTTCTTATTTGATGATTCTATCTGACTAGCATTGGGAGCACAAAGTCCCAGAACAGGTAACAAATTATTTGGGGGCACTGAGTTGGTCATGCTGGTTCGCTGAGATTGGTGACTTGGAAAGAAAATGTCAGGAGACAGGTAGTCAAGAGGATTGACAGAAAGATCAAGGCGGCTGCTTTTATGCTTTGATTGTCTGCCCAACCGTAAGGGAGAGTCAGTCTTGGCCTTGGGAGCATCTAACTTGTTATCCTCCAAGTCAATTACTGAAGGCCTCTCTCTGAAAAATTGAACTAGTCCAGTCACCTGATCCCCATCTTTGGCAGTATTGGTGGGACACGGAGGAAGTGACTCAACAGGCAGTCCCTCACTAGGATGAGATTCCTCAATTGCATTCCTCTGAGCGAGCCGTTCTTTTTGTCTAGCTCGGAGCTTAGCACTGTTGAATAATAAATAAAAAAGTAATCCACTGTCAAACAATGCATGAAAACTTACTACTATTATACTTGAACCAGTCTAAATGCCTACAACTCAATAATTTGGTGACCATTAAAATCTGAAATAATTTCCACTTCAAAATAAAATGCCTGTTTTTTCCCCTTGATGTGTAGTACTCTCCCCATCCAGTTCAAATTTGATAAAGTCCATATCTTAAGACTCCAGTTCTTAAATCTTTAAAATTTAAATAATGCTTGACTCAAATGAATCGCACATAAAAAATGTGAAAGTTAGACATGTATATCCCTATTACCAAACACAACTAGGTACTTAGAAAAACTGCTTGACAATTGTGCGGCAGCTTTCTACACAATAAAATCAATCTCAACTCCTGAACTAAAGCAATTATGGTAGAATTACTTGAAGAGATTCTGAACTTACAACTTTGCTTTTAGAGCTCGTCCAGCAGGTGTGTACTCCCGCTCTGGCTCTGGTTCAGGCTCACGTTCCTCTTCCGCACCACTCTGCTTATACAAGCAAACTATTAGAAGCAAATTAACCCAATGAAATTATGCAACAAACTCTTGCCCAGATGGTCCTGGTGGCTGAGTAAAAAAATTCTTTGCACCATAAATGAATCCATGCAAGTCAAAAGAAAAGTTAGAAGTGGAAGGCCTGAAACAAGCCAATTTACAACATAAAATTCAGTCATAGAGGGGGTTTTATATTTTAAGAAAATGTATATACAGTTGAAAAAGAAAACGAAAGTTTTTCTTAGTGATATTTTCAGCAGCAGCGTGAAACTGCAGATACAAATGAAAGGTAGACTAGAAAAAGGATTATGCTTCATTTAAGCATATGTCTAACTGAAGTACCTCACTCAATGTTTCAGTTGGGTGTGCAGCATATGCTTCCCTGTAAGAAACAGCTTTCCGCAGGCGCTTCCCCCGACCAAGAGCTGCTTCCTCCTCACTTTGATATCTTTCCCACCTACAAGCCCGAAAAATTGCAAATGAACATTCAGAAGCATTTAAATCTAAAGTCAGTAATTGCTCTCTAAAATCCTTCATTTCATTTTACTCCTTTTAATGTACAACACATTTAGATCCACTTTATATACACATTCGAATACAGATGTATTAATCCTATTAGCAGATTAGTAGAGTAGCAGTAATAACACATGATAACACTGAACATAGGTGACAATAGAATAGTTTGTTACCTAAGACGCAATAGTCTGTCCCATTCATTTTCTTCAGTAACAGTAACCATGTTATCCTCTTTCCTTTCAGTATTTTGTACACAAATATCATCACTTGCACGTACAGGTGATTCAACTACCTGCTCTTCAGCTGGTTCCTCATTCCATTCGATGGACTGGTAAAGCGATAAGTTAGTATGACATAAACAACAACAGAGAAGAAATTGGTTTTTTAATTTTGTTGACTATTAGTCCTTATAGGCAACTTTCATGCAAGATAAAAACAGCTTAAAGTAGGATAACAGGATCAATATGCATGCAACTAAAAATGCATATAACATGGGAAAAGCATAGTACCCAATTTAAAACATGGGAAAAGCATAACTAGTTAAGTCACGAACTCAATTATTTACCAATAACTCTCACCGACGGAGATGCATGTCTCAGGACAAGGTTATAAACAAGCTGACATGGCGAAAGGGCCTGAACCTACAACTAACTTGACTCAGCCCTTGCCCCAATTGATGGATCATAAAGCAATTCAGTTTTACAAGTCATATGTCATAATGCAGAACACAGAAATGCAAATTTTGTAAAATTTTGCATGCAAGTTCAGTTTAAAGTATAAACAAGAGCAGATCCAAAGCTGATGTTATGGGAATACAAGTTGCCTTAGGCAACAAAAATAATTTTGTAATAAACCACCACGTCTTAATATGTAACAAAAAAAATATTCATGGCAACCCCAGATTCAAATGGGAAAAAACGCTCAAACAGTAATGATTTCAAGTGGTAACTGATATAAAATCACCATAAAACTTATTATCAATGCATAAATAAACAACAAATGCATTAGAAAGTTTAATACTTCACCTTTACTGAGCCAAGCATGTCATTTTCCAAATCTCCTTCAGCAATATCAGTTGATCCAGACTGAAGGTTTGAACGGTCTAGCAACTTTAAAATTGCACTTTCATCCCACACAATCTTGTTGCTGCTATCTGTACATTTATCCTTATACACATCCCCCAGGCCACCAGTTCGCTTCCTATGCTTATGTTCTACATCTGTCACTGCCTCATCTTTGTTACTATTATTTTCATCTGTATCTTTTCCATCAGCGCTAGGAGAATCATTAAAAAGCTCCTCTGTTCCCCATTTTATAATATCTTCCACTTCTTTTTGGGATCCCGACTTATTCACAAAAAGCTGATCAAGCATAAGTTTCTTCTTTGCAAGCTGCAAGATGCGCTCTTCAACACTAGCACGAACTACAAGCCTATATACCAAAAGTCGTTTTGACTGTCCAATTCGATGTGCTCGATTCATAGCTTGGATATCAGCATGTGGGTTGAAATCAGAATCATAGATAATGACAGTGTCAGCTGTTGCCAAATTGATACCAAGGCCACAAGAGCGTGTTGATAACAAAAAGACAAATCGGCTACTATCTTGGTTAAAACGCGCAATTGCAGATTGACGATCAGTGACTGAAACAGAGCCATCTACTCTCTCATATGTTTTAGGTCCAAATTCTATGGCCAAATAATCCTCAAGGATATCTAGTAGCTTGGTCATCTGTGAAAAGATTAGGACTCTGTTACCTTCTTTGTGCAAAATCTTAAGCATAGAATGCAACAGAGTCAACTTGGCTGAAGCTTTTATCCGCATTTCATGAAGGAACTCTACAGACCCAGAGTCAGGTTCAGTGCCTGGTATGAGATACGGATGATTGCAGACTTTCCTTAATTGCATTACAATGTTCAACATTGACTGCTGTGCCACCCCTTTCCCAATATTCCGTAATATCTGATAATTCTTTGTGAGCATTGCGCGGTAGTATTCAGCTTGGATAGAGGACAGCTCAACAGGAACCATCCGTTCAGTCTTGGGAGGGATATTCTGCATAGCATCCTTTTTAAGCCTCCGAAGCATATGTGGAGCAACAAGTTTTTTCAATTCATCCACTTTTTCTGCAGTTGTAAGATCATTAAACCTATCCTCAAATGAAGATAGCGAAGGGAATGAAGCCGGCTGCAAGAAATTAAGCAAGTTATACATTTCACCAATGTTGTTCTGAAGAGGGGTACCAGTCAACAGTACACGATGTTGGAAAGACAAGGAATTAAGCAAGCTGAAAAGCTTGCTTCCTGAATTTTTCAAACGATGACCCTCATCAACTATGAGAACTTCCCAGGGAACCCCACGGAGATGTGAGGAATCAGCAAGAACCATTTCATATGTAGTTAAAAGAACATTAAATTTATAAGCAGATGTTTTTTTTTATTCAACGCGTTTGGATCACTAGCATGCCATTCATACTGGCGAATAATGGCTCTTGCTTTAGCACACCCATGATATTCCACGACGTTCAACTCAGGAGCCCATAATGCGAACTCAGAAAGCCAATTGGGCATTGTGGAAAGTGGAACCAAGACTAAACAAGGCAGAGTGGCTTTGAACTCATAATATAATGACGAAAGAAAAGCACAAGCTGACACAGTTTTACCAAGCCCCATCTCATCAGCTAGTATTACATTCTTGGATTTATGCCAGCACTTCCGCAACCAATTGAGTGCTTCAAGCTGATGGGGAAACAATGACCCTCCCTTCAGTTCCTTAGGCTGCTCTGTCAGAGTAACTATTTCATTTTGCAGACAGCTATCCCTCCCTCTTGAATCATCCTTAGAAGCATCTTTTTCCAGTGTTTGTTGCTCAAATTGTTTAAATAGATCGACCAGATTCTGAGAATTTTGAATGACAGGTTCATCCAATCTTTCCCAAGTGCATTCAATGTAAGAAAGACCATTCCATTTTATGAAAGCTTCACCTGAGCCATCTTTTAAACTACGGAGACCAATCACCCGCTGTGGTTGCTTCCATCGTTCCTCACAGATATTTATAACAGCAGTTCCATACTTGGCCTTGTAATTTTCTAGTTTTCTCTTGGCCAAGACTTTTAGCTCAGATTCAGAAACCCAACTATTATGAATGTTAGACTTACCCGTCCACTTAACTAAAAATTCATACAATACTGTCTCACAGCTACCACCTGAAGGTTCAGCCAGTGAGGAGGGGCCCTGACTTTTGTTTTGAGCGCTGCTATTAATTCCAGTTTCTGTATCTACATCTTTTTTGTCTTTGGTGTCAGGAGAGACGTGTGTTTCAATTTCTGGAACTTCATCATCATCATGACTTTTCAAACTAACTTTGGTAGTCTCCGCAGTCACTATTCTTTCATGTGTTTTTCCCGAATCATCTGCAGTTACAGCAGATTCATCTTGATCCTTACCATTTATGTTACCCGAATCCTTAGTACCCATCCTTGACACATCCATGGAGTTAGCTTTTTTACCTTCTTTGTTCATGGATCTTCTGTACACATTCATTTTGTCCACTCTAACATCATCCTTCATGCTTTCATCCCCATCAGCACCCTTGACAACATTTTCACAACCCTCAGTAAGATTTTCAGCAGCTCCGACATCCATGTCATTATCACAAGCAGAATTCCCATCTGATAATCTGGTTTGAGTATCTGAGACTTGCAAATCAACAGAACACAGATCATGAGCAGCTGCCACTGATAAGTGACGAGAGTCAGCATTATCACCTTGAACTCGACATCCCAAAACTCGATCAACCTGTGACACGGGCATACAAGAAACAAAATAATCTGTATGGTGATATTAAGTAACCAAAACAAGGAGCATATTGTCTATATATAAACCAGAATAAAAACATTCAATAAAATTCATTTTTTTACACAACATTCTAGGAAACTCATTTACCTGCAGAGGTTCAGCAGAAAAACTATCATTACAAATTAGTGTTTCAACTACATGACTTCCAGCTTTATCTACATTATGTGACGGGTCTTTTTCTCCCTCAGGAAGCTCCTGAAAAAAAAAAACAATGATATTTACTACATATAACTATAAAGAAGGACAAAATCCCAGCATTAACAACTACAGCAGGAACATATATTTCCTAAATTAACCATAATAAACAGTAAAATAAGCCAGCATGATTATGAAAACTACTGAGAAGTCATCAACAACCGATGATGATCCCTACATAAACAAGGGTTCAATATAGAATCAGAAAATTGAAAGATACCTCGTCTTTGTTCTGGACATCTGAATTCTTGATTTCAATGTCCTCTCTTGACAAGGATGCAGAAACCCCGTGGTTGACAGATTTATGCTTACGAAGTGCTTTACCAATCCTCAGGCTTGCAGTACTTGCTTTAGATCCAGATTGTTTAGAAGTACTAACAGATTTTCCCTTATCGGTCTTCTTCTTCTTTTTACTCTTATCGTTATTGCCTTTGTGTTTCCTTTTTCTGGCCTTGCCAGTGGTAGCACTGATCGCAAGAACTATGGTCTTACGTGGAGATGCATCAGTACAAGACAGGACAGGCTTCACCTCAGGAGAGGCAAATTCCTCAGGAGCTTCTTCATTTGTCTCCGAAGCTGTAACTTTAGAATGAGATGAAACTTCTTTAGCAGGAGAGCTCAACTTTCTGTCTGTGGAATCATCTTCTGGGGAAAAGTTAGATCTTTTTTTGATTCGTCAACATTCTCACATGATGAAATACCGTCCACAGAACCACCAACTGTTGAACGACTCGGCTTGGTACTACAAGGTATATCTATCTGGGAGAATGGTTTCTCTTCAAAGAATTTGATTCCATGAGTTAAAACAGTTTTTCCTTTGCTTGAGGATCTTTTCTTTGCAACAATAGAGTTTCCGAAAATCTGTGATACTTTTTCCCTGTCAGATGACGTAACTCCAGTTTTGGACTTAGCAGTGACACTCTTTGTTCTTGCTCGTTTTGAAATGGTATCCGCTAAATAGTTTATGGGCTCAAGCAGATCACTTTTCTGACAGCAAGTTGGGCATTGCCACTTCCCATTCGGAATGCGCTTCAGGTGATGAATTTCACAGTAAAGAATTTACAACAAAGAGAAAAACAAGAATGGCATATTAGTACAGCTAAACCGAAGAAAATGGATCATGAAAAAACAAGCTAGCACAGTGCAGTCAAAATAAATATACCTTAAGAGGTGGATTAAGACACTGGAGATGATAGGTTCGGGGGCAGCTATCACAACACAACAAGTTACCACCAAGGTCACAGATCACGCATTCATAGAAATACTGGGATTAGACAAAATATTGCATGAAGTCAGAGCATGCTTAATAAGAATTAATGTTACAGAATAGACATAACAAGCAGAATAAGATATTTAACAGGATGAATGTTTTCACTTGTTCTCAAACTGCAGTGCCCTCATAAAAAGATTACACACACAACTATCCCGCTGAATTAGCAGGGAAGAGTACTGCCAAAATTTGCAAAAACCTAAATGTAACAAGGTGGAATGTGGCATATAGAGTTCAGTGCTGGCCAAATTGGAACACAACTTCAAAAAAATTTAAAGAAGTTTGATTACAACAAAAGACCAAAAAGTGAATAGAAAATAATGTCACAACCTGACCTAAAGTCCAACTTAAAAAGCATAGAACAATCATCACCCTAAAGCAAACATGTGACTGCTAATGTGCATAATATTTTGTACCCTGTAGGCAGTGTAAGCTGCACTACATATGCTGTTACTGTATTTGGGAGACCTTGCCGTCAGTCTTATAAACTAATATGTATTACCACCACGTATTGTGTCAAAAGACTCAACAGAAATGCAAAACCTAAAAACTCACGAGCCCACTTTTGTGTTTCTCTAAACCTTCAGCAGACCAGGAACCCTCAGTTCAGCAACTAAATTGTATTCTCAATAACATGTTCTAAAATAATAGTTCCCATTTCTGTCACTTGGACTCTTCCATTGATAAAACCTCTGACGTTTATCATCCACATATCATGTGACCCAGGAATAAATTTAACTTTAGGCAGACTAGTTTGGTTCCATTTTCATGGCTATTCAAAACATTGGGCTGCTGCTCCTTAAAGAGCTTTGTATAGTATTTCAAATCACAAAAACATGCATGCACCTGAGAGATGACTTAAGTAGGTAGGCTGCTGAATAAATTTCCTATGGAGAATTGGAAACCACATGTTGTAAATGTTTGAATTAAAACACCACCACCACCATAAACAAAGATCATACTAGAGTGACTGAAGAATAATATCAAAAAACTAACTGGAAAGCAAATTACCACCCTATGATAAAGTTATTCCAGTGAGGATTTGCTTTATGAATTCTTCAGATTAAATAAAAACGGTAGACCAACTAATCAATTATATAAAAACTGACCCCGTCATTTCCTTTCTTCTTGGATGAAAATCGATCAGAAACTATTTCATTATTCAGCCTGCGCTTAACTGAAGAGGAAGTCTTCCTTGGAGATTCCGAGGCTGCCGAACCGTCTTCTTTTCCATTAGATATATCAGGTCCATGAGGAAGCTTTCTACGTTTTCGTTTCAAGACCCAATTTCTGTTAATCATTTTACTCGCGAAGAACTGCCTTCCTTCATCTTTTAGTCTTCGGTCCTACATATGTGGTCAACAGTGACAGCAAGCACGTCGATGAATTAGTCAAGGCATCAGAGCTTCCACACACATATTCAGGCACTGCAAATTTTCACATTAACAGTTAATGTTAACATAAAGAGAACTACTTTATATAAACTACAGTAAATTTGTCAAGGAAAATGGATGCAGGTGACTGAGCGGACTAATATTTAGATTCAGTACAGCTAAGCAAATTCAATCAATATTTTGGGACATATAAAAACGAATTATTTAACTGCTACCAAGGGTCACAGTGAAGGCTCCCCACTAACTCAGCCTTAAGATCTGCTACAAAAGTGCTACTCACTCAAATCTCATATGAGATAAACAGTTATAAGGTACATTGCCGAATGCCAACTTCGGAGCATCATCAGCTAACAAGACAATCTAGTAACCTACAAACGGCAAACAGAACTAGTTTTTGTACTGTAACATTAGTGCTAAATCCGACATACTATATACCCAACAATTGAACGATTGAACCATCTTTTCCAAACTATCACTTATCAAATGCCCAATGCAATCTACCAAAGTAGTGATAGAATTAACAATCAAACAAAAGAACTTAATCATGCAAACACATTCAACTACTGCCAAACACAAAACCCCATTTCACCACCTATTCATGACTTCTAACACAATTTAGAAAACCAATACGCCACTATACAAGAACACCATCCATTCCACATCAATCAAAGCTTAAAAACACAATCTTTCAAGAATCAAACAAAACCCACAACAGAATGAGCAAGAAAGCACACATGGGTGAGTTGGAAGTCACACGAATTCACAAACCCAAAACATACCAACCAGGAAATGAGCAAGAACCAAAGAAACCAAGAGTGCCCAGATGAATTAAGAAGCTTACCAATCAAGTAATGGATCAAAAACCCAATATACAGAGCAAAAGAGCCAGATAGCTAGATTGAGATAAAGAGCTGAAGAGGTAGGGGGAGGTGGGAGAGGTTTAGGGCATGGAAGGCAGGCTGTGAGAGATACGAGAAAGAGAGAGAAAGCGAAGGGAGACAAATGAAATAAATAGAGAGGAAAGAGATAGTTTTTGTTTTTCCAATCTTATTAATTTTCCTTTTTAATTTTTTTAGAGAGAGAAAGTGTGAGACTTTTAGAGAGAGAAGCATACAAATACGGATTCGCCGGGGTCATAGGGACGGGGTTACACTCTGACATGGCAGGAGAGAGAGAGAAGAGAGGGAAGTGGTGCTCTTGTTCTTGTTATGGTTGATGTTGTTGTTGTTCTTGTAGTTGAAGCTCAACACCATTCAAAACTTGCCACGTGGCAACCCCAGAGACTCTTCCTCGCTTTCTCTCACTGCCCATATTCTCCCTTTTTCTTTCTTTTCCTCCTTCTGTCTCTCTTTGCTTTGCTTTGCTTTTTCTCTCTTCCGCCACATAACTCTTCTGCGATATATATGTACACATTAGAGAGAAAAAGTGCTTAGAGAGATGGAAGGAGGGGAGAAGGACGTCTTTCCCTCTTTCTATTCTATTCTCATGATCACTCAATTGCTAGCTGGTTTTTGAATGGAGTGTCTGTTTTTTTGGTTTCTCGAACTTTTTTCTTCACCTGCAGCCTTCTCTTTCTTGCTTTTTTCTTTTTGCTCAGCTTTTGCTTACTATGTTATAAAAATTATAAATAAATAAAGGAAAAAAAGAATGAGATCTAATGAGGACTGACTTGTTAGTGTATAGTTTTGGAGGAAATCCTCAAAAAGGGTATGAAATCCATCTTGAGACAGCTAAACAGTTCAGAAATAGTTAATTATGTGGGGGGATAGATCACGAATCTTTATAATTAGGATTTGGCTTTACTTGTTTGAGGAGGTAAAAACAAGTTTAAGTATGTCAACCCAAAAAAAGGACAAGTTTTTGTTTTAGGATCAATATTTTGAACATGGAATTGGAATTTCAAATATACATGCAATATGCAGGTGGTTGTTTGCTGTATTTGGATACAAATTTAATTATAGATTCTTTCCTTTTTTTGTTTTTTTAATTATAGCCAACAAATTAAATGTTCACGATACATCTGTTAATAGTTTTCCGAGTTTCGAATGAGGAAGTGATGTTTAAACTATGCACGACCATGACAAACTACGTCTATGTTCTGTCCCAAAGTGTTGGAGTACTAACGGAACACGGATGATCCAATACTTAAAGCAAACGAGACTTGTCATTATTGTTATCCAACGAGAGTTTTTTTCTTTTCTATAATAGCGAGAGTTGTCGTTCATACATAAATGACACACGTGAAATGTAGAACAACTGCTTACTAAGTTTCCATTTATTCAATGATAATTTTATTTTTAAAATTGTTGTCACTAGGGTGGGCGTGGTCAGACAAATTTTCACCTCATATCAGAACCATAACTATTCAATATGTGCGATTCGGTTTGATTTTGGTGAAATTTTTTTTATGAAGTCAGGCCAATCTGGTTTAAAACAATTTCGGTGCGGTTTTCAATTTTTTTGTTTTGGACTAGATGTATATATTTTTCATTTTTTTTACAAATTCCAACTAAAATTTTATTTTGTTGGCTTAAAATTCGCAAATAATTCAATTTCATGCAAAGAGAGATTATTGGGCCTAGAAAAGAAATGTGTTTTGAAGTTGGGCTTGGGGAAATATTAGTTATGAGATTAGAAATTTAGCATTGGACTTAAATACGTCTTTAGCTCTAGTTAATTTCGGAAATTTTGGAAGGTGTGAAAGCGGCACCAGAACTAGTTTGAACATCTATGAACCATTTAGGTGCCGGCTGTTAACTTTTTAATCAACACGGTTTTTTTTTCTTATGTTTTTCCATTCAATGCGGCTTGATATTCCTCGATTTTCTGGTCTCGATGTCCACCCCAGTATCACTAAAGTTGTGTTCATGTTGACACCAACAAGCAAAGAAAAACAACGAAATCTATCTTCATTTTAGTTGTAAGTTTAAGTTTATGCGATTTGAAGAAACTTGTGCATTTATTCTTTAAAGTTAGCCCTCGCCAGGGATGAGAATAAGAATAAGTAAAATGTTTAATCCGTTTCAAAGTAACTATAAAATGGCCTTGTGGGAATCCTCTTTAACAACATCATTTTATTTTTTTCACTTAATTTTTCATTTTATTTTCGTTATTATCTTTTTCCACTTGTCTGGTAATATCCACATACTTATAACTTCTTCTTTTTTAATGAAAAAAAGTTAACCAAAAATTGAAACCAGAAGAGAAGTGGTTGCAATTTTGTTATTATTTTTCGTACTTTGAAATAAAAACAACAAATAAACAAAATGGATAGAAGCCATATGGATTTTGAAGTTGTCGCTATAAAGCCCAACCCGCCAAAGCTTGGAAAGTCCAGGCAAAAATCTACCATTTCCCACCACACAATTTCAAGTCCACTGAACCACAACACCCAAAGAAAACTGGTGGTTACCAATTAACGGTCGAAATTCCAAAAACACTTCCCAGTCTTCATCACTATCTGTAACTCTCTGGCTCTTCAGTCACAAACCCACTTCCTCTCACACCTCCATGATCACCTGCAAAGCTTCAAAGTTCAACCATGGAGCTCCCTCTCCACTCTACACTTCCAAAAGAGGCCTTAAACATGTACAATTTTACAGGACATGCCACACTCCGCACAACAAGAAGTGCATGGTTTTTTCTTCCTTAGCAGATGGACCCAGATGGAATCAGTACCGCCATTTCACAGGCAACAACAATAAGAATGGCAGCAGCACTGTTTACAAGAAACACAGAAACTCAGAAGAGGCAGAGGAAGAAGGAGAGAGAAAGGTCCATTGTGAAGTGGACATGATTTCATGGAGGGAGCACCGAATCAAGGCCGAAATTTCGGTGAATGCCGATATGGATTCGGTTTGGAACACTCTCACTGATTATGAGCGTCTCGCTGACTTCATTCCCAATCTTGTTTCCAGGTACTGCCTTCAGTGATTTTTTTAAAGATTTAATTTTTTATCAGTTTATCAAGTGACCCTTTTGTTTAATGCTTGTGGTTGTAGTGGGAAAATTCCATGTCCACATCCAGGGCGTATATGGTTGGAGCAGAGAGGGTTGCAGAGGGCACTGTATTGGCATATTGAAGCTCGGGTTGTTTTGGACCTTCAAGAATTTCCTAACTTAGTGAGTGTTAAATTAAAACCCAATTGTTGTTTCTTAATGAATTTGGTTAAATATGGTGGATAGGGGAACAAATTCATTTCCTATATGTATGTGGGTTTTGGTGTATTGTCTAATATGCAAGGGGGTTGCTTTGAAGTTCTTATGCTTGCTTTTTTGTAATTTACTATTGTTGATTTTTTTAGAGTGATAATGATCGTGAGCTCCACTTTTCCATGGTTGATGGGGACTTCAAGAAGTTTGAAGGCAAATGGTCTGTTAGATACGGGACAAGGTGGGATAGAAGTACTCAGTTTGTAAGATAACGTTGTATCAGCTATTGAAGTTGTGTTGTATTTTCTCATTTTCTCATTTCTCACTGATGATTGCAGGTCATCATCAGCAATTTTATCATATGAACTTAATGTGATACCACGATTCAAACTTCCCAGCCATTTTCTTGGAGAGAATAATCAGATCAGATCTTCCTGTGAATCTTCGGGCTTTGGCCTGTCAGATATTGAAAAGACTTTTTTAGGGGATCAGAAGATAACAATAACAGAAAGTTCCCTGCCTAGCACATCCATGGCTGTTACTAGTTCACCCCAAAAACATCGATGGTTCTTTGTGTGAAAAGGATTATCCACTTAATGAGTTTAAAGAAAATGTTGCTGGCTCTAGTTCTGGTTCATTGCCCCCATCTTCTACTGAGTTAAACAGTAACTGGGGTGTTTTTGGAAAAGTATGCAGACTTGATAGGCCTTGCTTGGTGGATGAGGTTCATCTTCGTAGATTTGATGGTCCTCTATTGGTAAAAAATTGACCCTGGACTATTCAACCTAGCCTTTTTGTCCTAGAGAGAGCCTCTTCTGTGTAGCAATTAGTTAGTAAAATGATTTTGGCTGAAGGAAAATGGAGGTGTTCATCGCTGTGTTGTCGCTAGCATTACAGTAAAAGCTCCTGTTCGTGAAGTATGGAATGTTTTGACAGCTTATCGAAAGTCTTCCCTGAGTAAGTAATATCTACTCGTTTTTGTGTTGAGTTATGCATCTATATACATAGTTGATATAAGCAGTTCCCACTCTGGCTAGTTTCTAGACTGCTTATAGTTAGAGCAGTAATCTTTGGAAAGCCAAATGAAGAGGTTGGTAGAAAGATCAAATCATAAGTAAATAAAAAAGGAATTAAAATGAATTAGAGAAATGTGAAGATATACCACAAGCTTTAATCAGCTAAGCAGCTGAGTTGAGACTTAGCATAGGATACAAGGGTGTTCAAGTTTTGTTGGAGTTAATGGGATATTCGTTAGAATTATTTTCTGATATCTCTCTAAATACCAATGAAAGAATGTAGTTCCCCAACCATAGTGGTAAGTTGGTTATAAGATTGTACTTTGCCTTTGCTTCGTGTTTCTTGTCTGCTGTAGTAAAATCATATGTTAGTTGAAAAAGTACTTCATATATAACACAAATGAGAAGTAACAAAACAAAGGTATTGCTCTCTTAGTTTCTGCAAGTTTGTTTACGATTGTTTTCATCTACCTGATTCTTTTTGCATGTGAAATTAAACTTTGTCAGGATAGTCCCAAATTTGGCAATCAGTAGGATATTGTCGAGGAAAAACAACAAAGTCCGCATTCTTCAGGTACTAGCAGTATTTCCATTAACTGTAAACTAAGACCATACTTTTTCTAAAGAGTCTTTTTTAATTTTGGGATCAGATAATGTGTCTTATCTCTAAATGTACATTTTGTGGATCTTATTAGTTAATAAAGAGGTTAATCTATAGCTCTAGCTGTATAAATAGGCACTCTGATCCTTAAAAAATGGTGCTAAAGATATGTCATTGTAATACTCTTTAACTTAAGTGATGTGAGAGTGCCAATCATCTTAAAAGTCATACACAGGTTAACTTACTTTTCCTGTAATCTGCAGAAGAATGCAAGGGCTTACTTTATATGGTGCTTCATGCGCGTGTTGTCCTAGACTTTTCTGTGAACAGCTTGAACAGGAGATAGTTTGGAACAGGTTGAAGGGGACTTTGACTCATTAGAGGTAAATGGGTTTTTGAGCAGCTAGGAAGTCATCACACACTGTTAAGGTACTATATAAAATAAAAAATGCAAGGATACTTTTCTTTGAAGCCATAATGGAAGAGGGTTATGTTATTTGTAAATCATTAACAGTACCTCTTTTACTATGTAACTTTAATAATTTATCCACATTAAACCCAACTCGTATATCCGAAATCAGTCCGCATTCCATGTTTGATCTAAAACTACATGTTGAGCCTTTGAAAAGGACAAATCTATTGATATCTATTTGTCATGTCATCGTAGGTTATATATGAAGATCTCCCTTCAAATTTATGTACCATACGAGATTATGTAGAAAAGAGGGAGGCGGCACACTCAATGAAAGCATGCGATGAAAGTATATATAGGGAGGAACAAACCACTTCATCTAGCACAGACTGTAATGATGAAAGTTGTATAACAGTTGATCGGCTTTCTGATACCAAAGCTAGAAGTTCATCTAGGCAAAGGCCGAGAGTACCAGGCTTGCAGAGGGATATTGAAGTGTTGAAAAGTGAGCTCCTGAAGAACCTTTCAGAGCATGGGCAGGAAGGATTTATGCCCATGAGAAAGCAACTCATTTACATCGAAGGGTAGATATTGAGAAAGCAATCACAGCATGGGTGGATTCCGGAGGATTGCAACATTGATGAACCTCTCTCTTGCTTATAAACATCGAAAACCAAAGGGCTATAGGGACAACCTTGATAATTTGCAGGAAGAGGTAGGCTGTAATCATTAACGTGTGCTAAATCTCTTGTTATAGAAAAAAGGAAAAGAGCTCAAACTCCCTGGTTTAACAGCATTCCATTTTACATACCGATTAATTGACTTTTGGAGAACTGAGGAGATGGACCCTTCATTCATGCCCACTCAAAAGTCATTTGAGCGTGCAGGTAAGAAATGACCAACATGAAGATTGTTGTATTGTACATACTACTGATTTGTTACTCCTTTTGTTTGATTTCCTTATTCTAATTTTTTTTTAAATTTCATGTAACTGGAAAAGATTTGAACCTGAGTTTTACCTCAAACCGCCCATCACTTACCCTTGAGGCAACCCTAGGACTTGATACAAGGAGATTATGATATCATATTTGGTTAAGATGAGGTTTACTGTGGCATAGCCATTGCATGTTAGAGAGGGACATAACAGTCCACAGCTAGCCAGACCTAGTTTTTTCCTTGTCTTCTTGTTTCTGCTACAATTTGTTTACTAGGAACGTAGGTTGTTTCACCTCACTAAGTGAATCTCTATTCTTTGTATCTTCCTATAAAACCAATTTTGTTTACAACATTTTACAGGGCGCTGGAGACATTGCTCGTGCATTAGAAAAGTGGGGAGGCCTTCAGGTGGTTACACGTCTACTGTCGCTCAAGGTGCGGCACCCTAATGACAGCCGAACCTTGCCAGGGATGTAAAACTTGATTATGTGGTATCAACTGATGTAGAGGGAGAAGGTGACAGCCATAGAATCCCTATGTATTTCAAGATACACAAAAGTGGATCTCAGAACTAAAACATTTGGATATTAATTGGTTGAATAGAAAAGCATTTCATTTTTCTGTCTCTCTTGTTCACAAAACCTTTGATTTGTCATTCTCATCAGATGAAAGAATGTAGATCCTCCAGTATTCAGTGGATGAGTCAACTAAGCATGTTCTTTCTATTCATCCCTGGACTTTACCAGGTAAAGTTCTAGTTTCACCAAGAGCAAGATATTCATGCATCTGTTGGGTACAAATTCTGCAGAAAGTTGTGGGGAATAGATATAACGTGTTTGAGGGATAGTACATCTAGCTGTACTAAAGCAATCATCTAAATTCTTGCAGTTGCTTGGTTGATGGTTGAGCTCATCCTCATTGATGTTAACGAAAAAAAAGATTATATACAGAAGTCTAAATTAAAAGTTCATAATTTCATATTAATTAAAACTACATGTTTTGGAGGATGAATTTTCCTTCTTCTCTCTCATGCTATCAGCTACCCAAGAGACATACCTTATCAATATAAGAGTTAGGAGATCTCTGTGTGGCTATCAAAATAGAATATCCACGTGTTTATTTTGGCAAATTACAACTTAAAAGTTTAAAACCAGTATATAATATATATAATATTTTTTAATATATATTATTATTATTTAAATAATATGTGATAATGCGTGTATGACATGAAAAATATCACGTACATGTTCAATATGAGTATTGTACGTTTGCTTAATGCGAATTTTCTGGAGTTTTTAAGACGTCTGGAACCCCATATGTATTATTGAAATATAGTTACGTACGTGTATAATACAATATTAAACGTGAAATTGATAACTTCTTATATGGGTAATAACTCTGGAAAAGTAAAAAATCAAAAGAACGATAAGAACTAGAGAAGGTAAGTGAGGCTTAATAGTAATGGATAATACTCTAAACAACTCCTATTGCTAAACGAAATTGGGGAAAGAAATATTAAAAGAATGGATTCCTAGTATATATATATGTAAAGAGTATAGTCGCTCGGCTATACTATTTATTATAAAAAATAAAAAATTAAGAGCCAAGTATGGTCCGCAAGCTGTTTATTTCTAAGAATTTTTTTTGGAAAGAGGGGTTGTAGGGCGGCTATACTATTTCTTTGAAAATTTAGTTAAAAACCAAATTTCGCCGCAGCGCTATACTTTGTTTTTAAAAAAAATTGGAAAAATCGCGTATCACGGAGGCGATTCTATTTTCTTTAAAAAAAATTTGGGAAAAACCGAGATATACAAGACGAGTTAAGACTATTTATTTTTAAAAATTGGAACGAGCAGTATTAGTGGCTATACTATTTCTTTTTGAGAAATTATAAAAAAAACCTGGTATCGCGTTCGGCTATACTATTTCTTTTAAAAATTTGGAAAATCTGGATTATAGCCGCCGCCGATCTATTTCTTTAAAAAAACCGGGTATAGCCACTCGGCTATACTATTTCTTAAATAAAAATTGAAAAACCCAGTGCTATACTATTTCTTTTACATTATCACAATACAGATAGAGACTCAACAAAGGAAAGAAAATCTCTTATGGACGGCTGAGCTATGTGTGGGAGTGACTAATTGCATCTCAATCGTTGATATATACATGATTCAATAATTTGCGTGCAAGTTTTTAGTTAGATTATCAACTTCTTTTTCCTTAGAGGCAGACCTCACCCCAAATAGCTAAAACTCCCACAAAGATTGGTGAGCAATAAAATTTACAAACTTTCCATATAAGTTGTACAAAATTTCCAATTAGGGTAAACTGAGGTGCGTATAACACTTAGCAGGTGCATCTAGTAGAAAAGCACACGATTCTAGTAGAAAATCGAACCAGATTTAGGGTCATATGTACACATATTCTTTCTAAGTTCTTCACACAAGAACCAAGTACTGTTACAGCACATCCAAAGCCTGACAAGGATATCCCTCACAAGTGGACAGTGTTGTGCACGAGCTCCTACAGCGCGTGGGCTCTCCATAACAAAAATAGAAAATTAAAAAAATCAAAATTTCTTTTTTCGCTGTGGAAAATAAAAAAATTCGTTACCGTTCTCAAGAAAACCATTAAATTTCCAAAATCTTCTTTAAAAAAACGAAGAAAGAAATGTGAAAAAGAGAGTCTTAGAGCTCACAGAAAGTTTCGACTAGCCGCATAAACAGAGAGTAACAGAGAGAGAGAGTGAGGGGGTATTCACAGTCAGTGTTTGTGTTCTTTATTGATCTATGTTATTGTTTTCGAAGGTAATTATTATGTTAATCTTCTTCATTATTGTTTTTTTAAGATCAGTTTTGTCTCCGTTTCACCCATTATTGTATTACTGTATTAATTTCAGCTGGATCTCTACAAGCTATGTTCTTTTTTGTTATTTTGGGATTTTGATGTTCAATTTTGAGCTGATTTTGTGTGAATTTGAATGGGTCCGGAGTTCATATGCTGAAAATCTTGCCTGATCTGAATTTTGGGTTTTTTTTGTTTTTATGTTTATGTCAACTCGAATAGGGTTTTTTTTTTTGGGTTTGATTCTGTGGGTTTTGGATCTTGAATCTGAGTTGCATGTCGGTGACTCAAAATCTAGCTCAAGTCTTCTTCAATCTTTCTCGTCTACCGATTTTCTGATTTAGTCAATTTCACAAGTAATTTCATGAAATTCTCCAATTTTATTGAGAACAGTGTTACTAGCAGTTATAATTATTTTACAGTATTATTATGGGGAAACCGAGCTGTATACTTGTTGAAACGGTTTGCATGCAGAGAAAATGAATGAAAAAGATGGTATGGATACAAATGGTAAAATGGAAGTCATATTTATAGTTGTTGATGCAGTTGTAAGTTGATCAAACAATGTAAAGATATCCAATATCTTTTATCAATTCCAATTCGGGTTGATTTATCGTCTGTTTGGTCACTGAAAATAAAGAAGGAAAAAGGACATGATATTTCAAAGCTTGTATCTGTATTGCTTTAAATCATCTCGAAAGAGTAGAAATATCCTCTAAAGTGACTTTTTTAAAGATTCATTGTTCAGAGGAGCCTGTTTCAAAGTGTATCAAGGTGCTTCAAGTATATATGTGAATATTTAGGTGGTGCTAGAATTAGATAATTATGAGAGGTTGTTAGGTTAAAATGTTTGAGTCTGTAGTTTGTTCTTTAGACTTGATTATCTATATATGGATTCACTGGTTTGTTTCTCAAATCATTGATGAGTTTTGAACTCAAATTGAATAATTTGTTCAAGGTGCTTCAAGTACTTTGGCTTCTGTCTTGTTGGAGAAGGTTGTTTTCTTATACATTCCTCATGCTAAGAGATTGACCTTCTGGTTGACTGATCTAGTGATACCTAGTTTACTCCCTTAGGTTCCTAATTAAGGGCTGCTTCATTGGAAGAATGTATTCTGATAGCAAAGATTGCAGTTGGCTACGCAAGTCAACATACTCATGTGTCATATTTACTGCTTTGTGGCATCAGCTGTTGTCCCAGGTGAAGTTAGACCACATGGATAGAAAATTGGGGTAAAGGTAAAATGGGATCAACAGAAAAACTACGAGCAAGTTCGATACAGTACTGTTGAAACTAGAAATGAGGACATGGGTCTACAATCAAAGGTTTTTCCGGATCCATCAAGTAATATTAACACTAACATGCGAACCTCCAGATTACAATGTTGCTGTTGGAGCCAGGCCTGTGTTGATTACTCCATTCAGACCAAGATAAGGAATTTGCTCTTGAATTTATGCACGAGGGTGAACCCAAGGCAGCATTTAGTTCCACATGCTCGGGGGATCCTAATAGCTCTCCTAACTATATGGATCTAAAAGGCATACTGGGTATTAGCCATACAGGTTCAGAAAAGTGGGTATGATATTTCTTTGCTGAACTCAGTTGGAAAAAGTTAATATTAGGAATTTGAAAGAAAGCCATCTTATGCACATGAAGATAAGAGTTACTATGATTCAGTACGGTTACCACAAACCTCATAGAGGGATGATATGATCAACAGAGGACTCAGTCATGTCTCTTCAGGACTCTGTGATAGCTCAGTGAGAAAACTGAAGCTTCTCTGTAGCTTTGGTGGTACAATTTTGCCTCGTCCTAGTGATGGAAGGCTTAGATATGTTGGAGGTGAAACACGTCTCTTGCGGGTAAACAGGGATATCTTTTGCTGGCGGGATCTCATCGACGAAAGTGTTGACTATTTATGAACAAACTCGTGCAATAAAGTATCAGCTTCCTGGTGAGGATCTTGATGCACTTGTTTCTGTTTCTTGTGATGAAGATCTGCAAAACATGATAGAGGAATGCACTGTGCTACAAGATGGAGGATCACAGAAACCTAGGATGTTCCTGTTTTCCAGGCTTGATTTGGAGGATTCTCAGGGTTGGTGAGAAAGCAGTGAGTGGTGATACCTGAGAATCAATATGTAGTTGCTGTCAACGGTATGGACCTAGGTTTAAAGAAAATTCTATTGATTTGGCAGAGTCTTCTGGCAACAATTTGGAAGAGTTACTCAGTCTAAATGTTGCAAGGGGAGAGCATTCGAGCAGTGCCTGATACAGCTGGTGCTCAGCACAAGCACAGGAATCAGCAGCAAATGTGCCTTACCTCAACTAATCAATCATCTCAATCAGTACTTCCAGGATCTTCAGGTGCTTATGAATCCAATTCACACCCATACCAGGACAGAAGATGCACAGTGGAGAAGTGAGACAGCATCCACTGACAACTTTACCACGCTGTGAAGAGCTCCCTGGGAAAGATGGACAACCCATGTCCTCTTCTGCTCCATTGCAATATGATTTAGGTGTGTCACCCTTCTCACTATGCAACACCTGAGAGGGAACATCGATTCAATGGCTATATATGGACAATCCACTCAACAAGGGGGTTTGATTGAAGAGCAGCTATATGGTGGCATCACGGGCAAGATTCAGAATTGCCCAGAAAGGAGGTGAAATTGAAAAGAGATAGCTCAGCGCAAAAGATAAATGAACCTGAGAATTAGGATATTTTAAGAAAGGAAGCTCCACTAAAGGAAGCAAGAATGAAGAGAGAGAGCTCTCTCCCTCAAGATAAATGAAAGTGATAAACTTAGGAATTTAGAAAATGAGAACGCTGTTTCTCTACCTCCATATGATGGTTCAGTTTCCAAATTATATTTCTAGGGATGAAGTTTTCGTTGCCAATTCCGCAGCAGAGACAGCATTCGTCTTGGTGGCTACAAGAAGCAACAAAAAGCTCCAGGAACATGACAGAATCCGATTACCTCTGAAGATGTCAATGAACGGGAAAAGGAACAAGTGAAGATGACCAATTGAGACACATTGAGTGGACCGTCTCAATGCTGGATATGGTGGCTCTGAGGTTGATTCCAGATATGAGTGGCTCTGAGGTTGATTCTATGGACTTTAGCTACCTTGAACCACCTGTGGCTCCCCAGCGTGTCTCTGCATTCTGAGCGGGATCCCAGGGAACAAGCAGAATTGAACCGTTTGTCAAAATCTGGCGATTCTTTTGGTTCTCAGTTTATGATAAGTCAGGCACGTTCTGATCACTCACAACCAATTGCCGACTCTGTTCAACACGTGCGTAATGAAAATGTTCCTTTGCAGTCTGAGCAGTCTGGCTTACCTTCAAAACTACTGCATGTTGAAGATGGACTGGCACAATTTGAAAAGTATAAAGAATTTGCTGAAAATATTAACAAAATGAATTCTGATGCTTATCATGAGGGGCTTGAGTAGAAGGTACAAACTCCTGACTTGAGACATGTAGCTGTTAATTCTGTGGATGGCCATGAAATGGGCCGGCTCGGGGGGTAACTACAAAGACCCAACTATCAATGATAAAGAAGTGGCTGGGCGGACTGAGACTAGCTGCTGGTCAGGAAACTTCTGGCAAGCTTAAAGATTCTGCTTCAGTTCCAACAGAATTTGAATGGACTGAGGTTGCCGCCAATAAGGACCAAGGGAATAATGCCCCCCCTGAAAAGGTAGAGGCATCCGTTGTCTTGGACAGAGAACCCAGCTAAAGGTGTTGCTCATGGTGAGTCTACTGCTGGGGTTGGCAACCCAGAGCAGGGGGAGATCCTCTCATTGATATTAATGACCGATTTCCTCGTGATTTCCTGTCTGATATCTGTCCAAGGCTAGAATCTCAGGGGACCTTTAAGGCATGGGTCCAGCCTTTCCTGGGAATGGAACTGGCTTGAGCTTGAACATGGAGAATCATGAGCCTAAGCATTGGTCATATTTCCGAAATTTGGCTCAGAATGAATTTGTTAGAAAAGATGTTTCCCTTATGGATCCAAACCATCTCTGATTACCATCCCCACTGACCAATCTTTCAAGAAGGAGTTGCAGTAGATTACAGCTATCCACCTTTGAAGCCTGATGGAGTTGTTTACGGTCACACTGACACCCATATAAATTTTGATGAGGATATTCGTTCAAGAATCATCTGGTATGACCAGTCCCAACACCATGAATTTAGCTTCAGAATGCGATCCCTCTCCACCCAAGGGAATTGAGAGTGAGCGGCTGGATAGGGTTCAATCATCAAATGCGAGAATCAGAGTATGAGGTATCTCTATCTGCTCCATAATTTATTCATAAATCACACTATTACCATCTTTGATTGCCTCTGACCAATTTTATTTGCACTTTCTTGTAGGATGGCGAGCTAAATACTCAGAACACAGGTTCTCTTGTTGATCTTTCTCGGAGAAATTTGATATTAGTACCTTGCAGGTATGACAGTCAGTTTTTTTCTATTTGGAATATTGGGAAAGTTAAAAGTAATGCTCTTCTCTGGAACCTGGGAGTGAACTGCTGCCAGACTCATTTTTTCATTTATTTCCTTTTCCTGGGTATAAAATTTTCCCAATTTCTTTTTTCAATTAAAACCAAGGCAATGTTTGACCAAAGCTTAGTAGTACTTGGGTTGCATTTGGGAGCAATTTTTTTGCCTTTCCACCATAGAATTATGCCGCTTCAGCTTGCCTATTAACGTCTTTCACAGTTCCACCATGTTCCTCTTTTAGTGGTTTCTGTTGTCATAGGAACCCCCCAATCTGGAAACCACCAATCCCTCGAACATCACATGTAATGTATAATATTCCTCTACTACAATGGCACTGCTATTACTAACTTAGCTTTGAACTTCTTCATACCGTTGTTTGCACCCTGCCAAGTCTCAGTTTAACAACTGTCTGAACCTAATTGACTAGTCTAAAAGAATATATCAAATATAACTTGTGCCCTTTAGTATGTTTGGCTTTGTTTTGTAAGTTACAAGTTTCATTGTCTCATACTATTCTCGAAATGATCTAAACTTTTGCACATCAGAAGTGATTGATGAAACATCTTTGCAATGTATTCATCATATTGGGTCAGACATACATTTTTACCTTCTGATTATCATCTGTCCTCTGTTCGGTTGATGCAAATGGAAATTGTGAAGTCTGTTAATTCTCTTGTTGGTCATCTATGGAATTTCCTAGCAGATCATAGAGATGAAGATCTTGAAGAGCTTAGGGAATTGGGTTCTGGCACATTTGGGAACAGTTTATCATGGAAAATGGAGGGGAACAGATGTTGCCATTTTAAGCGTATAAAAAAGAGCTGTTTCACAGGCACTCGTCAGAGCAAGAAAGACTCGTGAGGTAGGAACAGATTGTTTTCTTGTTCAATGATACACTAAGCTAAAGTCAGAGTGAGTCATTTTTTTCAGTCTATGGTGATGAATATCTCCAATATCATCTTATGCATAATGAAGGCAATAAAATCCATAAATTTAATTTTAGTTGGCTGTGATCGCCCCATTGTCTAGTGTGAGAGATATCCTTGTTTCGGGTGTTAGTGATAACCTCAGGGTGCTGGCTGTTGGAGGGCAGCCTTCACCTCAACGTTATTCTCATTAACCAGTAATCATGTGACATCCGATAACAATAACTGTTGATCCTCTTTACTTTTCTTCTATTTTTTCTTTGTTTCTAGACTGTGAGTTCTAACGTAAAAGTTGAAATTCTTTCGAAGCTCACCATCCAAATGTGGTTTCATTTTTATGGCGTTGTTCCAGAATGGACCAGGAGGAACACTAGCCACCGTGACTCAGTTCATGGTGAATGGCTCTCTGAGGCATGTTTTACTTTTCAAGGAGAGGTGATATTTCTATCTTTTAGTTATGTCAAAGATGCAATCCTTTGCAGTGTACAGACTCTCCAATCTTCTTAATCTTACTTTGGTATTGTGAATGTCCAGACATCTTGATCGTCGTCAGCGGCTCATTATTGCTATGGATGCGGCAT
>CM031920.1:8588249-8606639 GCA_018703695.1 Prunus fruticosa | reverse complement strand
TTTGTTTTTCTTTAAAGTTATCTTCTTTGTTTTTTTTTCTTTTTTTATTTATAGCAAAGTTAAAATGGGAAGAGGGTTTTCACGCACTACAACGTGTCATAGGGTTTGAAGCAAAGACCACTAATTTGTAGTTAAAGCCATTTCACTATATTAGACTCCATTAGCAGTTGTCTTTTGTTGACTACAAATTTAAGGGAAATTTGAATAAATAATATTAAAAATTTTAGGGCATGTGCGTCATTACCACCTGGAACTTTGTAAATGTTACAATCCACCGCATGGTCTAACTCAATTAAAATTTAGTTACATTTAAGATTATTTCAATAACTATAACAAATAATTATATAAAAAACAGAATTGAAATACAAAAAAATAAAGCTAACCTCCAGTATCTCTCTATTCTACTCTCTATTCCATGGTCTTTATACCAAATATCATATTGAGTTGCAATGGTCCACTGATTTTGTTTGCCTCCTAGTTCCTTTTTTTTTTGCAGGAGTCTTCCTGCATTCCATTTCATGGCTTGCACTTTTTATTGTCCAAAGGCTTGTCCTTAGTTAAATGGAAGTTTGCACATTGAAAAAAAAATTTATGACTACAATTAGTCTATTTCACCCTCAAATACAACAGATTAAAACAATTTAACATCAAAGCTATCATTTAATTTTATAAATTCATTAGTGAGTTTTTGGGAAGAATGATTTGCATTCCTAGTATGTGTGATTGTCCCAAAAAGGTACTAAACATATGCAATTGACAAACAAGTAGAAATGCCTAAATTAGAGTACCAAAACACCAGATCCAGTCCTTATAGGGGCATCCCTATAATGAGAACTCCAAATTAATTAGAAAAAAGACATATAACCAAGTAATTAAGTCCTCTATGATCTCTAAATTGTTTTGTCTTATTCACAGGAGACTTGACCTAAATTTCCTTGTTGTGTTGGTTGTCACGTAAGAAACGGGTTGTGAGTCCATTGGTAAGGTTGAGCTTGGTTGGTATGTTGATGTATTTGCTAAATTTGGTTGAATTTTGTAGTGATAGTGCTTGGTTGGCCTCTTGATACATTTAGTTATTTTACCTACAAATAAACTACGTAATTATAAACATATATCATGTGCTTGCAAATGGATATGTTAAAACCAATACAAACTAAATCCCTTTATTGATATTGTTGGCACCACCTCTTATCACACTTTCTCTTGTTGTGGCCTTGCTCCCCGGCGGAATGAAACATTTATTTTGACATGGAATGATCTTGATAGCTTAGATGGGTAACCTCCTCTTCTCATCTTTCTCTCTTGCCCTCATTTTTTTGGGTCTCCAGTTGCAATATGATCACGGGGCAAAATGGGAGGGAAACTTGCAGTGTGTTCAGCGACTCTTCATTGGCTATAGGGTGAATAAAAAGGTCCATAGGCCCTTTTTCCATGATATCCTCTATAGCATCGATGTATACTCGACGGATCTTCATGCCTTCTACAAATGCAAGCTATCATGTCCACAAGGAACCCAGTCAAATTCCACCCTCTACATGTGCAATTGTGCTTACACCAATAAGTCCAATTGGAATTCCCACTCATATGCACCACTTAATCATTTTGTCCTGCCCGGAAAAACTGCATTTCTGTAATAAAGGCAAATAGCTCAGAAGACACCAACGATGCAAAATGGATGAGGGCGGGATGGACAGGGCTGAGAATGCCATACATCTTGTGACTTCAAAACACCTGAAGCAACTCGCAAACTGGAGAAAATCGTTTAGATGAAGATGGAAAAGGGTAAAAGCCATTTAATACTCGGACAGCGGAAAAGCATCCTCCCGGTCTTCAAATCCTGTACACAAAAATAGGTAGGATAAAAAGTTGAAGAAACAATCACTGTAGTGAGAAAAAACGGTTGACGGAAAAAAGTTTAGTAGAGGCTTGAGGGCAACAAAGAAGGTTAAACAAAAAAATAAGAGAGGAGGAACAATAAACAATATTAGAACTTCACACTATGAGGATATAGGTAAACCTCTTCTACCAATGACACCACCCAATGAGTACCACGATATTACTGGGTTGTGAAGCGCCACGTCTGGGGTAATATGAGAGTTGGCACCGGTATCCATAAGCAAGAGGATGATTCAGGGTTGTAAAGGAAGAAGCGGCCATGGCGGGTAGCAGCATCAGAAAGCGACCTTGGGAGGCAAGATTCGTGCGTTCTAGCAATCCCGGCGGCATGACCACCACGACCACAGGATTTAACAAAGAATCCGTGAACCGGGAAGGAAAAAGGCAAGGGACCTTTGAGAAGAACCGCGAGAAGAAGAAACACCCTGGAAGAATATGGAGCCGCACCAAACACAGCTGTGGAAGAAGAAAACTACTCAAACCACCGTGAAAAAGGACAAGCTAGAAAAACCACAAGCCACCCAGCGGAAACCACGGGCCACCACGCTGTCCAAACAAGTAGGTTGCCACGAAAACCACCACGTCCAGTGAAGCAACCATAGTACCTCCAAGGTCAAAACTGAAAGTGGACAAATTGGACCGGCGTCGCACTAAAGAAGAGCCTAGAGGATCTCATAAGTAATGGGAGATCAAGCTTCACGGCTCACAGTAGTCTTATATAAAGGACCCATGCTGTTCATGATCATAGCAACAAGATTAGAGTCACTCATCAGGGAAGCAGAAAGAGCAAGGTTGTAGAGCAAAGAGTTCACCTTGTCAAGAAAGTCAGCAATTGAGAGGATACACAGCGGTCGTCTCCAGCAAGTAGCGCGAAGCTCGAAAATCTGGTGATTTGGGAAGCATAATGTTTCTCAAGAGATAACCAAGTGATGCGGCGGTAACAAGACAACGGTGGCAAGCACGGGACGGGAGAAAGAGACCGTTAAGCCAGGACAACACCATTCAATCCTCTGTTAAATCCAGTCCTCATCCACGGATTCACCTTGTGGTTTGTTGCCAAGTACATCGGAGAAAGGGGAGGGCGGTGCTAGTACCGTCAACATATTTGAGTAGGAGAGAGCGGCTGGAGAAGCGGTAGATTACGCAAGGCATAAAGGATAGGTATTCGTTAACTTGACGGTCAACACGTTGGAAACGTTGGCCTCAGTGAGCAGACAGAAGCTGGAACTAGAAGCGAGAGGTCGCCATAAAGAAGGTTGGGTGTGAAGAAAGATAAAAAACTCATTTGATGTAATCAGAAAGCCTAATCCTGTTTCAGTGTGGTTGAAAAATTCACATCAATTAATTACCAATTGATTGCACATATTTCAAGCACTGTATATTCTGTCATTGAGTTTCAGCAACATATTCAAATATTGATCCATGCAACACTTCAGCATGCAAAGGGCACAGGTCATAGGCTCTGGCCATGTGGTTTCACACAACATTTGGAAACACACAGATTCATTTGCTTGCACTTTGATTGAATTTGCTCTCTGAATCAATTCATCTTTTGGTTTTTACTCCTGAAGGGGCAATGTGTGCATGGCATGGCAGAATTCATTCACATATATATATATATGGAAGGGGGCGTGAAACTTCTAAAAGTGACTCGAAACCATTGAGTGGCCTATTGCTATATGTATAGTTTCTGTGTGTGTGTGTGTGTGTGTGTGTGTGTGTGTGTGTGTGCGACCATGGCTATATATGTAGAGGAAATAAATTCATTAAAATTGTAAAAATGATTAGAGGCCATCATAGCATGTTATCCATCTAATTTAAATATGACAAAGAATTTGACATGTTATAGTGAGGTGCATATCTAATGGATAATTGGCTATCAGAGCTCATGCCAGGGATTGGCTATGGGGGAAGTTAAGACGCAGATACAATTGATGAATGGCACAGTATAAGGAACTCTACAAAAGAGAAAAGATGCTAAACAAGGTGGAGGGTTGGTTTTGATAGATAAAAATTATATGTGGGGAGAAAGTGGGAAAATAGGCTGAGCTATTTAGTATTTGCATGATTAGATTCACTTATATGTATATGCATGATTAAACTCCACCCACGGTTTGAGTAGTTGGCCAACAAAACTATATATATGTGTGTAAAAAATCCTCTGATTACATTGAAAATAGACTACATAGAAAATCCTATGTAAGCACAAAAATCCTCGGAGCTGCATCAAAAATCCGTCAACGAACTCCAGAGAGTCTCAGACCCTACTGTAAGCCCAAAATCAGATTACATAAAAATCCTGAGCCAAAAATCCTAATTACACAAAAATATTACCAAATGTAAAAAATGTCAAAGTAGCCGATCCAAGAAGTGCTTAGAGTTATAGCAAAAGTTTTCCTGCAAGTCAAGATTTTAAAGGATGGCATTAATATCAAAGATTTCCAAGAACGGTAGTTCATGCCTAGAGCTCCGGAAGGCATTAATATAAGAGATTTCACCCACCTACTGATTTTGGTATTCATTTAATGACCAACCATAGGGGTTGATGATGGTTTGGGAGATACATCAAGAAATGTCTAGAGCCCAAAGACAATAATTCTTGGAAGGATTTTAAATGAAAGTTAGTTGAGGCCATTAATGGCCAAACCCATGAGTTGAAGGAAGCTCTATAAATTGGTAAACCAAAAGAAGAGAAGAGGACCTCCGACTAAACACACAAAATCTATCTCTTTTATCCTATACTTTCAATCATAGTCTAGGACTTTATCTTTCAAGCTTTTCAGAATTCTGCAGTTCTCAATTTTCTAGTGTAAGCTTCTATTAATTTAATTTGATATTGCTTTACATTTGAGTTTAATTCAAGTTGGTTCTGGCTTTGATATTTGTAGACTTTACATTTTTGTCAGTTCGTTTCCTACACTTTCTACATTTCTCGCACTCATTCTGTACATTCGTTTACTACATTTAAACTCATTGCACTTATCCAAAATCCTAAAAATAGTCATACAAAGCTAGATCACCTTCACCTTCAAAAAAAGAACCTAGGCCAAGAGAAGGTTCCTTGCTTGAGTTGATCAATTGGTTTGAGTTAAGGCCGGAAGCAAACACACTCACATGATCTTTCCATCCAAGCCATCAAGTAGCTTAGTAGTGACAAGCCTGACATCTCAAGAGAAGAGGACCAGAAACTCCTGCCATCGGCCTTAGTGAAGGGGGAAACAATTTCTAAGGAAGCCAGGGATGTGGGAGATGGCCGAACTCACCAAGTAACCAGGGGCAGAACGAGTCAGTCCAAGGGCTGAGTGTGCCGTGGACATGAACATAAGTTTTTAAAGTTGGCTTGAGGTAGGTTATTGCTCGATCTCGGAAAAATTTAACGTGATATTTTATAATCTCCTATTTAAGATAGATCGATAAGCTCTTGAGGGAAAAACCTGGAAGAAATAAGGGCCGACAATCGACCCCAAACTTCTGTAGAGATCTACCAAAACCTTAACCTCTAGAACCATGGTGTCCAGTGCTGTGATGTAGAAGAGTGTGGTAGAAGAGGCGGGTGGGAGAAATCTCCCTAGCGAGAAGAAGAAATAAACGGGTAGAGTTAAGCTGAAGTCGTGGTAGACGAACCACGTGTCTGCAAGGCTTTGTCCAAAGCCTCCAAGGAGTCAAGGCCGACGCGGTTGCCAGACTTCTAAGTTTTCACGAACTTCTGGGAAGGAAACGGAACCAAGTCCTTCTGTACCTTTGACATTTCAAAAGCCAAACTACAGTATTTCCACCGAACTTTTAAAAGAAAGAATGGATAAAGTTGCCAAATGGTCGTGATATTACGTCGGCTAATGAACTTAGAAACAAGACTTTTTTGCAAATGGCATAGTGTCTGGTCTCATGCAACTAAAAATTGCTTGTATTCGAAATTTAATCAGGATCTAATAATTCAAAAATCTTGAAATTTCAGGAAAGCTACGGTGGGTGTTTAGGATCAAAATCCATTCCCAAATGCTCAGCCAACATGGTACATGCAACTTCCCAAGGCGGAGTGACCTCGACCAAGATTCGCTTTGGATGGCTCGGAAAGCAGCAGAGCTGAGAAGAAGAGCGAGGGAGAACAGATAGAATCCTCCAAGGCGAAGGGTAAGCCAAAATGCCCAGAAGTGACAGAGAGACTAATCGAAAAATTCCGATTATGGAAGAACCTCCAGCTACTTGTGCTATCCTCAATATACAATGAGGTCTCATTTAGAGGTAGTTCTACCAAAACCCGGAGCCGCCAGGGAACCGACTAAGGAGACAATCAAGAATAAGCACGGTGGGGTAACCAAAAAGTGGTGGAAATGTCGTGGAAAGTTTGGTTAAGAAATTTACGGCCCATATAGCCCAAGGGGCACGATGAGATGAGACAAATAAACGACCATTATGAGTACAAGATAGTGAGAGAGCGCGTTGTGGCAGAAGAAAGAAATGGTAAGATGCCATTAAAGTCTGGAAGATATTAATCCGCTAAACCAGGCCAAGATAAAAAGGGAAGCATTTGGGTTTCGATGGGAGAAGGAAAGAGCTGGAGTGTGGCCTGTGTGTCAGGGACCTCGCCATTGATGGTAGTGGTGTCCCAACTTCAGTGCCAAACACTAAGCGGCGGGACAATGGTATAGGAGTAAGAGGTTCGAAGTTTGCCTCGGATACCCACTGAGCAAACTTAGACAAGAAGGGCTCATAGGCAATATGCTGCCACTTGTCATGCAGAGTCTGAGTGGGCGGACGAGGGCAGCACGGACTTAACCGAGTGGTCGACCTCGAGGAAGCTCGACTTGAAGAGTTGGAGTTCGCCGAAGCTGATGCCGTGGCTTCGTTGAGGCGGCGGCGGCCAAGGAGATAAAAATACACCGACAATGGGTGAATAGAGTTCAGATTGTGGTGACAACCTTGGGTGACAAATATTGGAGTTGGAGGCTCATTCAGCCGGAAGAGCTTTAAAGCAAACAATAAGAGGCGGAATCTGAGAAGCCAGTGAAGGTGTTGGGTGATGGGCCATACGAGAGTTGAGAAATATAAAAAAATTCAAGCCCAAGGCCAATCCTCGACTCTGGAGACGATATGCTAATAAAGTGGTGTGGCCACCAGAGACAAGGAGGAAAAGAACAATCATGAAATGGTGAGGGTGAGGAGAACCCAGGAAGGAAGATACACGCTGAGGCGAGGAGGACGAGTCATGGTCAATATCCAAACATCCGTAGTGAAACCGAACCAACGGCCGTAGAAACAGAAATACTTCAGAAAACCTAGGAGGCGCCCAAGCCGATAATAAAGAACTTTATGGGGAGAATGAAGAGTATGGTGATGGCGGGGATCTTTTGAAGACCTCCAGGGAAAGAGCTATGGAGCAACTAGCTAATGAATGCCAAAAAACCAAGTTGGATAGTGAATTGAAGCAGTAAGACAGGGGTGAAGCTAAGGACTTGGACAAGGTTAAAATGTCTATGGTGGTCACACATCCACTATTTTCGAAGCTGAGCAGGTGGACCAAACTCCATGGAGGGAGATGTTTTTGATGGAGCTTGAGTCGAGGGTTAGATGGGAGAACCAAAGGAAATTGGGAGCAGATTCGGAAATTCCGGAAGAGGCGGATGTCCTTGAGCCTCAAATGGTGCAAGATACAGAAGAAAGTATCAGGGGAAATTGTGCTTGAGAATGCCCACCAAGAAGATATCTCCCACCTTAAACCTTTATACGTAAATGCTCACTTTGATAAGGGTTCCATCAGCAAAGTTCTCATAATACGGGAGCCACGGTAAATATCCTCCCAACCTGAGATGATAAGGAAATTGAAGAAAAGCTAAGATGATTAATTCTAGACTGAGACAACTGTTAGTGGTTTGTGGAAGACACCACGATATCGAAAGGAATCATCTCACTCCAAGTCAAAAGAGGGAAAAGGTTCAAGGTCACAAGCTTCTCAATAAGTGGAAACAACGGCTCACTTTCTGAGAATTATTAGTCAAGATTGGATTCATGGAAATATGTGTGTCCCTTCCTCGCTCCCATCAAAAAATACAATTTTGGCACGAAGGATGGAATATGGAATTGGTTAAGGCAAACTCCGCCCTTCATGGCTTCAGCCAGCGCGTAAAAGCAGGGTTTTCGAGGAACCGTGTTGATTCCTTTTATTTACGGGGTCGGTGTGGGGACGGCCGAAAACCTCCGGAGTCTCACAGAGAGTTGGATTGTGACGGCCGGGATTTCGGGTCTTATATCCTTCTCTCTAAGCAGTCTTTGTCTACACCCTTATGCTTCTTTGGGCTCTGTGGAAAGACCGCAATTACAATATCTCGGGAGGTGTGGGTACTAGTCCCCAGCGGCTTCATGTTCAGGCCTCTTTGTGGTTGCAGGAGTTCAAGGTCTCTTTTGGTAGATCTCCCCTAGTCCCCCATCAGCTTCACTCAGGACATTACTCCTATGGTTTGTCAAAGTCAACGTCGTGGAGTGGGCAGGCTCCTGGTCGTTGTGGGGCTATTGGGGTGGTGGTCCCCCGTAAGCGAGATTGCGGAACGTTGCTAGCGCCTGCTTTTTAAAAAACTTGGGAATCTAGGTCTCTTGATCAGTTACATGCTGTGTCTTTGCTGGCGGGCATCTGGTTGGCTGAGTTGAATCTGCCAACAGACTGTCGGGCGACTCAGGGTCGCTGCAGCTGTTGTTGCAAGCTCCAACCTCCTGACGTTAAGGACTTACTACGTTAATGACTGTTGTGTGCTCCTCTCACTTCCGGTCATCTTCCGTGGCCAATGTGCACTAAACTTTGTAATCGAGTCGCTAACAGGCTTCCCTTGTTTGCTTTTCATTTGCACCAAGATTGCTTTTGGTTTGGTGAGGCCCTACAAGCTTGTTCAGGATTCCTCACCCAAGACAATTGTTACCTTTAGGTCTTACTCAGCGACTTATAAAAAAAAAAAAACGTAATAAAGAAAAATACATATATTAAATCTCACGATTCACCAATTTTTGGTGTGCCCCTACCCATTTCCTATAAGACACAAGCGAGTGGTATTCGCTTGTGCGGGAACGTTGCACAATTTCTAGCGAGTGTAGACCTAATGAATTTCCTCTGAAGAAGACAACGAGCGTTTTATAAGCATCGTGCATAAATCACAGAAAATGAAAGGGAATCATTATGACTAATATTCAGAACCCAAGAACAACAAGGGAAGAAATGCTAACCAATGGAGGGTTGGGATATCTTCTGATATGTGGAGAGACGCTATGAATGACGGAAGTAGAAGATGAGCAATGAAGCATATACTTATTCCTTTTATGCATTTAGAATTATAGTTTATTCATTTTTTGTCATGAAATTACTTTATATTTTTACTATTTTGCAGACCATTTCATAAACATACAAACATAAATCCTTATTTAACTGCACCTCATAAACAAAACAAATGCCCTTTATTTATTTACTCGGATGTATGGTTTGGACGTTCTTTACAAAAATATTTTCTAAAATTATTATTATTTGAAAAATTGTAGGAAAATGATAAACAGCCCACAAAAAATAAATATAAAATATTTAAAACTAAGATAGACTCTTTAAATCTACAATAAAACTCTAACAAACACTGAAATCAATCTAGGAATTCAATAAAACTCTTATGTGGAGTTTATATAGAAATCAATTGAAATATATTGAACTTCTTATAAACTTTATAACTTTGGTTAATTCTTTAAAATCTTAATAAATACACCCCATTAAGCTTTTTACAAACTAGTATAACTGCTTAATTATTACCTGTCATTAATCAGGTTCGCAAATATTAAAAAAGGATTAAGGTCTCTACTTTTTTTAATGCCCGTACCCTAGAACAAAAACGGAAAGAACCATTATGCACCCGGATTTTGTTGCGTGGAACTTCTAATTTCCAGTATGGTTTGGTAGCCAGGGTTTCAAAAACTCGAAGCAAAAAAAACAGGAGCGACGGACAAGAACGAGACGTGCCATCGCAGTAGGAAACAGTCAAAGCGGATGAATGAGAATGACAATGCAAAGGTCAATTCAATGGAAACTCGAAGATAGTCTTCCTCCTTGGACAACAGAAATGTTTCTGATCGGTTAAGTCTCTGTGGCCTTCCATGAAAGCAAAGGTACTTCCTTCTATGTATTAGGGCTAATGTCAGATTGGATTAGTGGAAATATGCTCTCTCCACCGAAGCAGTGACGCGGGTAAAGTTAAGGCTAATGTTCAGAAGCAAATAGACATAATTAAATGTTCTATGCAACCCTTATCCACCATTTTTCTTGCAAGGCCACGATTCCTTTCAATTGAGAATAATCACTTCTCGTACGCATATGATGAATATGATCCAAGTTGATCTTTACAAGTGCCAGGAGGTAAAGGAAGTGATTCTTAGATTAAAATTCAGCAACAAAAAGAAGCTGTTTGTCAAAAGCTATGAATGAGTTGGGACTCAAACATGCCGAAACAAAAGCAACCGATCTACCTCACTAAAGCGATGCATTAACTCGGCAAGTTGCCACTTCAATAGCTTAAAATAAAGTGTCCACACGATAATGATAAACTTTTATTATTCTTGGAGCTTTGGGATGTGGTGTCCAATTAGCTACATATGCATCGTCCATGTTTGGAACCTCAATATCATGTTTGCCACAAAAGGAAGATACTGATCAAGCAAGGCTTTGGAATCCATTGTCTCACATATTTTGTCGTGCATCCTTGCAATCTTTGACTAAAGACATTTCATTCCCAATATTGTTGGTTCTTCATTTGTAATGCTTGTGACAAATCATTTGTGACTCCAATAAAGTTCTCATAAAAAATAAGTGAATACAAACTAGAAGATTATCTCTCTCAATGACCTATTGCTTCACCTATGTTGGTGGAGCCATCCTCAATAATCAATTCTGAAGCACTTTCACAACGGATTGAACATAGAAATGATACTAAGTAATGTACCATAATGTGAGTTCCAGACGTGCTGTAGCAGACACGCTGAGCAAGTTTCTTGTGATTTAATCCTCAGTAGGTCAAAGATATCATTTCAAGAGCTTCTGTAAAATGCAAGCATGTTTACTAATCCTGTACTCCAACCATTCAAACTCATTAAACCACTTTGACATTAAAGCGTCGATCATACCCTGGAAGAGATCGGTTTATGGAAATGTTTGATCCTTAGGTTGACATGGACCTTTTTGTGAGTATGCCATTACGAACTTCATCTTCAAATGTGGGTAGTGATCCGCAATTTAAGGCCGAAGTTCCGGGTCTGCGGGAAAGATAGCCAAGACATCTTGCAACTCACTTTCTTTTAAGAACTACCCACCACATCTCTAGAAATACCCACATCTCTTACACTCGAACTACCCACATTATCCGAACTAGAAGTAGTTGATGAAAACTTTCTCTTATAATATCAAAACTCAGGATAAGATTGTATATGTATGGTATGGGTAGAAAAAATAAATAGAGCATACAATACAAACTGAGCAAATATAATTATATAATACAATCTATAAACAAATCCCTCATTATTAAATTAACCGAAATAAAATCACAACAACTAATAAAACAATAATAATAAAATCTTGATAATTAACAAACACAAAAACTAATCCGATATACCAAGATATAATCTAAGCTAAAGCATATGCGATATTAATTATTAAAAAGCCATAATTTATTTAAACTAGTAACCAAAAATAAAAACTCAACAAAAATAACTAATCGAGATAAACATATAAGAATATTAATTAATGAATAAAAAAAAAAAAAGCACAAAAGATTAGAAATTAAGATAACACACTTTCAAATTTGATGGAAAATGACAAATCCACCTTGAGAAATCAAATTGAAGTCGGGGCTGATTTTTTCTTGTTGCTGCCTACAATACAAACTAACAGAATATAATTATATAAATACAATCTGTAAACAAATCCCTAATTTATTCAAACTAACCAAAATAAAATCACAACAACTAATAAAACAATAGTATATAAGAATCTTCGTAATTAACAAACCAAACTAATCCAATATACAGATATAATATTAACTAAAGCATATACAATCTAATTATTAAAAAGCCATAATTATTAAACTAGACAACTAACCAAAATAAACTCAGACAAAATAACTAATCAAGAGAATAAAAAACATATAAGAATATTAATTAATGGAGTGAAGCACAAAAGAGATTAGAAATTAAGATAACACTCTCGATTTGATGGAAAATGACAAATCCACTTTGAAATCAAATTGAAGTTGGGGCTGATTTTTGCTTGTGCTGCCACTTTTTAATTGTAATTCGTAATACCAATAGATGTGATCAAGCCCTTCGTCAATTAGTGGAGGTTGGTTCAATATGATAAGGGGTTTGAGGATTTAGGGTTTGGCATTAGGAAAAATGGCTGAAACTGAAATGGGGAGGGAGGGTATGAGGTTGTATTTCTAAACGAGTATGTGCCCAGTTTTTTTTTTTTTTTTTTTTTTTGAGACACGAGCCAAAACGACGTCGTTTCCTCAGTTTTTTTTATTAAAAAAATCCATTAGTAAACGGACGTCGTTTGAAGTTAAGAGAAAAAAAAAGTGCGCGAAGAACTTCGCAAGCTCGAAGCGAGACCAAAGTTCTTTGGAGCTTTGGTGGACGGCTTTGGGGTGGATTTTCTACCCTACTATGGGGTAGACTCAGGGGTCACTCACACCTTTGCTGCTCTGTAGGTCCGTCCTGGTTGTGCTTACATCCATTAGACTTTGTGTGTGGCATGTGACTTCATGTTGAAGATGACCTTGATTTGATTGGGATGTGCTTAGATATCTCTTTGGTGGCTCATATCCCAGAAATCACAGGATGAGCTTTCAAATGTGCACTTGCTCGGATAAATTTGGGCATAAAATAGTTGATTTAATATTTAATGTATAAATATGGCATAAAAATATAAAAAATTATTTATTATTTATATTTTTATCAATGAAAAATGCATATATATATTTAGTAAGTAGAAATAAAATAAATATTATGCTCGAATCAAATTCGATCATCAATTCAACATTAGGTCAAATTTAGATTTGTCCTGTTAACTTAATGAGCTAACAATTTGGAACATAATCGGATTATCAAATTATGCCGCTAATAGTTTCCCTTATTAATTACCACTAAATCCATTCCTTATTAATTATATTTTATTCGGATTGAATTCAAATTATCCATTGACAACTCAACCACTGACGGACCTAGTTAATGATTAATTCTTCAAAAGGAAGACTATGGATTAACGGGATGCACATTAGTTGTATTGTGATTAATTAATTCTAAGGAATAGCCACGTGCGCCACGCAAACATATATAATTAGTTGTGATTAATTAATTCTAAGGAAATACCCACATGCGCTACCCACACATATATATAAATTGACTTCATCAATATGATAAATAGTGTATAGCTAATTAACGCCAATTACATAATTTGACAAAATAATTAGAGCGATCATTGTAATCATGCCAAATATATATATATATATATATATGCTCATAAGGATTTCAGTGATCTTCGTGATATGATATGATGCCCGCCAACGAATTGAATATATAGCTTGTTGCTATGATAATCGCATGTATTAGCTATAACGTTAAACTTGTCCTCAATCCATAATATACGCATATAAATATATAGGAAGACTAAGGTGTTTCTATATATATATAATACTCCCAAGACTCTGCTGGATTAACGAATGCATAGTTGTAAACCCATTAATTCTTCAAAGGGAAGACTAGATTAACGGATGCACATAGTTTGTGTTGTGATTATTAATTAATTCTAAAGGAAGAATTAGTTCAGTATTGTGATCTTTATCTCCACCACGTAGGTGTTACTGTTATTGATCCTCTGTGATTTTGATGGCTATAATTGTTCTTTAGTCTTCCACCTCCAGGGAAGTGAATTATGAATTTAGTGATTTCTGTAACTTGGAAATGAATAGGACGACCTTTTTATTGCTGCTATGGAACCAATCACAGGAAACAGGTTAGCCAAGAAGGATTGTAACAGACTACCATTGTCCATAGAGTTCCATCCTGCATTACAGATGGGCTTATTATCACCAAAACATCCTAACGTTGAAATTATCACATTGCATCTTAATATTTGTAGTAATGGTCCCTAACATTAATCCATGTACCTTCTTAAATCATCAACCTATCAAAACCGTTAAATTCAGGGTCTGGTGGTCAAATCAATCAAAATTATATATAAAAAAATTTCTCCCTTCTTCTCTCTCCGCCTACCGCTACACTCTTCTCTTTCTTTCTTTTCCTTCAGTTCTTTCTCTCTCTCTCTCTCTCTTTGTCTCTTCTGGCCCCGAACCACCCGACCACTCTAGCCACCCAAACCACCACCCAGGACCACCAAAGCCACCACTCTACTGCAACTCTCTCCAGCCCCCTCCCACAGCCCACCAACCCATCACTATCACCACCCAAACCACCACCTCGACCTCCATAACCACCCCTCTATGTCTTGTCTCCAGACTCTCTCCCTGCCCCATTCCATAGCCCACCGACCCAAGCATCTAGCCACCCAATCACCACCCCGAGAGAAGGAAAGAGGAAGAAAAAAGAGAAAAAGAAAACAAAAAAGAGAAAGAAGAAGAAAGAAGAAGAAAAAAAGGGAGAGAAAAAGAAAAAAAAAGCAAAAAAAAAAAAAAAAAAGGAGGAAAAAAAAAAAAAAAAAAAAGAGAAAAGGAGAGAGAGAGGAGGGAAGAAAGGAGGAGGAGGAGGAGAAAGAAGAAAAAAAAAAAAGAAAAAGGAAAAAAAAAAAAAAAAAAAGGGAAAAAAAAAAAAAACAGCCAGGAAAGAAAGAAGAAAAGAGGGAGGAAAGAAGAGAAAGAGAAGACGAGAGAGAGAAGGGAAAGAAATTTTTTTTTATAATTTGGATTGATTTGGCGATTCTGCAGGTTAGATTTGGCAACTTGGCAGAAGGAACTATTAAGTTGCGTGTATTAACGTCAAGGATAATAATACGCAAAAAAAAACGTTAGGGATGTAATGCGTGAGTTCGCATAATAGTTCTCTTAGGGGTAAGTACGTTCTGAATTATGACGGACCTGGACCCTTATCGTCAGGAATAAGAGATTGATAATATTATTATTATATGCATTTGGTTGCTAGCAATTTAACCAACCATACAGAATGGTGATAATAGTAATAATAACATAAGTTTTAATGACAACAAGAACAACAATATTATATATCATCAATCAATACAGCAATAGATCATTAACAACCATAAAACTAATAACCGAAAGGGAGACCGAAACTTTGTTACTAATAAAATTAGGGGATAGCAATTGAGCAATTGTTCTTTTATATTAAAATATACCTTTTATCTTCATCAAAAACAAAAAAAACCTTTTTATTTCTTTTGTTAGGCTCAAAACTAAAAGCCAGAGTCATATATAAAATATAGAGACTCCAAAAACACCCAACCAAATTTTATATCCTCTCTCTCTCTCTCTCTCTCTAAAAGGAGGCAAAAAGAACAGAGAAACAACAGCTCTCTCTGTTTTCAAAGAGCAAAGTGCAGTTAAAGAGAATGAGGCCCATCTCATCAGCAGCATTGTGTTTCTTCTTCTTCTTGTTGGTGAGGAAGCTCAATGTTCTTCTTACAGGCAACAAATGCTATGGCATTGGTAGTTCCAAGCTATCACTTTTCACTGGCTCAAGCTCAGAATGTCACAGTGGTATGAGATATATATATATATATATATAGATATTGTTCATTTAACTTGTTTTATTTATTGTTTTAATTCGTTTTTAGAATTATGTTTAATTTAGTTACTTCATGTGTGGTGTTATGTATTGTTGATTAGAATGGAGGGTGTTTTACCCAATTGGGTAGGGGCAGACCCAGCTGGAGCAAAGGACGGCACAGCTGCTGTACTCAAAGACGGTGGAAGAGGCTTTTCAACTGAAATCAGGATTTGAATTGCTGCCCGGAATCGCTGACCTGGGAGGCGTTGTTATTGATCTTCAAGTGGAAGTTACCGGAGTCCGCCAACCTCTAAGGTTTGGTCGCAGTGCTGGCAATGTTGTGGTCAGTCTCTCTCTCTCTCTCTCTCTCTCTCTCATTGTCTCCGTCATCGTGTTGTTGGACAACAACAGTCCAATCCAATCAACTCTCTCGGATATGGCCAATTAATTTAGATATGATTATTGTGTCTGTGTATTTACAGTCTTTAGCCATCAAAAACTAAAAGGTCAAAAAATGAAAAATATATATTTCCCATTGTCATTTGAGAAATAAAAAATTCAAAATGGTGGTAATTAGTCATTATCAAAGTAACTCAACATAAAATGAAAGAAAAAAAAAACAGGCTTTTGCAAGTGGGTTCGTGCCACGTTGCCATGTTGTAATTTGTGCACCCGGCTTTTGTCATGGAACACACTAAACATAGAACAACCTCTCTCTCTCTCTCTCTCTCTCCATGCTCATTGCTTTTTTTTGGTAGGTCATTACTTCATTTTGCTAATTCCTCTGTATTTGTCAGGAAGAAAGGCTTTCCACTAAAATTGGATTTCTCATTTCTGATTTTGCTACATAAGTACTTTTTACTATTACTTTTTCATATACAAAATAACGTTTTACTTTTTTCAAAATCTCTCTCTCTTCTTTTTGTTGTTGAAAGACTTAAAAATCTTTCTTTCAATATTTTGTTGACATTCTGTAGTAATATTAATTTCTTGGGACCACCGACCTTGGTTAATATTCATCTTAATCCAACGAAAAAAATAAATTCTTCTTTGTTGTTTTTAGTTTGATGCTTGCATCTTCATTTAACTTTTAGTTTCTTTCATTTTGACATACATCAATTTTAATTAATTAATTCTTATTTTTCATTATTTTTAATCGACTTTCGATTTCCATATAATATCTCCATTACAATTTACATGCATTTACTCTCCCTAATCAAATCGAGTTGAAATATGGACATATGCATGGACAATTCCAGTACAAGGAGGCTTGTTACGAGCCTCATCCAGATTCCAGGACCACCATCTCATTGAACTATGGTCACCAATTTCCGAAACTTCAAACGGAAGCTGCCATCACCAGCAATAATGTCGGCGTCTACTATGAGAGCATCACATCAGACATTCTTCGATTCAAGCTTCAGAGGAGGAGGCATTTTCGTCGTGGGATTCGGCCCGAATTCAATAACCAACTGCTTCTCCTCCACTTCACAACACAAGGCATTTTAGTCCATAAAGGCCACGAGATCTCATATCAAACACTATCAGCAGCACTAGACAGTTGGAGGAGACAAAGGTGAGAGGCAATTTACGGCGCTGCCGTGACCTTGCCAGCAATGACAATGCCATTACTGAGCGTGGCAATATTCTCGGCTGCTATTGGTATTGTGTTGCTCGAGGGGCCACAAAAACGTGGTCACTGGGGTTAGTTGCTGGTGCAAGGCCACAGGGTTTGGTAGCATAGGCATTTTGGTGATGCGGCAGGAAACTCTCAACCAGGATTGATAATTGCTACTTGGATTTCAATGCCGTAGTCTTGAAAGACCCAGTTAAGTTCATGTGACAAATGGGTTCTTCTAGGTGATGCAAATATAGTCTTAAAATCTGTAGATGGCAAGATTATTGGGCTAAATATTGTGAACGATATGTTTACTGGGAAATCACAGTTCCAATAATTCCACTAAAGGACAGTTTGGGCATATTGATCAAGTGGTGATTGATTTGGGATGGGGTTTGAAATCAACAGTAGGGAGATTGAATGTGGAAGGCAACGAACAGAATGGGTGGCTGATTTTTCTTCTGTTTTGGTGTTTCCCAACAGGATTAATAATTTCCAGTACTCATTTTTTATACAAAAGGGAGGCCAAGTTCCAGCTCATGCTGTGACAAATGTGCTCAAACAATGTGAGTCGTTTGTACTGGAGAGTTGAGAAAAATGGTAAATGGTTGGTCTCTGGTATTCACCAGTAGACCTAACTAATATATATGGTTGGAGGCAGATTACCAAAATGTGTCAGCTGAGGAGATCATCAATTGCATTGAAAATGTAATAATTTAATCAATTTTATTATTTCATTGTTTTTATTGTGACATAAGTTGGTAGTGAAGTTTCCATCATCTCATTAATATGCTATCGGAAAAGGCCTAGGTATGCAATTATTCACAGCTCGCAGTAGATGCCGTAAACTGTTTAAATCGTTTGAATTTGATGAGGCTAAAGGGCAAAAATTCAAAACCAAACCATAGTACTGAAAAAATTATGTTAATCAACAAAGGTTCATAGTTTTAACATTTATTTACTTTGTGGATAAAAATAAATGATGAGAGACTTATACCCAATAAAAATCTAAAATGAAGACTTATCATTATTGTAAAAAAAAAAAGGCAATAGTCGTAATTAGTGACATTTCGGACGAGTTGCTTTAGAAGTATGAACCCTAGTTTTCAAAAATTTAATGATGACATATG